>BMAU01015561.1:0-405122 GCA_019973935.1 Trichonephila clavipes
GTTGGGCGCTCCCCTTTAGGGGGTGCGATGACCCTACGGGAGGCGACAATATCGAAAAGTCGTAAATAAAAGATTACTTAAAAAAATATTGATTTACTAAGAGGAAGCGAAGTTTCAGGTTTATGAATGATAGTTGGGTCACGAGTATAGAAAATTTTAGAAGCTCTGTACTAATGTTTTATTTGTAATTTTCATTAGACTGCAATTTTTAACGTTCCTTACGTATAACAATGCGACCTAATAGTCGAATAATTTTAAAATATTCAATAATGTTAAAAAGTACAAAAAAAAAATAATTGTTACATTTGTAAAAATTTGAGGGTGCTATATAGGAGTGCTTCGCAAACTTTTAAAACTTTCAACCCAATTTTCAATCATAATTTTTATCACACTACCCCCCTCCCACCATACGATAACAATGTATTGAACAATGTATGTAGATAGTTTTCTTCTGTATTCTATTGGGTGAGGCCACATTCCTTTTTCAGGTTTGATGTTTTTTGGTTGATGAGATAGTTACGGTGATGATTTTCGAGGCCCTGTACTGGATTGAGTCGATCTTTTCTTTTGCATTAGGTTTGGCTAGTGCCCAAATGGGGGCAGCGCACTCAAGAATTGGTCTAACGATGGATGTATATGTATTTAAAAGCGGTTTTGGATTTGAACCCCAAGAAGCAAAGCAAATTCTCTTTAGTGCTCTATTTGAAATCTAATCGAGGGGTTGCGAGAATCTTAGCTCTACTTCAAGAGTGACACCAATGAACCTTGTGTTAGAAGTTTGATTTATTTCCGAGCTGAAAAGCTTGATGACAGGATGGAAGGAGCTTTGATTTTACAGTCAGTTGACAAAATGAAAAAGTTAGTTTTATCTTGATTAATAGTGAACTTAAGCTCCTTTGATCGCTTTTCAATGCTTTCCATGCATATATTTAGAGCAATTTCGATCTTTGTATAACAGAAGTCAAATTTTTTTCTATCCTCATCTCCCTTTTTTATTTTAGAACATATCATTTTCATACCTTGTATATAACGCGCAATGATAAATTTCGATCATATTTTTTGTGTTTTAAAAGTAAGCGTTATACGCCGGATTTTAAGGATATATTAAAGTAATTACTTATAATATAAACGAACATAACTGATGGTATACACATAAATTATATGACTGAGAAAACAAAGAAATTTCGCAGTACCTTATGTTTTTAGGATGAAAGTAACAGTATAATGTGTATTTTAACATGTAACGAGAACTGTTAAGGTATCCGAGATTATGTTCGGAATCGTGATTTAAAAAAAAAACACATAAATGAAGAATTTTCATTATTTTTAGTGTCATTTATATTGATTAGAATGCATGCATAAATCGTTTCAGGGCATTTTGACAAAAAAATATTTAAATACAATATTTTGGCGAAAAATAACTTAGAATAACCCTTTTTCAAAATGTTCTCTTTTTTAAAAAAATGCTTCTAAAATAATAATATTTTGTTTATATAAAGTAAAGACTTTTTCAGAGAGTCTGGACTATTTTTTGAAACATTCATATTATTTTCAGAGTTACAACCAATTGAAATAATTATCGGCGTTTTTTTCTTAAAATTCCTTCCCTCTGTTGTCGTAAAACATGGATAAACCCACTTCTAAGTTATATATTTCAAAAAGTCTTGTTGAGCCTCTGTACAGAGATCTGAGCTATATACAGCAAAATATTATTATAATAGAAGCATTTTTCACAAAAGGAGACTATTTTGAAAAATGGTTATTCTATGTTCAATTTTTGTCAAAATATAGTACTTAAATAATGTTTTATTGTAAGTCTATTCTTAAAACAATTTTATATACATTTTTTAATATAAGTGACACTAAATATCATAATTATTATCCAGTTATACGCTCTTCCAAAAGCATGGTCCGAACATAGTCGGATTCCTTTAATTCCTTAATGATTCCGTGTATTAACAAAACAACGTATTCTTTTTTCTTCTCAAGAACGAAATGGAATTCTAAGTATGATAATATAATATATATGAATATCAATAAATTTTAAAAGTGAAAGAAAAACAAGTATAATGCGCCATGTTTCCGATATTCCTTCTGTGCAGCTGAGAATAATAAATTCAATAAACGCATGTCCTTATAGTATTAAAAGGGAAAATTATGATTTTTGTTGTATTGACGCGCAGTGTGGTATCAATACAAATCACAAATGTAAGAGAAAAAACCTTTTCCAAGTGGATCAATATATTCATGATACGAAGGAAATATGTGCGGAACTAGCTAAAAATTAATTTCTAAATTATATATCGCATGTATTAATTTGAGTTTTTACTGTATGATGAAAACTTATAAGTTGAATATAATGGAATTTCATACATTGAGTGCTGTATCTACTGGAAAATAGAAAAGGTAGGAAAGATAAACTTTGAGCATTTTAAGTTCGATTTATGAAAAATTACTCAAATTAGCAATATTTTGGAACTAATAAAAGATATAAAATCATTTTACCCAAAAAGAAATATCCCTTAAAAATATCCACTAATATTAACAACAATACGATTATTTATAATCACATGCAAAAATTAAAAAAAAGTGTATGCATAAGTTTTAAATACTTTAAGAAATACCTTTATTTTTTTTAACTATACAGTTTCCATATTTTTACTACAGATTAGATTTACTATTCTCATATATGAACAATTTTAACCATTCGCATACTCAGAATTAAAGGCCTGAATTTGGAAATCAAAGATACAAGTTTCTGTGAGAGAAGTGACAACGTCAAATAAATATGAAGTTCTAAAAACTGTAACCTTAAATTTGACTCTAAAAATGCTTATCTACAAAAATTTATTTCGTTATTTTTTGAGTTAAGAGTATCATGAGAAATGAGAAAAATCCTTTATGACGCACGAAACTTTCCAACGATCCCAACAAATAAATTAAAAGGAGCGTAATAAGTAATTTTATAGTTATGGCAGCGTTTCTCAAACTGTGGGGCGTGCCTCCCTGGGGGCGCGATAACCCTGCCAGGGGGGCGTGAGCATATTGAAAATAAAAAGTTAAAAAAATAATTGTTTGGAATGAAGTAAAACAATATGCTTTCTGACATAACAAAACATAGACATTTACACTGATATAATTTATATATATATCATCTGGTGATAATCAAAAATAAAAGATTCTACTTCAAACCTTCATTAGCTATCTTTGATCCTATAACCAAATAAAGAAATACATTTTGTTTGCTTTGCTGTAATACCAAGATGAGAGATTTTTTATTAGGTTTCTTTTAACCCCTAAAATACATTTTTTGATTATCATATATTTGACCTCCAAACTTACTGGTATGTTTTACTCAGTCCCTTTTTCTATGAGGAAAGTTGTAAATAATATTTTTCTGTTAGTTTTATTTCCATGTGAATGATTTTATGATATATGGATAATTATAATGAGCACTTTGAAGGATTATTTGCCAAAGATGTATTTTTATGAATATTCTGAAACATAATACATAATGAAAAACGTTTTACACAATTAATTTTTAGAACTGACATCGGTATTTTAATATTTAATACTTTTTTAACGTGGGAGTTGTCGCATGAGGCACAGAGTCAACCCAGGCTCACAAAATCGTTAATTCTGGGAAAACGGTTTACTCGTTAGCATTGATCTTGACAGTATCCTCCTATTAGACAGTTTTAATGGGAACTAAAATGAATTTGTCATAAATAAGCCTCTTTTCTTAGAGTGGCAATTATTTTTTTTACAATCAAGGTGCTTGTTTTGCTTGAGTTCTCTGCGCAACCACATTTTTTTTCAATCATATTTTCTATGAACATGCTACACTTTCTTCCATGAATAATTTTGTGATTTTGACTGCTCTGTTGTATGACTTATATTAGTTTATAAATGTAAATGAGCAGGATATAAAAAAAGAAATGTGTATCTGTTATCTCTTTTGAAGGAAGTTGAAACTGATCAGCAATTGAATAACCTGCTGAAATAATGCATATTAATCAAAATAGAGAAAGTAAATATGAGAAAAGTGATAGACATGAAACGCTTGAGTGGAATTGAAATGTTCAAATACTGCCTAAATAACTCCATGAAGAAAACTATGAAGCCATAAATCATGTATAGCAAAAACAATTATAAAATAAATTAAAGTTTAAAAACAAGCTAAAAAACACGCTTTTATAGTGAATCGAACTAAAAAGTAAAAAAAAATAATAAAATATATATTACTTAAAAATAACATATACGATGTTTAATACTTGTCTTCATAATTTGTATGGTTTATAATTATGATCGTATTGTAGCTTTGCGCTAAAAAGTGCATTATTATTCAATTCAATACATTATTATTTGGGGGAGGGGGCATAAAATTATGATTGAAAATCGGGTTGCCTGTAGTGGAAGATTGAGAACCTCCTATTTTTGGTATAAAATAAAATTAAAATGTGTGTTTGTGAATATTGTTACTCTGGAAGATAAGATTTACTAACTCTATTTTGAAAAACTCCAGATACCAAATAAAATGTAAGGTTGGAAATACTTTGAGGTAAAAAATTTTCATGAAGTGTGGAAACATTAATCAATTTATGTTTAATTACTCACATATATCATAAATGTTTTATAAAGTTTTCAAATCAGCTCATCATACAAACATTTTATAGCTTTTTTAGTCTCTAAGTTAAATAAAAAATTAAATTAAAAAATTATAAATTTCTGTTAAGCAATTAATAAAGGGCTTATTAATTTCAAGCTAAACTTCCTTTTCTAACTGTTATACATTTTTTTCTTAAATCTATGAAATATATCTGTTCGTTTAGTTTGGAATTGCAATTGAAACTAACTTTGACCGAAATTCTATTTTTAGGAATAAAATTATAAAACCTCAACGTAATTTGAAAGGACTAAATCTTTATACACTTATTAAAAACGTTATTACTATTTTAAGGAATTATATTTTATTCGAATAACTTCTCACTTTTATTTTCATATTCCATTATTTTTGTTTATTTACCATTATCGTTTCACTAAAATGATGCTGCCATACATTACTTTAACCGTCATAAATACACACACGGTTTATACATGTCCAAATCAGGAAATGTTAAAAGTTACAATGTATATTTTTTAGAAAAGTGTTTTTTCTTGTAATGTTTGAAAATCAATTTTTTAAAATTAAATTAAGAAAGCAAATTGTTCTCGGTTTCTTTTCGAATTTGTATCATATGAAATTTTTTATTTGTATTAATTAAAAAGTTTTATTCTCTGAAATAAAGTAAATTGTTAACGATTTTCAATTGGAGCTTATTACTTAAGTTGAATTCAAATATGAAACATACAGTTAATCATCAATATATGCTGAATATTACATATTGCTATAAGTATTTTATTTCTTTATTTATATTGACATATGCATTTTTAGTTACTTATTTCATAAATTAAAAAATTTAAATAAGTTTAAGATAAAAATCAAGAAAATATTTAAGAAAGAAACATTATTTAAAAACTACAAGTAATTCAAACTATATTTTACTATTTATTAAATGATTATAATTTTTTACAGTAAAACCTGTTTTGTGCGGTAGATAGGGGCCGCATAAAAATAACCGCACAAAAATATTCGAAAACAATTTCATAAATTCTCAAATATAACAAACAACCTCTTAGAAACATTGCAGACGATTTTTTTATGCGGTGGAGAGGGATTGCAAAAAAAGTCGCACTTAGTAAATACACCAATTATTTACGAAATTTATGGAAAGTACTTCCGTAAAAAAACTTAAATTACACATGGAGACATTTTTACATTGTCTACATGGAGAAGTTATAAAAATGTACATACATAATTCATTGCTACTCATGGTAATCCAAAGCGCGTATCTTCCTGTGATGAATAAGATCAAATCGCTTTCGTCACTGGAAGATACAATATTTATTGATTTTTATTTTTTGGCACCGTAAAGTAGGAGATAAGTTTATGCGACGAAGGTTGATTGGTCAGTTGCTTGTAAGTGTCACGATAACCAGAAATGCATGATCGCAGCTCTTTATCAAGTGTCATACTCCTAATGAAATTGATATCTAATTTAAGAAAATGCTTTTCTAATTAGTCGTAAAATTGTATCCATGCATATATTTTATCAGCTCTGAAAGAATCTGGTTCTTCTTGTCCTTCGTAATCTATCAAATAATTGATAATGCCACTGTCTTTTAAAGTTTTGTCTTTAATCAAACGCGGGTTGTTGGCACGTTGAGAGAAAGCAACTGACTGTTGACAACTGAAAGCGGGTGACTGTTTATAACAAATGAACAGAGCATCTCAAAGTGTATATATGTACATTGCAGTGGCGTAACTTAAACCTCAGCAACCCTTGTCTCTCGGAGGTAGGGCAGGACTCAAGGAGGCCCAAGGCCTTACTAACGACAAGTACGTATTTACCCAATTTTTAAAATATTAAAGGCAAAATTTGACTTTTCAGGGGAAGCTAACATTATCCGATACTTCAATGATGCATTGATAGAAAACATTACAGTCGCGCCAAAGCCATGAAAATTCATATACTGCACATAAAAAAAGATCGTACAGAAAAAATCACACGAAACAAATTGCATTAAAAAGACTGCACAAAAATTGGTTCTAGTGTATTTGAAGTAATTATTCGTCTATGTGTGTTGGAAGGAAGAGTTGTTAATAATATGTAACTTAAAGTACATTATGTTCATTTTTAACCTTGCATTTCAAGGTTCCAGCCTATTTGAATTAAATTCCTATCGTAAACTTTTAAATTATGTATCATAACATTTATTAAGATACTTATACATCTTTACAAAGTATTTTTATAAAAGCTGCATCAAAAGAAGTTTGAGAAAGATTACTTTTGCTCTAAAAAAAGAAATTCTGGAATTAAATTATATTTTTCAGTAAGTATTTTTTAAAAAATATAATTTTGAATAAATGTTTTTTGTTTGTTAATTTTTGTTTTTAGGTACTATTTTTATTTTGATATTTGACAGCATTCTCCAAAAAATCACATCACCATATTTATTCTAGGCGATAGAACATATTTCTCATATTATAATAAGTTATAGAAAGTTATATAAGAATATTACATAAATAATAAATAGAATTATGTGAGAGTATAATTTTACTACATATTTTTATTGATAATTGTACATAAATGTAGGTATATAATTCCCAAGTAAATTTACATTTATTTACATATATTCATATAACTTACAACAGACACCAAATACTTTTTCCCTCCCTTAATTTTTAACTGTCCCGATATGCGGTACCTTAGCTTATTTTTTATAACTCATGGTGAAATGTGTTGATATTATCTAAGTAATAAGTACAATTTTTGTAAAGTTTTGCTCGTCTAAGTCAACTAATTTCATGCGAAATATTTTTATCACAAAATTTCAAAATGTCTTTTTCATGTATTTATATAATCAAGATAAATACAATTATATAATGCTTCTATATACAGATAATAAATGTTACTCGTTTTATTTCTGTGTAGAATTGAAAATACTAGTTTTGGATGGACTTAATGCATGCGAATGGCTCAGACATGTGAAAGGTAAAGGGAAATGCTAGGAAGTCTGTGATCAGGTGCGAAAGGAAAATCCAATAATAAGGTACCGTGGTATAAAAAGAAGATGCTAACGTCTCAATCGCATTAGCGTCTGCATGAAACACATGTAGAGCTACGTCTTTCAACTGTGTATATACGAGTACTAGTTATGCACAGTAAATTGAAATAGTTTCAATAAACTAGAAAGCGACTTAGAAACACCCTCATGGGATAACACTTCTTAGTTTTGCTTTGGTTATCTTGAATTCATTTGAATTTTCAGTCCCTCTCTCCTAGATGTTTAGAATTTGTCTTTTAAATAACGGGCACACACAGATCCAAGTTTAAACCCAACGAAGCAGTGTTATTTTTTCAGGTAAAATGTACTTAATTTATTAAACCTTTATTTTTATCTTATTGAACTATGAATATTTCTGTATATACTAAAGTTTTTTTTTCTGCGTGAAGTAATAACTTTCTAGATATTTTGTAATATATGTATTATTTGAATTTTATGTATTATTCGAATTTTTTAAATATTGCATATATTTTTTACAATGACATTATTTTGCAGAGTTTATTTGTAGAGCTCAAAATATATGTAGCAGAAAAATATACTAATTTCCTTTGAATAAATGAATGATATTATGTTATTGTACTATTGCAAATAAATTGACGTTTTTCCACTATTGTACGTTACACTAAAAAATTATTTAAATATATATGTATCAATTAGCTTATATATGTCGCAGGGAAACGAGGAAATTAGGAATTTGATCAAATCCCTAAGGAATATAATCGATTGATGGAAGATGTTAAAATAACGTCTCTTCAAGGTCATTGCATTGATGAAAGTAATAGATTTGAACGAATTCCTGATCTTTTTCAGTGAAATGACTAAATAATATTGTCAAGAGTTTAAAAGTGTTTATTTAACAAATAAGATGTATTATTAAACGTAGACGTAAATAATAGAACAACAGTCAATGAAATTAAAATTATTTCTTCGGAACTATTTAACAATTATATAGGAAATTAGGCTGGTATTTTTTTATGTGTAGCAATCTTTCCTCTTAGTTGCTGGATATTTGTGGGAGTGATTTTGGTGCCAATTTTTTAAAGATATGGGGTTGATATTTAGGGGATCAATGGTACTACCTGTATGGATAGAAAGTACAAGAACTCGACCTCCCAGGTGCCCGCTCCCCCAGTTTAGTATTTTGTCAACGCAAATCCTGACTAATTAATTTCATCATTTCACTGAAATAGTTCAGGGATTTGATAAAATCACTTACTTTTACCAGGCAAATGACCTTGAAGGGACGTTATTTTACCATCTTCTGTCAATTGATAATACCCCTTAGGGATTTGATCGAATTCTTAATTTTGTCATTTCCCTGCTACATATATTTATCTTCCATTTGACGTGTAACTAATGCATATCATAATGATAACTTGAATATTTTACTTTCAATCTTACTTTTTGCTTTCAATAATGAACTGATTCAGCTCTATCTTAATCTTAAAAGGCATATTTTTGATGTATTTCTAATTGTAATATTGACACTAGCTTCGTTAAAAAAATAACGTTACAAATAAAATTTGTTTAAGAAAAATATGAGTTAATTTAGTTAATCTTTTATTTGTGAAAAATAATTGAAATATACAGTTAACTTATAAGGTACACAACCGTATAGGAAGAGTCAAATTATGAAATATTAAATGTTCGTTTCAATTTTAGAAGTAAAAAAACATATAGTCCATCTTTTTTTATTATTATTATTCGGCAAGTATCAAACAAAATCTCCAGTTTTCTTCGAAAAATATGAAACTCGATATGTATTTCCATTACGTGGGACGATCGATGCAGATATAAACAAAAGCTATCGAATATCGCTTATCCATAAGCTGTAAAACCATCCGTTTCTGCGAAAAGTTCCATAGACTTATAACCATCTCTCTACAGAATGATGTAACAGTGCAACATTTTTAGATAAGTATTTTCTCTTTTTGTTCATATATATAAGAAACGAGGAAATGAAGCAGCGCAAAAGGGCGAAACTGACTGCATTTCAAACTCATGAGACTTTTTGCATTATTTATGCTAAATATTTTCTTTTAATAATACATTTTTACAAACCAACATCTTGTTAAAAATGATCGAGACATTTATTTAAATTAAAAAAATATTTCCAGAAAGAATCTCTAAATGCCTACCTAAAAATAATTTCATTAAGCAAACTCACTGTTAAAATATTTCTTTCATTGTAATTTAGATGATGGAAAGTCATAAAATACATATATTGAAATAACTTTAAAAGTAATTCCAAAATATATCAAACCATTTTACGATTTAATTTTTAACTTTCGCAATTTAGGAGAAATATTCCATATTAAAGTTATGAATTCATTCATAACTTTAGTTTGTAATGCATTTAAAATTCAACTTTCAATTATATTGGATTTTTTTCACACCAATCGCGGCTTTAATAAACAAAAGTGAATAAAAATGAATTTCTCTTCAAATTATTTTTAGGTTGAGTTCCTGAAACAAAAATGGGTGTACACTCTCCGTAATTTAATTTGGAATGCCTAAAATTTTACAACGTTGAACTATAGATTTTTATTTAGTCTCTAATAGAAACAGGCATGTTACTATAAATAATCAAAAGATTTTTTCTTAGTCTGTTTATACTAAGTACTTCATATAAAGAGTATTTTAATTTAAAAATAAAACATTTATATTCCACTATTAATACATATTGTATTCGGTATCGAAAAATATTTAATGCTAAATATTAAATAAAAATTATAACTCAAATTTTGACACTTAAAAACTCCAAAAACACAGTATGTAATATATATATATATTACATATATATACAAGGTGATCAGAATTAAAACTCTTTACTCTGAGCTCTCTATGCATCGAACTACTCAGTGTAGAGGCTTCAAAATTGTTGAACATACTATTCAAGGCATGGGAAAATGGATTACGCGAAAAAAATAGTTCCAGAAACACCGATAGATGGCGCTGTACACCAGATAATCTGAAAAAAGGAAATAATTATCACAAAAAACAAAAACAAAACACATGCAATATGTAATTTTCCTTTTTGATTTCTATTGCTGATATGAAAAAAAGAAGATAAAAAAAGTGAGAAGAAACTTATACTGTCATTGTAATTGAAATTTCTCCCCGTAAGTACAAAAATTTGCATAAACCCTTGGTTTGCAGCTATGTTCTTGGCATAAAAAATGTCATTCTTATCATTGATGGTTGCCACGGCGCCAGAACGCGCTTTGCTTGTGAAGCTGTTTTATGAAAGCAAATGAAATGCTGCAGCTGCATTTCGGGAGTTTCGTCGACTTAAAAATTTACGCAAAGGACCATTACTTCCACAAGCTCTAAAGAGAATGATCGCTCGATTCGAGAAAACTGGACATCTTGGTGTTCAGCCGGGTCGAGGACGCACATCGACCCGTTCAGATGTCGTTGAAGGTGTTATCACCGCTATTGTTGATCAATCAATGGATAACGTCATAGGCTGCAGTAGTGCCCGTGCAGTATCACGACACTTGGCTTTTCCCTATAGCACAGTGTGGAATGTACTGAGAAAAGTGGTGCATTTTTTCCCGTAAAAATTCTTCACAATCAGCAGTTGATGACCAACGACAGGGATAAGCGACTGACCTTTGCGTTGACATTCCTGGCTAGAGTTGAAGTGGATGCATCATGGCCGTGGAAAATTCTATGGAGTGACGAAGCGCATTTCCATCTAAGTGGAACAGTCAATACCCATAACTGTCACATTTTGGACACGGAAAACCCTCGCACCTTCCAAGATATTCCACTTCACTCACCGAAAGTTACAGTCTGGTGTGGATTCACAGCCACATTCATTCTTGGACCTTTCTTTTTCGAAGAGACTACTCGCAATGGCCCTGTGACCCCCACTGTGACGGCCAGGAGGTACAAAAATATGCTTGAAAATTTGTTGCACCCCAAATGCTACAACACCAATGTCTTGATTCAATTACCTTCATGCAAGCTGGAGCGCCTCCACACATTGGACTCTGTGTGCAGCAGTTTCTTCGGCAACATTTTACTAATGATAGAGTGATTAGTCGTGCGTTTCTGACAGCATGGCCACCTCGTTCTCCAGATCTTAATCCCGGTGACTTTTGGCTGTGAGGATATTTAAAAAATCTTGTTTATCGAGGACGTCTGATAACCTTGGAAGATTTTAAGGACAGTATCATTATGCATGTGAGAAGCATCTCTATCGAACAATTACGATCAGCAGTTGAAAAAACTCTCCACAGAATGCAGATTTTACATCTTGAAGAAGGGAACCTAATTGAACAGCATTCGCTACATCGATAAGATATGAATGTTGGGTGCGATCGAATACAATGTGTTACAAATGTGTATTTTGTGTCTTTTTAGTATATTCTCTGTTACACAGCGCCATCTATCGGTTTTTCTGGAACTATTTTTTTCGCTAAATCATTTTCCCCATGTCTTGAATAGTATGCTCAACAATTTTGGTGCCTCTACACTGAGTAGTTTGATGCATAGAGAGCTCAGAGTAGGGGTGTTTTAATTCTGATCACCTTGTATATATATATATGTATATATATATATATATATATTGTATATATATATATATATATATATATATATATATATATATATATATATATTACATATATATATGTGATATATATATATTACATATATATATATATCATATATATATATATTTATTTATTTATATATATATATATATATATATATATATATATATATATATATATATATATATATATATATATATATATATATATTACATATATATATGTGATATATATATATTACATATATATATATATCATATATATATATATATTTATTTATTTATATATATATATATATATATATATATATATATATATATATATATATATATATATATATATGTAACATATATGTGTATATGTAGTCCATGAGTTTGTTATTGTTCTACTGATGCTAATATTTCCTACTATCTTGGCCAGTTATACTTATGTTTTATAGCGAGATAGAGATCTTTAGAGTAACTAACCCCCAGCCAATGGAGTTCTCCTTGACGAGTGATTGGAGGCTAGAAATTGTCCCCTGCCTTCTAGCAATTTATATACGAGTTCCCCCTTGACCGGATGCGGTGAAGTTCCTTTGGTGGGGAGTTTCAAGGGATTCCCGTGTTTTTTTTTCTGAGTTCAATGAACGCATAAATTTCATGACTTGTAGAATTGCGCGATGGGGATTGTTCAATCAGATGCGCAATTCAGAGGACAGTAAATAGTCCGGCTCCAGGAGTTTGACGAGATTGGGTTGAGAATAAGATGGAACGCACCGGAATTTGGGTGATCTCTCCCAAAATTGCAACAATTACATAAAAAATAGGAGTTCGCGACCTAACCGGGACTGCGCAAGGCTACCAAGTACATGTTCCTTCAAAGCTAAGTTTTCTTTCATTACTCTTTTTATAAACCTATTAATTACTTATGCATCAATAAAATTAACTATATCTTAAACGAAATGAGTATCTAATCGCGTTTGTAGTTATTAACAAACAATTAATCGAGATAATTTTATTTACTAACATTGACCATGGTGCGATTTATGAATACCGAATCTAGCGATTTACCAATACTGAATCTAGTTATTTACGTATACCGAACCTGGGTTACTCAAACTAATAATTTAATACTATGACCTCGCATCACGAGCTAGCGAAGAGCCTCATCGAGAAGGTTTAGAGGAGCTTAATTTCGAGACAATGGCAGAGATTCATTCGAACTTTGGCCGGCTTGCACAGGAGTCCTATTTTTGTATGTGCTGAGAGTTACTTTTTTACTTTCTGTAAATGGCTGCTTAACTTATTTTTACTTTAAAATTCGATACTTCCAATGTAAGTCCCTTCCCTGTGTGTGTTATTTTACATTTATTATATCCGTATATTATTAATTATTTTCCCATGTTATTATTTATTACACCCATATCACACGAATACTATTCCAGATGTTACCTACCGTCTCCACTGTGTCGATTGAAACCGACCTTAGGGGCGTAAAGTTCTTAATTCGTGATATTGTGATGGAAGAACTCGGGAATATTTTACCTGAAATACTACAAAAACGAAGATCACAATTCATGTCCTGACATTGCATCTATTGTAAGAGAAGAGGTTATGGAGGCTACGGCACTCCTTTCAGGCTCCAAACGACGCAACACTTTCCTTTGACACTACACCGCTTTCAACGCTCAGTTACAGTTAGGTCGATACCAGGTCGGGAAGTAAGAAATACTACCGTGTCAATACATAGAAAATATACGATTTTTTTTATGAATTTTAGGTTATACCGTTTGGCTTATGCAATACTTTGTCTACATTTGAGCGCATAATAAATAATGTACTGCACGGCCTCAAATAGAATATATATCTTTGCTATCGTGATGACGTAATCATGTAAGCACCGAATTTTCAAGAACATATAGCATTTTTGAGAAGTATTTTAAACTGCATCCGCGGGTGGCAGATCTGACACTGAATTCCGACAAATGCTCTTTCGGTGAGAAGAAACTTACCATATTGAGACATCTAGTTGATAAACATGGACGTTTATCAACTTTCATAACTTAATTTTTGTACATTTAAGATAAATTATTTCAAAACATTGAATATTTTCAAGTAAAATTGAATCTTCAATTTATTTTTTACATTTAATGATAAATATATTTCAAAACATTGAAATAGATTTTTTCAAGTAAAATTGAATGCAAAATTTCAATATATACATATATATATATTGGATATTTAGATTAACATTATTGCATGATTTGATTATGAGATCAAAACGATTTTGTCTACGACGTGTGCTTGTATATACTTGATTATGCGCTTTTGAGAAATGCATATCATATAGTTGAGAATAATTTATGTGAGAAATATATTTTTATTTTTTTTCGTAAGAACACAGATAAGATTTTATTCATCTTACGTTCAAAACAAATTTTTAAAAAAATATATCTCCATTGGTATTTGTTATACATTTTTTTGAGAATTTATTTTACTCTTAGATGAAAAACATAGTTATATACATATATAAATATTTTCTAAATTTCTGATGAATTAAATGTTTCTTTCAAATTTCTATGGTACCTAAATTTAAATCTCTACTTAAGATTGAAAATTAAACACGAAATCCAAAACATTTTGATTTTTGAAAGGTATAAGGAATTTCCATTAAGAATATGTGCATGATGTTTACTATATTTTCCTACATGGACTTATGTATTAACGCATTTACATAAAATTTATTTAATCATAAATATATGGAAACATATAGAAAAGATTTTTGAAATTTATATATTAAGTGAGCTAATATTTCTAGTATAAGCCTACTCATATATATTTACATAATTGATTTAGCACATTACTATTTCGCTTCAGACATATGTTCCATTTTTTAAAATTGAATTTTCGAAAATATTTAAAAAAATAATTGGTATTTACTAAAATTGTATTATTTCTTAACATTTTGAAAAAGTAGAGAAAAATTTGAACTTTTTTCGTAAGTATATTTTAAAAAGATAAAATTGGAGCCCACACTGAACTTATGTTTAAAAGTATTGTTGTTTTTTTCCATCAAGAATCAAGAAAATACATTACCTCAATTAGATACAAAACTTTGGTAAAGAACTATTCTTTAGAAATAGGTCCATTCGATAAAAATTTAACAACTCAAATGACTGAAATGCCAATGAAGCTAGAAATGAATTTATTTTTGAATAAATGAAGCTTATAATAAAAATACCAAACAATATATTGAGTTTAATTTATTTTAATATTTTGATGATTAAACCAAAGAAAATTTATCAAAAATTAAATAATGCAAAACCACAATTTAAGTATACTCATGACCATTAGTTAAGGATAATTCAGAATCACACAGAAATTGAACTCTAAAATAAAAATTTCACCTGTAGAATTATCACACATATCTTGAAGAAGAATATGCTAATTACAGGAAACCACCAGATGGTGCGGATAGTACGTCACAAAGATGAGAGTGTAAGAGACGGGTATATAAGGAATGGTGGCAAAGAAGTAAAATTGTTCACAAGCGCTTTAAAAGACTTTCAGTGCAATAACCGCATAGTTATGACACAAAGGAAGCATTTGGATGATTTTTTACGTGGTAGAACTAATGGACGACTGGAATGTGGACGTACCTGGCTGGAAGAATACCAGGAACTTGGAATCACCCAGAGTATCATCTCCAGGCTGGTAACGATTCCAATATGATGGTAATGTTATTAAATGTTACAGCACAGGTCACCCCCGAGTTACAAAACCAAATGAGGACCGGTATTTGGCAGTAATTGCCAAAAGAAACAGACAAAACACAGCATCCGACCTGTCTCGTCAGCTTTCTTCAGACAGTTTCAAGGCAGACAGTGTACATACTCTTAGGGTACATTGGTCTATATGCTCGTAGACCTGTCAGATGTGTTCCACTTACCACAACTCGCTGCCGCCTGCGAATAACCTGGAGTAGAGAGCATGCATTGTGGCCACCAGAACAGAGGTCTTGTGCGATGTTTTCAGACGAGTCCAGGTTTATGTGTAGTCTGATTCTCGCCAGACTTTAATATGGAGAGCGGCAAGTACCCGTTACCTCCAAAACAACACCATTGAACGACACCGTTACGGTGGTGCAGGATGGCTATTTTGAGGAGGAATTACTCTTGGTTCCAGAACTGACCTGCATGTTCAGAGTCTAACAATGACAGGCCACATCTATCGGTATGTTATTTTTGAACAACATGTACGTTTTTGTAGGGGTGCCATGGGTGCTGAATTTCTGTTTATATATGACAACACCCATCCTCACTGTGCAAACAATGTTGACGAATGCTTTCAATCGGAGGATATCACCCGTATGGATTGACCAGCATACTCACCGAACTTGAATCCAATAGAGCATGTGTGGGATATTCTTGGCCGATGAATTGCAGCCCGTCAACCCCCTTCCACCTGTCTACCGGAACTTTGGAGGGAATTGCTTGATGAGTGGTGTAATATTCCTCAAGATCTGATTGATAATTTGATACTCAGCATGGCTAGGCGTTGAAAGGCCTGTATTACATCGTCCGGGAGACACACTCCGTATTAACCACTATACTAAGCATTTTATACTGTTTTTTGTAAATAGGTTCTTTTTTTTGAAATTTGCTCTAATGAGTAAAAATCGTATTTTTTAATAATTATGTCAAACATATAGCATTTTTGTTGCTCTTTACCTTTTGTTTAATAAATAAACTTTCCAAATAAGTCAAATTTGTTTTACTTTTGTCTCTTTCTTTGCCTGAACTTCATTATCCTTAATTTATGGATATGAGTGTAATTAAAATACCAATTTTTCTTACCCTATCTATTTTGATTCAAGCAGAAAGAGTTTTAAACTCTCTTTCAAACTTTATGATGGAGATGTTAAAAATATCAATTTTCTGAGTGTGTATTAACACTGTATTAAACAAGGAAGTCATTACGATTGAGTTTTTTAATACAATTTAGAAAAACAATTACGTATATAATGACACAATTTCTTCGACATTTTTAGAATATATTTTTTTCCTAAGTGAAGCAAGTTTTTATATTGTTATATTTACTAATATCTTGTTGTATGACTGCAAATAATATAAAAAATATTAAAGATTAATTTAAAATAAATTTGTTTACCCAATAGTTATTCTTTCATAATGCAGTCACTTTGACTTCTTTTGGGCAATATAGGTACATACTAAATTTCATTTTTTCTAGTGTTGAAATAACTTTTCAAAAACAGCAGTATATTTATTGATTTTGAAAACTGAAAATTTATGTATAAAGATAATATCAAGAGTGAACTATTGAAACAATCTTCAATTCATGCCCTACATTTTCAGCTTATGTCATTCCAGATGACGCTTCTACCATTACATAATGCATGCATATACATACACAGGGTATATCAGTGCAACGGTTACAAACTTTCAAGAACGATAGAGGCGATGGGAAATCACTTAGGTATGCATAGTTGATAAGGCTTTTTTGAAGAGGAAAGGATAACACAAAACATAAGAAAGACAGGACAAGAAGAGCAGGTGTGAACATAATTATTATTCAACGTACAGCAAAAAATTAAGAAAAAAGCACAATAAAGGGACAGCACGTCATGCAGGATCTAGCAGTCGGACATATAGGAAATATCGGCATGATTGGCGATAACTGTATACGGATACTGGGATTATTCTGTACCCGATCTAGCACAGTCTCCTCGTTGTTTGGTGTTTTTATTTTTCTCTCACATTCCTATATGCCCCCGATGAAGGATCCAATGTCAGACAATCTCTGGTATAAGCATGTAAAGAAGGCGCGGAGGGGAGTTTGCCTTCCCGGAGGAATGTTAAGCGTGGAACTCTAGTGCATCCCACTCATGGCAATCATTGACCCCATATGTCAGATGAATATCAGTAAACTGAGCGTTCGCTTAATTTTTTCAACAGGTGAAATGAAGCTCCATAGAAAACGCGGCAGGTTTCTTCGGCTTACGATGTTTTTAATTGTTCCCATAAACAAGTGGTTCTTAAACTTTGGTCCGCGGACCCCCGGAGATCTCCAGTACCTTTCTAGAAGGGTCCTCTTAAGTCACCCCTTTTAACGTTAAGTTTTACAGCTTCTTCATGTTCTGAAAGGTATCGTAGAAAAATTCAAATCCTATACAAAATAATTAAATGGCCCCCAATGAAAAAATTCTATTAAAACATGCATTTCGGTCAAGAATTCTAATTCAGTTTTTTTATTGTTTGCTACTAAGTAGCCATTACTATAAAGCAGTGTTTTTAATTAGATGCTTACTGTTTTCTTAAAATGAAAAATAAGTGATTAAAAAGTCTGTATAATTAGTAGATGAAGTTTTACGATTACCGAGGAGTCTTAAAATCACTGAGCCATTTGCTGGGTGTCAGAGAGTTGTGTTAAAAATACTGTGAGTCAGCAATGTCAAGTTCATAAAAAAAGGGGGTTACAGCAGTGACCGAAAGTTTAAACACACGCATACAGCTACCGTACTCAATTCAAAGACTTCCCATCATTATTTGATGTACTAAGAATAATATTCTCACATCATATTCTTGTCTTGTTTTATGCCATCTCTACTGTTACAGGAAAACTTTTCCTATGAGGTTTCCCATCGTCTATGTATACTCTACCCAGACTCTGAAAGCTTGTGACCTCTGTAATGATACACCCTTAATACATTCCTAACGAAACTTAATCCTTATTTCAGAGAGTAAATTTTAGATTTATACACATTTTGTGATATGCATAATATTTATTAGAAATAAGATGCAAAAACTATTTTACTCTTATTATATTTCAAAGAAAATTGATTATTAGTAAATAATAAATGAATAAATAAAGAACTGTGTTAAAATAAATCTGTTGGTTTAATGTTAGAAAACGAAGAAATTCTTAGAAATACAAAAAAATAGTGTGATATTCCACACTCTATATATACATTATACAGTTACACACATACAATTCATTGGAGTAATTCCGTGTAAATATAATGTATTGTACTTTAGAATAATTAATTGCCAATCAATATAAGCAACATTTAAATACGAAGTGATAAAGTTATCGTATTTATTCAAAAAAAAAAAAAAAAGAAAACCGTATGATTTATGTGCTATATTTCTCAATGGTTTTCCTCAATGATATTTTTATGGGCAAATAATGCAGTATTGTGCACGTCTAGACATTTTGACGCCAACAGTGGTAGACAAAGGTTCATCAATGAGGTTAATTCATCCTATATTTATTCCATTAGGCAAGTCTAAAATACTGGAAGTTGTACAGCATGTTGGGAAAAAAGTATTTTTTCTTTAATTTTGATTAATAATCTATATATCTTTGATATTTTCTGTGTAAAACCTCAAATGCGTAGTTCTGTGAATCACAGGATCAAAGTAAAATTATTTATTTGTCCTAATTTAAGAAAGTCTGTAAAGTATTTTTCAGTTCATAAAAGGTATCACATTTTGGTAAAATACAATACACATATGTAACACTTTTTTCGAATTATTAATTAATTTATTTAATTGAGGTACCTAAAATCAATATAATTAAAGTTATTTCCACTAGTGTAGTAATGAAATTCATTATTAATTTATTAATTTTCTTAATTAGGCATAAACATTACGCCCCCACTTCAAGTTTCTCAGATTTAAAATAGATTTTAACATTGAAAATAATATTATCAATTACAATAATTATTGATAATATAAATATCAATAATTATTATTAAAACTATATTGCCTAATCAAGTCATTTTGACTGGTTTTT
The DNA here is from genome assembly GCA_019973935.1 of Trichonephila clavipes. Lineage (NCBI taxonomy): Eukaryota > Metazoa > Arthropoda > Arachnida > Araneae > Nephilidae > Trichonephila > Trichonephila clavipes. The sequence continues at coordinate 20,027 of BMAU01015561.1, forward strand.
TATTCCAATTACAAAAAAAAATTATGTGTGTATAATGACACAATTTCTTCAACATTTTTAGAATACAATTTTCCCCATTTGAAGCAATATTTTGTATTATTAATATTTACAAATAACTTGTTGTGTGACTGTAAATAATATCAAAAATACTAAAAATTATTTTAAACAAATTTATTTACACAATAGTTGCTGTTTCGCAATGCAGTCAATCTAACTGCTTTGGGGCAATATTGTGTCAGTCTTTCTAGTGTTAATAATATTAGAAATGTATATATATATATATATATATATATGTATATATATATATATATATATATATATATATATATATATATATATATATATATATATATATATATATATATATGTATATATATATATATATATATATATATATAATATTTAAGTTAATAATATAGGGAATAGATTCATATTATTAGCTTCGTTATCACTGGAAATAAAAAAAAGTCATTAAAAAGTTATATTGAAAATTTAAATGATAAATATATAATCACGCTTACTTTATATATTAATGAACTAAATAATATATCTTTACTTATTAATCTGAAACTATTTGGAAATTAGGTTTTAGCTATAATCGTTTTCTAAACATTAGCTTACATGATATTTCTAAAATTACATTTAAGCAGGTATGACAAAAAACAGGTAAAATACCTTATATGTCAAAAGTAATGACAATGTAAATTTCAGAAATGTATATTAATGGGGTTTAAGCCATGCGATGGTTTAAAAAAAAATCAATTTTTTCCATAAATTTCTCCCTTAACATGTTTAGAACATACGGTGAAAAAGTGATTTATTTAAAAAAAATTCGAAGTCGTTATAAGGATACAGCAGTTAGAAGAAGAAGCTGTTCGGAGCGCTGAATTGGCAGGGGAAGGCTGGGCCTGTTGTGTACAGTCGGCTTGATACCTCAGACCCTTCTATACAAATATACGTTCATACAAGTATAGACACGTTTATACCTGTTTAAAAGAAAACATCTATAGTTATTAAATATTCTCTTGGTTTAGCTTCGAAGAGCACAGCAGCTACAAATTATTTATTTTCGCAATGAGTTTTCGCGAATCTATAAATTTGATGATTTAGACTTTCTCTCGAATAAATTTGCACTGTGGCCCCAAGATAATTCAGATTGCCACATACACATCTATCATTAACATGAAAGAAGGTTTTGTAGGGTATTAAAAGTAATGGTGACTATGGGATGTCCCATTGGCCATAATTAACTAATTCAAATAGTTCTAAGAAATAATGCTCCAGTTACGTAGTTAGAGTTTTTAATAAACAATATATAAAGGTTCAATTCCTGATTCTTACTAATTCTCAAGGGATAATTTATTTTAAACTCTGTATTATTATAGAACTAATTTCTGTATAGGAACTGTGATTTATGTTAATGAGAGATGCTATTTAGAGTGAAGTGAAAAGATAAGTTATAGAGAGAGGTTGGTGTGTGTGTCGCGCTGAAGCTAAAGCGTTAGATATATACTAGTTTAAGATACCGGGGTTTAATTAAAAGAATCGGTTTAATCATTTTAGATCGATACGTATTTATGTGGATCCAGAAGCCTCGATAAGTATTGAATCTACCATTACAGATATTTAAATAAGTAATTAATTTAACTACCCTAGCTTAAATAGAATTTTGATAGGAATTTATTAGTCATCATAAAAGTATTAGTTTCATAAACATATCGTAGTCTTTGGTACATTCTGTTATTTCCACGATTGAGAGTTCATGGCAAATATTTATAAATAGCTTATACTTAAAATATCGTTCACGTCCATCATTTCCGGAAATGTTCACTGAACCCCATTATTGAATTGAATACTATTACTGTATTGTCCATACGTTCGTACAATAATATGCAATTCATTAAATATTTATTTAGGGACAACATTATTAGAGTATTTTCTTCTTTTTAATTGTATTGTATTTGTATTGTTCAGGATGTCTATGAAAAGGGATTCTAGAATAGATATCCTTAGTATTTATGAAACTTTTATTCTTAATTTATATCTGAAAAAATGCAGAAAATATAATAAATGACTTAGAAGTAAATATAGACAGAATGGAATAACTATTAATATGATTCGCATTCACTTAGAATCTCACATAAATTTAAATGTAATTACTACAGCTAATTATGATATAAACATAAAATTAAGTAATTTAACATGTTTTTACTATTACCTCTGCAAAAAATGTTAAGACATTCGACTATTCGAAATGTAACAATACTCATAAAATAGAACAGTATAAACTATTTGTGTGGGAGGGCACTTCTCTTTGATACTTTTATAATTTCTTATATTCCTAATTCATTTTCAGTAAGATATGTGTGTGATAACTCCTTACATTCTAAGCAGCTTACATACTGAAAAATTTAAGCCATATTTTGATTTTAGAAGTAATTGAAACTACTTATAATTCCTCAACTTTGAGCTATTATAAGCCCTAGATATAGTAAAGTTGAAAAGCAGTGTTTGTGGTGTGAATCAAAGTAAGTAACACAGAATTTCATACAAGATTAACCTGATTTATACATGTAAAAATAGTGATATTTCAAAACTATTACAATTAATTGAATTTAACTATTTAAGTAAATGCTTTAATTGAATACCATTTATCACACTTCAATCTTTTTTTTTATAGTTGTCTTTTTTGACTATGATTTTTTATTCATTTTTTCCTTGCACTTTCAGGTTACTTTCAGTTCAAGATATTATATATAAGGAAGAATTTTGAGTTTATACCATTTTTAATTATGTTAACACTAAAAGCATAAATTAAACAGTACATTTTGATTATTTTTATTAAGTATGTATTCATGCTGCATTTAATTGGTAAGTTTTAAAGGATAAAATTTCAAATACAAACGTATACTTTTAAAAAAGCAACGTTTTTAAAGAGTATATTTTTTAAGAATTGAAAAACGGTTGGAAGTAAACCACATAAAGAGACTTCCGTAAATTGCTGTAATACTAGCATTAAAAATGTCGGGGTTGTTTAACAGTAGTTTATGTGTGCGCTTTGCTTAAGCCCAAGGTTGGGAGTTTGATCCCAATTGGAATCGGATTGTTTTATGGGTGTGAAAATCGTAAATACCCATGTCTTATAAGTATGTGACACGCAAATGAACCCTTGAGTATCAATACGGCACTGGTACTCTCGGCAAGATTTAGTTTCTGACGACAGCTTGAATTAAAATTATTTAGATGTAAAAAATTGGTGGACAGAGCCATCAATCGATGGTACCACCACTGAAATTGCTCTCACGCTTAAGGATCTTGTCGTGCCCAAATGTGAGAAAAATACACTCATGTCCATAAATTAAGGAAAGTTCAGAATCACACAGAAATTGAACTCTAAAATAAAATTTCACCTGTAGAATTATCACACACATATTGAATAATAATATATAAATTGCAAGAAACCACCAGATGGCGCGGATAATACGTCACAATTGCGAGAGTGTAAGAGACGGGTATATAAGGAATGGTGGCAAAGAAATAAAATTGTTTACAAGCGCTTTAAAATCCTTTCAGTGCCATAACCGCATAGTTATGGCACAAAGGAAGCTTTTGGATGATTTTTTACATGGTAGAATTATTGGACGACTGGAATGTGGACGTACCCAGCTGGAAGTATCCGAGGAACTTAAAATCGTCCAGAGTGTCATCTCCAGGCTTTAGCAACGATTTCAAGATGATGGTAATGTGAGTAGATGTTACAGCACAGGTCGCCCCCGAGTTACAATGACGAATGTGGACCGGTATTTGGCAGTTATTGCCAAAAGAAACAGAAGGAGCACATCATCAGGCCTGTCTCGTCAGCTACCGGTATGACAGTTTTAAGGCAGACCGTGTACAGACGCTTAGGGCACATTGGTCTACATGCTCATAGACCTATCAGATGTGTTCCACTTACCCAACTCACCGTCGTCTGCGGTTAACCTGGAGTAGAGAACATGCATTGTGAACACCAGAACAATAGTCTTGTGTGATGTTTTCCGACGAGTCCAGGTTTAGTTTGCAGTCTGATTCTCACCGGACTTTAATATGGAGAGCGCAAGGCACCCGTTTCACTCAAGAGAACACCATTGAACGACACCGTTACGCTGTTGTAGGATGGCTCGTGGGGAAGGAATTATTCTTGGTTCCAGAACTGACCTGCATGTGCAGAGTGTAGCGATTTCAGGCCACATTTATCGGGATGTCATTCTAGAACAACATGTACGTTTGTTCACCCCTATATCACCCGTATGGATTGACCAGCATAATCACCGAACTTGAATCCAATAGAGCATGTGTGGGACATGCTTAACCGATGAATTGCAGTCCCTCAAACCCCTTCCACCTGTCTACCGGAACTTTGGAGGGAATTGCTTGATGAGTGGTGTAATATTCCCCAAGTTCAGATTGATAATTTGATACTCAGCATGCCTAGGCGTTATAAGGCCTGTATTGCATCGTCCGGGAGACATACTCAGTATTAACTATCACACTAACCATGTTATACTGTTTCTTGTAAGTAGGTTATTTTTTTAAATTTGTTCCAGGGAGTAAAAATCGCAATTTTTATTAATTATGTGGGACATATAGCATCTTTGTTGCTCTTTACCTTTTGTTTAATAAATAGACTTTACAAATAAGTCAAATTTGTTTTGCTTCTGTCTCTTTCTTTGCCTGAACTTCATTATCCTTAATTTATGGACATGAGTATTTATAATAATGCATCATTGTGTTAAAATATTATTTTTCTGAGTAATCAAATGATTGTACAAATAATACATGATTTTTTCTCTCTCTAACACACACACACAAAATATTTTCACATTTTTAGAAATAATTATATGTTGCATTATTCTATTCTTAAATTTTATCTATATTAAAAAGAAAACAATCGATGTATTTTCCAAAGTTTTATTTTAAACAATGACTCAGTCTAGACACACAAATTTAATGTTTTAAGTATTTGTGTGGAACATAGTGAACTTCAGCAGTCTAGTTGAAAATACAAACCAACTCCACAGAGACAGCCTTTCAGACGGTTACATAATATCGGTGCATTAAAAAAGATTTTTCTTTTCCCATCTATCTTTAAAAGTTTCGAAAATTCCTTCCAAGGCGTTTTGATCTTTATATATTGCAAAAAAATATATGGCAGTAAATTTTTATGAAGAACAAAATATGCTAATCGGTATCAAATATCAATATAAACAGATTCAAATTCAGTGTAAATTTTTTTTATCATATTTAGATATTCTTTATATTACATTTAAAATATTATTTTATATAATGGATAAATTCGCTTATAAGTTTATCTATCATATCTGGTAACAGATTATTTATTTGCCAAAATAAAATTTCTTCGTTAGATTTTTATTTAAAAAAATATACAAAAATTCTTGTTCTTAATGAAAACTATAAATTAACGATAGAATAATGATGCAATAGATAATTTTTAACAGATAAAATATTTTCAAAGTTTTTGAAGTTGTTAATCATTTTGTTTTCATTGACATTACTCTTAATTTTGGTAACATGAAAAGATCTTTTTACATTATTCAAATAATAAATAGTTTAAATGTTTGCTTTTCTCAAAAAATAACTGTAGACGCAATATAAACAACAAGTATTTACATAATGTTACGAAGAGTATATTATATGAAAGGAAATCTGTGCAAATAAGTTATTTTTAAAGCACTTCTAATGTTTTATAGATCAGTTTGTGTTGTTGTAGCAAGTTCTATCAAAGGCCATCTCAGTGCTAGTCTTATTCCATGATATACAATTATTCAAAATATGTTTAAATATTTCTTATTCACTAAGATTTCTAATGCACTTAATTATGAAATTTGAGAACAGAAATAATTTCCCCACTATCAAGTGTAATCCTAAAATGAATACAAGTGTTAATAACAGTTGACTCCTTTCGCCGTCCAGAGATGGCGCCACGAACTGGGACTTTATAATATTCTAGAAGGATTTGTTATTGGCGGGAAAAATGCCATTCGATTCGTATATGTGTGTGATGGAAGCATCGTCTTTTTTGTGATTGTGTTGTGCAACGTTTTCCTGCATGTAATGATGTGCTTGTGTGTTTTGTTGCAAAATATAGACTGTAAAAGTTCTTTGCGTGTTTCTCAAAGACTCATCGTAAAAATGTACTTAGGTGTCCAGCATGGAAGCAGCAGTCGCGGTAAGTCGAAATACATTGACATCCAATTAACATGATTGAATCTAATTCTATATTCATTATTCTAATTCTAAATTGATTCATATTCTTATTCATAACATGTAGTCCGTCGAGTTCAGAGTTGTTGATGTGATTTATTCTTTGTCATTTTAATTATTCGTTTCATATTCGATATTCTTATTCTAGTACATTTACTCTGATACGAATTCTTGAAGTATTCTTATACATTTTGATTGATATTATTTAATATTTGATTCTAGATTTATTCGTTTATTCTATTTTGTATAAACATTCTTTGATAGCTTGTATTTACATTGTGTTGGCATTTGTTATTGTGGTACAGTTGTATATTTTGTGTAGAATTTTAAAATTTCATTTTTATAACCATTTTAAAATTTCATTCATAAATCATGGCTCCAAAACAGTCGAAAAATATTGGTAAATTTGATTTAATTATAAAAGAATTAAAAGCTTTTGGAAGTACGATAAATGAATGCGATGATAATAAATCACGCATACGTGTTTTAAAAACACAAGTGTTGCAATACGAAACTAGATTAACTGAAATATTCAGTGAATTGTCAACTCATGATAGTGATGAATCATTTGATAGTTATATGAAATATAAAGATATACTATTCCATTGGGTTGTTGACCTTGAAGAAAAATCTCAGGTTGAGGAAGTAAATAGTAGTATTCATGTCAAGTCTTCAGTAGTTAATCTACCAAAGCTTGAAGTTCCGCATTTTTATGGAAATTGCGAGAGCTGGATTTCATTCAAAGAGTTGTTTAAGTCTTCTATTCTAGATAACAAATCAATAAGTGATTTTGAAAAATTGTAATATCTACAGTCTTCTGTTCGCGGGGATGCAGCCAAATTAATTCGGGGTTTTGCAATTACTGTGGACAATCTTAAGAACTGTTGGGATATACTGTGCAGTCGGTACGAAAACAAACGACAATTAGCTCTTAGCCAAATAAATAAGCTATTTAGTTATAAGATTTCCAGGGCAAATACTTCAAAATTGCTTTTGAAAATAATAGATATTTGTATTGAAGTCATTCGAAATTTGAAAACTTTGGATTTAGAAACAAATTCATTAACAGAGTTGATCATAATAAATTTTCTCATTTCAAAAGTGGATGCCTGTATTAGTCAACGGTGGGAATTATCTTTGGAAAATAATAAAATTCCTACTCTTGAGGCGTTTAGAGTTTTCATTGAAAGGGAAGCTCGTGGTCTGAATGAGTTAAAATTTGTAAAACCTGACATTAAGAAATATAATGTTAAACCATTAAATTCATTTAATAAATCAAATGTAAATACTACTGTTGTCAAATGTAACCAAGTAAAATCAGGTGTAAAACCAGATGTTGTTAAATGTAACAATTGCATTCTATGTTATCAAAGACATGCCTTATTCAAATGTCCAACTTTTAATTCTATGAATGTAAATGAAAGATGACAAGTGGTACAGAAAAATAATTTATGTACCAATTGTTTCAGGAGTAACCACAGGCTTGACACATGTAGAATAGGATTCTCTTGCAAAAACTGTTCCGAAAGACACCATACATTATTATATATATATTCAGTCAGTCCTTCAGCAGATACTTAAGCAAATTTTGTTGTGACAGTGTCTAACAATTGCACTTAATCGGCAGAAGGTCACGTATTGTTGTCCCCAGCATTAATAAATGTTAAATCTAAACATGCTGAACAAATAACTTGTCGTGCTTTTATAGACAATGCTTTTCAAAATTCTTTGATTTCCAAGTAATGTGCTGATCGCTTAAAATTGCCATTAAAAACACACCAATCATAAATTAGTAGGTGTAAATGAAACATTTGCTGAAACTTCATTATATTCAACAAATTTTTGAATTTTCTTCTTGTGTTTCCTCTGATAAATTTCAAGTAAAAGCTTTGTTAGTATCGAAAGTCACTTCAGCTGTGCCAAACTTTCCAATTAAAAATCATGAGTGGCCTCATATCAAAGATCTAACTCTTGCTGATCCAACGTTTTATATTGAAAATGAAATAGACATTCTTCTAGGTGCTGATGTTTTTATGACATTAATTTCAGGGACTGCTATAATGGGACCCAAAGGTACACCATCAGCATTGCCAACAAAATTAGGTCATTTATTGTCAGGTACCATAAACACACAATATAATCAAAATTCATCCCTAATCTGTCACACTCTTTTAAACATAGACCATTCTTTGAAACAATTTTGGGAACTTGAATCTGTTCCTAAGGACATTCCGTCAAAGGATGAGGATGAGCTATGTGAGTCTATATGCGTAAATTTTCATATTCGTAATGATGATGGTAGATATATTCTAAAACTGCCATTTAGAGATGATTCAAGTATTGGAGATAGTAAAGAGGGTGCATTAAAACGATTATATTCTCTTGAAAGAAAACTTCACTCGAATAATCAATTAAAGGAATAATACACAGAATTTATGGAGGAATACCAAAATCTTGGTCACATGACTCCTCTCGCATCAGATGTAAAATCTCCACATTATTTCTTACCACATCATGGTGTGATTAATGATAATAGTTCCAGAACCAAATTAAGGGTGGTGTTTGACGGCTCATTCAAAAGTAGAAATGGAAATAAATTATTTGAATGACATTCTGCTGACTGGTAAAAAACTACAGTCAGACATTTTTCTAACATTACTTAAAGTCAGATTCTTCCCAATTGCCTTTTCTGCTGACATTGCAAAAGTGTATAGACAGATATTAATATCACAAGATGATGCATTCTTTCAACAAATATTTTGGAGGAAGTCTCCAGAGGAACCATTAATGACATTCAAATTAAATACAGTTACCTATGATACATATTGTGCCCCATTTCTTGCCATCCTAACATTAAAACAATTATCTGAGGATGAAAAAATCGCTTTCCACAGGCAGCTAAGCTCGCAAAAGATCATTTCTATGTTGATGATTTGTTAGCCGGTGCTGACTCATTGGACTCGGCTAGGAAAATTGTTCACCAACTGCAAAACTTGATGTCAGCCGGTGGATTTGAGCTGCGGAAATGGTCGTGCACTCATCCAGAAGTCTTGTCAGACTTGCCAAACACTCTAAAAACAAATATTTCCTCACATTCATTTGATGACGAGTCCACCCAGATAATTCTTGGCTTATTCTGGGATTTAAACGAGGATTCATTTAAAGTAAGAGGAGTCTTATCAGACCAGGTATCCACTAAGAGACAGATGCTACCAATCATCGCACGCATCTTTGATCCTCTGGGGTTTGTCTCTCCCTCAACTATAATTTTAAAGATTATTCTTCAAGACCTGGGGAAGGCAGGGCTTGACTGGGATGATGATATATCATCAGACATTCTTAATAGATGGAATCGGTTTCAAGCAGAAATTTCATGCCTCAAACAAATAAAAGTTCCCAGGTATGTTCAAACACAAAATGCTAAACACTGTGAAATTCACGGGTTCTGTGACGCCTCCTCAAAGGCATATTCAGCCGTAATATACTTACCTGTTGTTTCTGATTCGCCACACTTATTCTTAATGGCTTCAAAAACTGGTGTGTCACCTGTACAAACAATATAATTGCCTAAATTGGAGCTTTGTGGGGCCTACATTGGAGCTTTGTGGTGCTCTGCTTCTGGCTGAACTTCTAGATATATTTAAGAAATCTCTTAACATCACTCACGATATATTTTTATGGTGTGACTCAAAAATTACACTGAGTTGGATAAATAATCTACCTGTAAAAGGAAATCAATTTGTGCAACACAGGGTTGAGAAAATTCACTCATTATCCTCAAAAGAATCTTGGCATCACATTCCGGGAAAATTAAACCCGGCAGATTGGGCAACAAGAGGCCTCTACCCGAAACAACTTCTTGAAAATTCAGAGTGGGTAGCTGGTCCAAAATAGCTTCATGATTTCCCTCCTTCTTCCAATACTTTTATTCCTTTCTCTGAACACCCTATTTCACTTGTTCCTATTAATCAGTCTGAATCATTAAGTGACTCTGCTGTTCTTTCAACTGGTGATAATTATTCTCTTAGTTTCTTGGATAAGTTTTCCTCATACATGAAAGTAGTTAGGACTGTTGCATGGGTATTCAGATTCTACCATAATTTCAAATCAGTGTCCAAAGTTACTGGGCCTTTATACACACATGAATTAGAAACTTCAATAAAAAAGGTAGTGAAATTATTACAAAATGGAGAATACCATACAGAACTTACTCTCTTGAAATGTAACAAGCCTCTTCCCAAATCTAGCAAACTTCAGTCTTTGAATGTATTCCTTGATTCTGAGGGAATTCTTCGTGTCGGAGGACGTCTTCGTCTCCAACAAACTCTTAAATTTGTACAAAAGCATCCTATGCTCATACCAGAAGAGAATCATTTTACAAGTTTAGTCATTAGACATTTTCATAGAGTCAATTTCCATGCTGGACAGGAACTAGTTTTATCCCTCATTCGTCAACAATTTTGGATCCCGCATGGTAAATTAGCTGTCAAGAAAGAACTGCGCAACTGCATAGACTGTTTTAAACTTGTGGCAAAACCTGTCTCTCAAATGATGGGTGATCTACCAATAGAACGAATCAACCCTTGTCGTGCTTTTGAAAAAGTAGGAATTGACTTTTCTGGACCTATCACGACAAAGTGCCAACATACTCGCAAGGCGAACAACTTCAAGTCTTACATCTGCCTCTTCATATGCATGTGTACCTTGCGGTGCACCTTGAACTCGTATCTTCGCTATCAGCAGCAACATTTCTGTCAGCACTGCGTCGATTTGTTTCACGCCGTGGCTATTCATCAGACATTTATTCTGACAACGATACGAATTTCGTTGGTGCTTCAGCTTACTTGAAGGACTTCTTTCAATTATTTCACAACTCTAATGTCCAGGACTATTTGTCAAGCAAGAACATTCAGTGGCACTTCATCCCTCCATATGCACCGAATTTCGGAGGTGTGTGGAAAGCTTCAGTCAAACTCACAAAGCAACATTTTCTCAAAACAATAAAGGTGGCTGTACTGAACTTTGAAGAGTTAGATACAATATTGTTTCAAAAAGAAGCGTGCATAAATTCACGTCCTCTTTATTCTCTATCATCATACCCTAATGATCTCCAGGTGTTAACACCCGGACACTTTCTTATCGGGTGTCCCTTGCTCGAACTCCCTGATCACAGTCTGACTAACCAATGTTTGAGTATTCCTTCAAGGTGGTCTCTTCTGATGAAGTTAAAAAGGATGTTCTGGTCTCGCTGGCAGCTCTCCTACCTCAACACCCTGCAGTTCCGAACCAAATGGATGCAGGGTCAGAAAGACCTAACGGTAGGATCCCTCGTCCTCATAGAAATCCAGCCTCTTTCAGCACCAGGTGGACTCCCGGAAGGATTGTGGCCACACATTCTGGAGCTGATGGAATATGTCGTGTCGTCACTATTAAGACCTCAAGTGGAGTCATGACAAGACCAGTCTCTCAAGTTCCAGTCTTACCCCCCCACCGTCGACTACATCTTCACGCCCCCCGGAGGATGTTAAGAACAGTTGACTCATTTCGCCGTCCAGAGATGGCGCCATGAACTGGGACGTTATTTTATTCTAGAAGGATTTGTTATTGGCGAAAAAAATGCCATTTGATTCGTATATGTGTGTGATGGAAGCATCGTCTTTTTTGTGATTGTGTTGTGCAACGTTTTCCTACATGTAATGGTGTGCTTGTGTGTTTTGTTGCAAAATATAGACTGGAAAAGTTCTTTGCGTGTTTCTCAATGACTCATCGTAACTTATCACTTTTTACACAAGCTTCTATAAAAAATGTACTTAGATGTCCAGCATGGAAGCAGCAGTCGCGATAAGTCGAAATACATTGGCATCCAATTAACATGATTGAATCTAATTCTATATTCATTATTCTAATTCTAAATTGATTCTTATTCTTATTCATAACAACACGGAAGAATTCAAAGTATCAAATTTGTAGAAATACCTCTTCCTTGATGATTTTGAAACATTGATACACATCTCTATTCAAAATAATCCCCCTGTGCAGCAATACAATTTTGCCAGCTCTCATGCAATCATTTGAAAAACTAAAAAGAAACTGTCTTCTGTGGAATCTCGCGTAGCTGGTTTTACTACTGTTGATGGCAAAAAAAACTACCTCCCTTCAGGTTTTTTCATTGATGGAAATAAATAAAAATATCGAGTAGTTATATGTCCTATGGATAGGAACGATGTAGAAATATTTCAGAATCAATTTTTTATGAGAAACTTTGTGGTTTTTTAAGCCCAATGTGCTTGTGCATTGTCATGCAGAGGATACAGTTCTCCATTTTATAACATCTGAGACCAGAAATGGCAAACTGATTCGCTCAAGAGAAATACAATTTTTGATGCAGATGGTATAATTGCCTATTTTATAACATCTGAAATCAAACATGACAAACTGTTTCGTTCGAGCGATATACAATGTTTACACATGCATTTTGTTTACTCATCTACCTTTGGAACTAAATTCAAAATAGATAATTACTTCAGAATAAAAAAAATAATAACATCATGAATTTATTACTGTACGTAGCGATATCTCCGGAGTTCCTTATTAAAGTAGAACAAGTTGGCTAAACATTAGAAAAATAAAGTGCAGAATTTAATCAGCTGTTTTGATTGTGTTTAAAAGCCTTGCATCCCTACCGATTTTGGTGATTCATTTAGCTGGTACTTTCATGTATTTCCCCTTTTGTTAAGAGATTAAGAGGCGAGGAACAATATGCTAAGACACTCGATACATATAAATACTGTCCACCAAAGAATTGTGGCAGCTAATTTTCCACTTTTGAGTGACCTTGGCACTATTCTCAAAGATTTGACACCAATCTTTGTGAGTAAATTGTAGTATCAAATTAATATTTTTCTCAGTCTATGAAGGGAAATGCTGGTCAAAGAGATGAAGATAAGAAACGGATTCTCAGCACTTCCAGAAGACCAATAATTCCCCGTGATACGAGGTTGATACGACTCGTATACCTTCTACCTTGATATCGTAAAATCACCATTTTCATTTCTTAGAAGTTCCAAAGTCTCGGAAGCTGTTTTACAAACACCTTGAGTAAAAAATTATGTTCCAGTGGTGTTCTTGAAAAACCATATTTTTATGCATAAAAAAAAATGCCTGCACTAGCTGTCAATCACATGACATTGGTGAAACTATCCTGTACTCGAAGGCAAGAAATTGTAGAATAGATTTCAAATGAGATTTCTTTTTTTACATGTTGCAGTAGACGTGGGTAAATCAGTTTGTATAATTATACAAATCTAAATTTTTATGCTTAAAGCATACCAAGGTAGTATACACAATAGATTAGTTACAATACTATGCACAGTAATAATTATTAAGCTTTTGCATAATTATTTATTTTTATTGTTGTTTTTATTAGGTCTTTTTATACTTTCTTTTTGTGCAAACTATATCACATTTATAGTCCTTACTTCCTTTTTTTTTTTTTAAAAAAAAATTAGTACAAAAAATGAAAAGCAGAATTTTTGCCGAAATTAATTCCTTTCTCAATTATGCCAGTACTAACAGTTGGAATTTTTCAAATTATGCATCGAAATGCATATATTGGGATGAAAAAAAACTAAATGGAAAGTATGATCTCTAAAGGTTTTCTTGCCTAAAATTCCAAAATAATATATGTATTAAATATAGACATCAATAGTGATCTTCCCTCCAATGTCTAAGATAGTAGACATCCTTATAGAAAGATATAATTGCGAATAAATTTATAAAGGTTCTACAAAAAGCTACATGTTCCAGACATTCTGTAAAGGCAAGAGCAAATAAAAAAATTCAAGGAAAGTATGTTTCCATGTAAGGTGAATTAATGTCTTAGATTTTAAAATTACTCATATTAGCTAAAGAGTTGAATTTGAAGATTATTATAGATACATGCTGATACAAACTCTCAAACTTAGCTGCACAATTTCTAATTATTATAAAACAAAAAAGGAAAGTATTGCATTTTCAGAAGATCAAATATCTCAATATTTTCTGTCTGATTCAGGTAAAAAAATATATATTTTTAATTATTAGGCGAAGACAAATACATACTTATTTAAAGATTGCTAGAAACTTAATTTTTAAATCATCAAAATATAAATGACACCACTATTTTTAAAATGACTTTCAAGTGTCTTCATTAATCGTTAATAATACAAAAAACAGATGAAGAAGAATTATTTCAGGAATGAATTAACAGAAAATTAAGAACTAAGGGATGTATGTATCAATATTAATGGAGCACATTTGTTTGCCAAATTGTTATGTATCATAAGTTGTATGGATGTTTTCTCTTGAAACCCTGCTTACAGGAATTATGTCATTTTTAATTAAAAAGTACATTAGTTATTTTGTTTTATATAATCCTTCGCAAGAATATAATCATTTCTAAACACCATATTTTACTTTCTCTGCAGTCGGATTCGTAAGTGAGACACAACCAAACGCAAGAAAGCAGTTCAATCTCTCAAGTAGAATAGAAATAAAGATTCCAAAGTGACAGTTTCACTGATAGTATTCGATTTGAGAACCCTATTTCGAATTTTACGGGGACATTTCTCACTCTCAGTGAAGGTCATATTTCCTGAGGGTTGCCAAGCGTTGAAAGCGATAGAAAGGGAAATCTTTTATTTATTTTGTCTTATCTGGGAAGATACAAAATTGCTTCTTTACACATCGGAATTATAATAATATATTATAGGAATGCAAATTTTTAATGTTTAGAATTTGGTTGAGGTTGAGACAACATAGTAAAATACAGCATTATTTTTCAGCAGCAAAGATGCCTGATAAGATTATTAAGGTGATTTTTGTTTGAATATATACGTAGTGTTTAAAACTATACATATTAGTGACTTAACAGTTTATTCAATATATTAAGACTTTATCGAATGTATTGCCAGAAGAACTATTTTTTTTTCAAATAACTAAAAATCTCTTTTTCTTCTAACTATTTTTCTAGGTGCAATTAGATACATTTTGAAATATGAATACTAGATAGATGATGTTTGCATAGCTACTTTTGATACAATTCTGATAAATTTATTATGAAAATTTAATCAAATTTTGTAATTGTTTGTTTTGTTGATTTTGTTCGATTTTTTTAGTTAATTATAACATTAAAAATTTTTGTAAATATTTTTGACTACAGAATTTTCCCTGTTTAATTAATATATTGTTAAAGGCTAAGAAAGGCTAATTATATTGTTAAATGCTAAGGAATTTAAATTTTGTGATTTTCGAATTCATATTTAACCGCAACACTTCACACCGCATAAGACACTCCAATTAGCACCATAACCCTGAAATACATTTACATACAATTTGAAACAGTTCTCAAACTCTTATGGTAGTTTCCTTAACTTTGCACACCATTCAAATAGCATAAGTTAGTTCTCCATAATGGCCATAAATATTTTATGAAAATCGAGAGCAGAAACTTTCATAGAACAAATAAAAAAGTAGTTTAAATCTAAACAGAAAGAAAAAAATGATAAATATTTCATTTTAAAATTATCTTAATGATTTAATTTTTTAAAAAAATACAAGGATTATTGAAATTGATCAAAATGCTGTCAATAAGTTTAAATAGCATCTGCTGTATAAAAACACAACGCTAATGGACAGTGATTCAACTATTATATAAATTTTAGCCTTGGCACACAGCACTAGATCAAGCAAGTTATGATAAACACCACAGATTTCCGGCACTTTTAAATTAGGGCATAATGGAAGGAACCTGAAAAAGGAACATTTTCACGGTCGTTATTTTGAATGAAAAACAGTGTAGATTTTTGTTTGCTTCCAAGAAATGTGTAATAATGCAGAATGTTTCCAACGGAGGCAGATAGGTGAAATACATGGTAATTGGTCAGCGATTGGCAAGTTTTCTATGCTTCAAATCTCAGCTCATATCCACTCAGACGCACCCAAGGAGCCGCGGCTGTGGCATAGATATTTGGAACAAGAAAATGTAAAATGTTTGAATGATATCGGAATGATCAGAGAGATGTCAACATGTGTGGATCAAGACATCCCCCACAAGTTGTGACAATTCTGTGAAGCACTTCTGCCGCCATTTTTTAGCATATGAAGGATAGTTGATGTTGCCTTATCGATTAGATTTATTATCCGACAATTGGTTGCTAGTTCCTTGCTCTCAATGCGTCCTTTATGGAAACAATTATTAACCCTACAATATAGACGATTCACCTAGCAATTGAACGCTACTAAAGATGTAGGGACCATCTAATGACAAACACACTTGTACCCATATCACACAGTCACACCTCTATTTATCCAAAAAAGTCGTCGTGTATAGGAGAGTCACATTGGCGGGGAAAAGTCGATTTCAACCGCAGCTGAAGAACATCTTATCATGTGATAACTTGATATCATTGATTGGAGTATCGGCTGCGACTGAATCTGGTTCGCTTGTAATTAACTATTATGACCCAGCAATACATGGATGATATATAACGACCGGCAACATATATACTTCCCTTTCTTTTGAAGTATGAAATCTTCTTTATCAGCAGAGAAATTTCTGACAACACACTACACTCATCAGCTGACTTACCTTGCAAGGCGTGCAGATGAATCTTGCGGCACTAGTTTCTTCTTGATGTCTCACCAATCGAACACATTTTGACGTCTTTGCACGCTGCCTACATGCTACCCTCACATAAACGTTAAACAGTGGCAAATGGGTGACAAGAAAAAAAAGGTCATCCCATTACGCACAATATCCATCAACTTTATACCTAGACCTGACTTCTTGTGTCAAGCTCCATAATGGTCATGGAAACTACAACTAAGCTGAAATTGCATTCACTTTCTATTACGAATATCATTTCAGAATAATCGTCGCTTATAAGTGCACTACGAAGTGCGTTTTTTTTTTCAGAAATCGTGTAAGTTTTATCTCACTCATATTATTATTATTATTATTTAATATTGAAGCATTTTTAGTGCATTGTTCTTCGTAGCTGTAAAACGAAACTTTACTGAATCCAGTTACTGGTATTATTTGAGGAATTCAAAATTGTGTTTGGAAACACTGATTTGGTTTCTGTTGGACTGGTTTGTAAGTTAATTTCCAATTTTGATTAAGTTTTCTACCGTTTCTGTCCAATATCTAAGATTACAAGTGACTCGATATTCCTACGTTATGAACGAATAGTCCTCTTTTTAAAACCAAATGGGAGTAAATATCAATTAATCGAATTTATACAAAAAAAGAAAAAAAGAAAAGCACTGAAAAAGAAAAAAAAAAGGAATCCCTGCAATTATTTGTTACTCATAGTACGTTATAGGATGGCATCGTTACAATCATTACTTTATAATAAATTAATAACCTTTTCTGAATAAGTTAAAATTACTTCAAGAAAAATTGGTGAAAACGTTTTACATAATCGTTAATTGATAAACTATCAGTATTTTTCTTATTCCGTATTGTGCACGGGGCGTAATTCATTACAAGAAGCTCACTCTTATCATCCAGAATAGTAAGTTTTATTTTCATAAATTAAATCTTGCAAATAATAGGTTTTTGACTAGATTTTAATAGTTTAAATAATGTCACTCACATTATTTGGGAAATATATGGCAATTTCTGTTGATATCTTAAAAATGTATTAATATCATTAGTCTTAGGTTAGAGGAGCCTGAAAATGTTAAACAGATTAAAGACGAGAAGTGTTTTTGTGGCGTGCATTAAACTTTTTTTTAAAAGTGTGCAACAATGCCAGAACAGTAACGTCATTTAGTCTGAATAAAACACCACGCAATCTACTCAAACGAAATAATATAAGTAATTTAATTCAAAGTAATTCTCAATAGGTCGAAAAAGAAAATTAGAACTTTTCATAATAAACTAATTTTAGAATTATGTGAGGATTGCATTGCAGGTTTTGTGTTCTTAAAACTTCGTAATATAAAATAAAATAATATATTCAATATTTTTTTAAAAAAAAAAAAACACTGAAAAAGCATTTAGTAAAAGAGTTCTGAAAAAAAAAGCATTTAAGCCATTTAAACCTGAAAATCTCATACGTATTTTCTCATATAATTCTGGGGTGACATGCTTCCATGTTACACACCTAAGCTCCAAAACTTTCCCGAAAAAAGCTTTTGAGCTATTAAAAATACTCATCACTAAATAATAATTGGAATTTTTCGTATTAATATACTTAACACACTTTAGAAAGAGTTGCCTAAAAAATTTCCGAAAGAATCACTTTTGGTTCACCCAAAGGAAATAACACTTTTCAACCCAAAAAACTAAAAATAATTTATAATATACACCCATAAAGAGTCACATAGTGCATGAATATAAATATTATGACAAACAATGCGAATTTAAATTGTTTTATAAGAAAAAAAAATCACACCGAAATATAAAACATACTTTTCTTTATTAAACACTTTATTACTTTTAAATTAGAAAATTTCAAATAATGCATTTATTTAATGCCATTATATATATATATATATATATATATATATATATATATATATATATATATATATATATATATATAGAATAAATTTTCTTATCAACTCTTATTGTTGAAGAACAAATCATCAATTTTTAAACAGCAAACATATTGTGTGATTTAATATTCGATTAATCTTTCAATAATGTATATTACTTTCAATGAAGTGTATAATTATACAATAATAAAAGTAGGACGTTAACATTTATCATTCTTTTAACATATCAGAACTTAAGTATTACTTTTCTAATCTAAAATCTAACAAGTAAATAATGAATTAAAAGCATATTTACATTGAATTAATTACAAAATTATAGTTTAAACATGCAATAATTTATAATGAACACAATATAAATTTATAGTTTCTTACATTATAAAAAAATTCTATAAATTAGACTGCAATCTAATATTATTTAAAAATATTTAATATAATATAATTAACAATATTTTATAATAATAATAATTGTAATTATATAATGATTATAATATTATTTATATAATAATATTATAATAATATTAATATAATTAATTATAACATTATAATAATATTAATATAATTTTTCTAATATCAATCTAATAATACTTGTATTAAAGTAATATCATCATATTTATTATTTTAATAAAGCTAACTATGAAAAGCATGTGTTCCGGATGCCCCACTTTCAATAATCTTAAATATATATCAAGAGATTAGAATTTAAATTATTGTACAATTGATTAATGAATATACCATTATAATTAACAATGTGTTGTATAAATGCAAAGGCAAGCATACGGAACCATTTTGACCATGACCAGCATATTGTCCTAATTTCAATAGCTGTATAGAATCTCATTTCATTATTTATAACAGTCTTGATAACTGTACAAACTCCATATTTCAAATGAGAACATTTTCGAACTAAAGTATAAATCCAAATTGTATATTTTCAAAGTAGAATAAATTTTAAGTTCTCATTCATGAATATATTTTGTACAGAAGACAAAAAAAGATTTGATGCAGGTATGACATTTAAATTATAACAATTTTCAATAAAACTCATGAAACATAATTGTAATTGGTATCTAATTATTCTTTGTTGGGCTAGTTAAACTTACTTTTTATATGTTCCAGTATCCATTCTTCTACAGATACAGTATGTTAAAAATGAAATAGATTTCCAAGCGTATTAATTTAATGAAATATGCAAAGTTCTAAGCTAATGTAAAATTGTAAGCAAATCTACTTTATTTTAAATAATTTAAATTTAATGTAAAGAATTGTGCATTGCCTCACCTTTTCCAATATTCTGTCCTCTTTGCTTGAATAGACCTTAACTGGCATTTGAACTGTAATAAAGTATTCTTTAGAAAACTATTGTAATTCTATAAATTTTAAATGAAAGGTTCTTACCTTGAAGAAATCATAGATGATATATTACAATAAAATGTAATACTGAAAAGAAAGCTTGGTATTCTGCAGCCTAATGTTACATACATCCGTAATAAAATATTAACTAAATTAAATTATTTTCAATTAATAAAACATTTACATTGCTATAAGTAAACAAAATCCTTCAAGTCTTTTTTTTTTATTTCAAATGTAACTGAAATGTTATACTTCATAATTTGTAATATAAATAATTAGATGATTCGTATTAATTGTGTGTCTATATGTGTGTGTGTGTACCATGTCTTAGAGTTATATAATATTAGTACATTGTTACATTATACATTGATATTATTTACTTCGTGATCCAAAAACTTCTATTGGAATTCAATTCTAAAAAATTTGTATGAAATGAACCTTTATATATATTACATCTTTATTACATTAATTTTTAAGATTTCATTGTGTAGATTTGAAAAAATAATATATTATATACTCCCTAATAATTTTGGACTTATATAATATTAAATTTATATCAAGTTTTTATATCACGTTATGTATATATATTATTATTAATTGATAACCAATTTTTAGTATAATTTTATTCATTGTAAAACTATTAAAAAGAGAAAGCTCTCTCTTATTCTAAGATTTATTAATTACATATGTAATTATAACGTGATAATAACTAATAATTATTTGAGTTTTAAAGAAAAACTATGAATAATATGTAAATGTATCCATAACTCGTTCTATTATGTACACATTTCATGAAAAATTTCATTTTTTTTAAAATATATTTCCAATATATTTAAATAAATAATTTTTTTGAAAAACCATTTCAACAAAGTTAAGTAATATTTTAAGTTATAATAAATATTTCCTTAAATTCATTGTTATCACCTTTAACAGCACCTGTCATTAAAATAATATTTTATCCGATATCCTCCTTATTACATGCTTCAAAACATATTTTATTCCTCAAATATATTTATTTTATTTACATGAGAGATATACACTCATTTCCGTAAGTTAAGGTTAATGAAGTTTAGGCAAAGAAAAAGACAGAAGCAAAACAAATTTGACTTATTTATAAAGTCTATTTATTAAACAAAAGGTAAAGAGCAAAAAAGATGCTATATGTTTGACATAATTATTAAAAATTGCGATTTTTACTCCATGGAGCAAATTTAAAAAAAAACACCTATTTACAAAAAAGAGTATAACATGGTTAGTATGACGGTTAATACGGAGTATGTCTCCCGGACGATGCAATAGAGACCTTACAACGCCTAGACATGCGGAGTATCAAATTATCAATCTGATCTTGGGGAACATTACACCACTCATCAAGCAATGCCCTCCAAAGTTCTGGTAGACACGTGGAAGGGGGTTGACGGGCTGAAATTCATCGAGCAAGCATATCCCATACATGCTATTTTATATTCAAGTCCGGTGAGTATGCTGGTCAATCCATACAGGTGATATCCTCCGATTGAAGGCATTCGTCTACAATGTTTGCACGGTGAGGACGGGCATTGTCATCCATAAAAAGAAATTCAGCACCCATGGTGCCCCAAAACTAAAACGTACATGTTGTTTCAGAATAACATCCCGATAGATGTGGCCTGTGATCGTTATAATCTGAACATGCAGGTCAGTTCTGGAACCAAGAGTAATTCCTCCTCAAAATAGCCATCCTGCACCACCGTGACGGTGTTGTTCAATGGTGTTGTTTTGGAGGTAACGGGTACCTGGCGCTCTCCATATTAAAGTCTGGCGAGAATCAGACTACACATAAACCTGGACTCGTCGGAAAACATCACACAATACCACTGTTCTGGTGGCCACAATGCATGCTCTCTACTCCAGGTTATTCGCAGGCGGCAGTGAGTTGTGGTAAGTGGAACACATCTGACAGGTCTACGAGCATATAGACCAATGTACCCTAAGCGTATGTACATGGTCTACCTTAAAACTGTCGTACCGGTAGCTGAAGAGAGCTGACGAGACAGGCCTGATGATGTGCTTCTTCTGTTTCTTTTGGCAGTAACTGCCAAATACCGGTCCACATTCGCCATTGTAACTCGGGGGCGACCTGTGCTGTAACATCTACTCACATTACCATCATCTTGAAATCGTTGCTAAAGCCTGGAGATGACATTCTGGACGATTCCAAGTTCTTTGGATACTTCCAGCTGGGTACGTCCATATTCCAGTCGTCCAATAATTCTTCCATGTAAAAAATCATCCAAAAGCTTCCTTTGTGCCATAACTATGCGGTTACTGCACTGAAAGGCTTTTAAAGCGCTTCTGAACAATTTTACTTCTTTGCCACCATTCCTTATATACCTTATTCCTTATATACCATTTCCTTATATGCCATTATACTTTATATTCCTTATATACCATTTCCTTATATTCCTTATTCCTTCTCTTACACTCTCGCCATTGTGACGTACTATCCGCGTCATCTGGTGGTTTTGTGTAATTTGCATATTCTTCTTCAAAATGTGCGTCATAATTCTACAGGTGAAATTTTTTGTTTGGAGTTCAACTTCTGTGTGATCCTGAATTATCCTTAATTTATGGACATGAGTGTATTAAGTACATAAGGTCATTTCATAAATGATTTCTGAAGTAATAATTCAATAATAATCAATTTGTTCCCAGAAATGATTTGTTTACGAAGTAAATACAAATAACAGACGACAGATTGCATATTTAGATAATTCTTTTTTCAAGAAACTTTATCTTAATGATTTGAAAAAAATATAATTTTGTTTTTCTTGAAGAAAAAATAAGAATTTGAGTTTTTTTTTAAAAAAAAAATAAACACCATTTATACAAATTGAGTGCTTTCCTGTAAAAATGCCTATAAAATAAAGAAAAATACGTTTATTTCTTTTTTTCTTTTGAATATTAAATGTAGTAC
Organism: Trichonephila clavipes; assembly: GCA_019973935.1. Classification (NCBI taxonomy): domain Eukaryota; kingdom Metazoa; phylum Arthropoda; class Arachnida; order Araneae; family Nephilidae; genus Trichonephila; species Trichonephila clavipes. Next base: position 43,140 of record BMAU01015561.1, read on the forward strand.
ACTTTACCTCAATAATATTTAATCAAGGAAAGAGGCAAATGTTTATTCACTACATTTCTTCTAGGACACTTATTTTAGCTATGAAAATGTTTCTTAAAAGTAGTATCTGAAGTTTCATGGATTTCCCCGTAGTTTGACATTTAACCCAATAAATTGGTATGCAAGCAATTGATAAAAAATAATAATACAACTAATAATTTTATAACTAAAAAAAGCAGGTCTTTACTCAACTTATGTGGAAAGGCTACATTAAAATGAAATAGTTTTACCGAAGATAAATGCTTAGATTTCATGTTATATTTTTTTAACATTTAAACAAACAAATCGAATAAGTTACTGTAGGATTAAAAAAATAACTTAAATACACTAATAGGTGAATTATTGAAAAAAGAAAGAAACGAAGAGAGAGAGAATACAAATTGCAGTCACATAAAACCTGGATATACACTGAAGTGCTACTGAATTATGGATACCCACCTAGTAATGAGTCGGGCCTCATCTAGCCTTGATAACTGTTGACACACGACGAGGCATAGATTCAACAAGTTTTTGGAAACGTTCTACGGGAATAACTTGCCAAATAATGTCTAAGGCTGTCCATAATTCAATAAGGTTATATTATAATGAACATCTGCTATAAGTAAAAGCTGAACTAATAAATTTTCCTATGTTTTATAAAATAAAATCAGGCATTTCCCTTGATTTATGAGAGGCAAATTTGCATCAAAATGTAGATATGAAGGTTACAAATCTAGTACCGGTGGTTTTGTACTAAAAGCAATTATTTATTTGTACTATTACTTATAAAAATAATTAATTTGAAAAGTTACTACGCATTTTTTTTCATTTTTATTATTAAAACAAATATGTAAAAATATTATATATTTTTATTGTTACAGTTAAGACATGATGTATAAATATGTGTACCTCTTAGTGTAAGAAAACTACTTGTTGAACTTTTCAACATCGTGGTAGACGCCCTAGAGGCAGCCAATCAAAAAGTATCTGGAGGTTTTGCTAATTTTTTGCTAATTTGGTATTGTGGGCCACGGAAAGTAACATTCACCCCTTGGAGCACGCCTTGAATAGCTCCCTACTTAATCTTGCAACATGAACCAACCGCAACACCTTTTCCACCTAGAATATAAAGGAATTCCTTTTAAACAGGTACCTTTCTCCAAATACCTTGAAGTCAATCTAGACAGTAAGCTCCACTGGGGCACTCACATCGCAAAAACATCAGAAAAGTGCCTAAAACCTCTAAATCTCCTGAAGAAACTAACTGCTACCAAATGGGGATCTACCCAGGAGGTTTTAACCACAGTGTATAAAACCTATGCCCATCCAGTTTTGGACTATGACTGTGAAGGAATTTACCCTGGCAAGTAAAATCAACCTTGAAAGAACGACGTCGTTCAGAACAGCGCATTCAGAATTGTAACCCGTGGAGCCAAATCAACTCCAATTACTGCAATGCAACTCCAGACAATCATCGAGCCTCTTGACTATCATAGAGACAAAATTACTCTCAAATTTTGGGAGAGAACCAGAAGAGTAGATTACGGGTACTGGGAGGAGTATAGATGTGCAACACAGAAAACTTACACTTCTCCTCTTTCACATGCGGAACTTCTTATGAAGAAACACCAATTTCCGCTACTAATGAATCGCCGTGCTCCTACACAGTTCTGTTTCACAGTCACTACTACCTTCCATCTAAACGGCTGAACCTAACATGTCATCAAATAAGGCTGATGAGATTCCTGAAGAATTAAAGTACTGCGCTCTATGAACGAGATCGAAGAAAGTTATCAGCAAATGAGTGGTTCTACATCTACACTGACGGATGATTCCTGCCACAAACAAACGAAGCATGTTCTTTAGGTTGTTTGAAAGCTCATTGGCCGTGGGTAAGAACGCCAGCAACTACGATGGTGAGGTCTTAGCTGTCTGTCAAGCTACAAAGTATTTACTATCTGATGGTCTAGTCCTGCAAAAGTTGTCTTTTTCATAGAGTCCCAAGCTGCAATTTTAGCTTTAATCAGTAATACTGTCTTAACACAATTCAGTGCCGAACTAAAATTGCAGAACTCATCTCATATGGCTGGACTGCGGCTTTACAGTGAGTCCCAAGTCATGTTAGGATTCCCAGCAAAGAAATAGCAGACTAGAAAGCCAAGCAGGGATCGGAATCAACTGAACCATAAGTTTCGTTGACCCTCAGAAAAGCAAAGAGCATCATCTCTACACAATTGACAAATATACTGTCAAGACCCAAAAAACAGAGATTTGGAAATCCATGGGAAACTCTATCCACTGTGAGCCCAATCCCGAGGCACCTGGGAAGAACCGAGCACGTTGCCAACTTTCGCCTAAATACCAGATATGACTTTTTGGGCGTGTACTTCCACATGTTTGGCCTGGCTGCTAACGAGACCTGCCCACTCTGCGGCCATGTCAGAATGGATGGCGACCACGTTCTCTAATGAACTGGACTCGCTGGATACCCGAATGATGACATCGTCAGTCGGTACTGAGACGCCCGGCGTCAAATGGGCAAGAAACCAAGCACTGGCGTTGGATAAATAAATAAATAATGCAGAAATTTATTTTTTTTCTTAGCATTTGAAATTTTGACTAAACTATTAGAAAAATCATATCAACAAAATTTTCCCCTCATTTAATATATGTCAGTTTTGAAGATTTTAAGTATTTCCCTTAATTTTTCTCTAAAACTGTTCTCATTACTGAATCCTTCTCTTCAGATATCAATAGAAAATATACTACACTTTGCTAGACAAAAGTACTATTACAATTTTATTTGTATACAGTTATTTATTGTAGGAACATTGAAAGAAAATCGTGTTGGTTTATTTTTACCTGATTATTTATAGTGTTTGAGAGAGAGCCATGAATTTTCACCACTTTTCCATTATACATGATAAGTCAACTGAGAATAAAACGTTTATAAGAATAACATATCGATGAATTCATGACTTCAGATCATAAGGGTTTTTCTGGAATACTTTCAAAAGTATGGGAGAGAATACTATGCAACTGATTCATCGTTTGAAGGATCATTTGATGTTATAAGAAATTTTTAAATATCAGAAAATTATGTGAATCACAAATAAGAATCTCTTAAAGCAACCATTTACAAATTTATATTTTATGGAGCGCTTTTATAACTTTATCACTATCTTAGGTTTCAATACTTTATTTTTTCTTTAAGAACATTTTCCGATCTTGTAGAGCAAAAAAGAATGGAAATGTTTTTGTCGTTTAATGGAACATAACCCAATCTAACATTAAGGGATTTATTTTTTAATACACCCATAATTCAAAAGTTGTCAAAGAGAATTATTTTTGCTCAATTCAGTATTTTATCTAACATCATAAAGTGAAATCAGGTTAACAAAAATAAAAATTATTAATCAAAATAATGTTAGGTTTCTATAGTTAATAGTTATGACACTTAATTGAATTAATTAATGCATTAGTATTATAATTAAGTTACTTTTGAACCATTAATATTCAAATTACTTTTGTCAGGTTGCAAGGACCTACATAAGTTATTAATGATGTATAAATTTTTGTTAAGTTGATAATAAATGAATGCTATTTGGATATAATTATGTTTCTTACAAGATATATAGGAGTAACATTTATTTTAATAATACAATTAATAATTTTTCGATAGTCAGTTTCATTTTAATAGTGAATATACATAAATTCTGACTCAAACGGTTTTTTTCCATTTTGTTTTCTAAGTCATATAGATTTATCAATACTGCATATTTGTTTACAATTCGGGGAAATTAATTTTTTTTAAAATTGCTATAATAGTTTTCTCTCTCTATATATATAACGTTCAATTTTTTAATCGTTAATAAAATACTTTTTATTCATTCATTCAAGGTACGAACTTGACTATTTTTTTTTAATATTATTTGTTACAAGATAGTTCACTTTTCATTTGATCTTTTCTCTAATATTGGTGGAAAGATTGAAAGCAAGCCTGACAAAGTGTTTTGTCTCATATGCCATAGTATGCTTTTGGTTTCCCTTTGAAACTCTTTCTTTAAGATTGTTACTTTTCATCAACAGACGATGGCTGTGGTCCATGTTTTACTTTTAGCTGGCAAATCTAGCTATGTTTTCAGATACAGCGAAAACACGACTTCTTTTTATCCGTCGTAAAAGGTAATTGCCAATATATTTCTAATTGCTGAAATACAGATTTTTGCATTAATGTTCAAATAATTGTAAAATAGAAAAGTAATAATTATATTCTGTTAATGTGGCTTGTAGGACTCGGAATTTCGTTACACGCACGATAGTACGGGTCGGGGTTATTTGAGTCAATGCAGCTCTAAAGGTAAGAACTTATCATGCGAATCATGCTTCGCCGAGAGTGAGTGCGATGTTTTCCACTGGATCTTAATTTAAAAAAAAATCGTAGGAAAATTGCTTGCTGGATGCTGCATTCTTTACATCCTTCTGTAAATATAAATCCAAAACACTTCAGAAATCAGCGTCTAGTTTGATGTTTATAGTAAGTGGTTTCAGAATATTTTACATAATATTTTGCGCATTTGTCATCGCAACGTTCAACAACTCAAAAATATTGCCATAGTTTAGCGATTAAATTTTATAGCCATTGAATAATATGTGGTTATTTTATCAATGATGAAAATAAAGGAAGATATTATTTCAGATGTCAACCAAGCCCGATGTGGATGGTACTGTAGATGAATCCATTATATTACAACTATGTATTGTTGAAAGTAGAAGGCAATTCCAATTTTTCTTGGGTGTATATAAAGCAATTGTTGTACCTTTATGAAACTATGCATGTAGGAGTAAGTTTCTTAATTCTTTAAATTCTAAAATTTTGGGATTTATTTTATATTTTCTCTTATTAATCCAGCAATATATTTTTGTCTGAAATTTGAATGCCAGAGCTGTCTCCTTTAAAAATTACATTGTTCCCAAATGTTTTTGTGCCTCTTCATAAAAAGTATTTTTTTTTCAAAAGTATATCCTTTTTCTAAATCTCGATCAAGTTCAATGGAGGAATTATTCTTGATATTATATTCTTCATCATTTGATTTTTCCTCATCATCACAGCATTGGGACTTTCTTCATCCAGAAAAATGCATTAAACTACTTAAATATCACATATATTCTTCATAACTTTAATAATGCGCCATAGTATAAAAATGATTTAAAGCATGTTCATTCAATCAGAACTGTAACGGTGATTCGTGCGCAGGGTATGACATACCCGAAGAGGCGACAGCCAGAAATGTATATTTAGAATTCGCCTGCAATCTAAGGACCATCAAAGGATATGACCTTAAAGTCCTCTACATGAAAAACTATCCATTTTCTAAGAAAAAAAAGTTAGACGGTAGGTATGACATACCTTGCGCAAGAAGTACCGGGTTATACAAAGAAAATACACTAAAGTGACACTATTTTATTATTTTCCTTCACGGAAAAATTAAAAATTATTTTTTTAAAATTGTATTTTTATATTTTTTTACGACTGCTACCAACCAAAGTCTTAAAATATCTAAGCTCCAAGCCAAACAGAGAATGACCTTTCGATTTAGCCATCTCATTGCTTTTAAACCCTTGCACGTCTTTCTGAAATAAAATGTATATACCCAGACTGTGCGTGACTGTGACTAAGATAGCTTATGTTGATATCATACGTTAACCCTTATGCGAGACAATGCTTTAGATAAAGCGGGTAGATAGAAACAAATTCGAATGAAAGTTATGCATTAGAATTTCAATTCCTCTTTTCACATACTACTTGAATATTCATCTGGCATGCTTTTCACAACTCTTCCTTTTATTTATTTATTTTTTTATAAATTTCTTTATGGATTGTATAGTAATTAGGATTTGAATTAATTGTGTAACTCCTTTTAAGAACACTTCCAAAAATGTTTCATTATATTTTATTTCTTTGAAAACGTTATGTTAATCTTTTAGTGTGTAATTTAAGAAATAAAAAAGGCCAAGCTTAAGATATTGTAAAAAGTTGTTACTATCAAAAATTGCTGTTAAAACTATAAAAATAGCTTATTAAAGTTCCTGAAAAATAATACTTCAACAGAAGAATTTTCTATGGACTTTCGAATTCAATTTGACATATAAAACTCATGCAGAAAATTTATGACTAAAAATCAACTACTAGTTTTATAAAAATTATTTTGTTGGTATTTTTAAACAAATGGTTTATTACATAGTTTATATTTATTTTTAAAAAATAATATTGAATAAACATTTATATTCAACGTTTATTTCAATGTAAAAGGAAAATTTAATTTTATGGTACTTATTGCTTCTCTAAGAAATTAGTGCATTTGTATTTTCTACAATAATACTAAACAAAATAATTAACGCAAAATGCTAATTATTTTTGAATCCTCGGACATCTTGATTCGTTTCAATTTTTATATAAATTATCTATTGCATTATATTATTTAAAAAAATAAATAGTGTTTACTTTAATTTAAGGCATGATCATTTTAAACAGGTTACATTTCATTTAATAATACTTATTGATAAACAAATAATAAAGGAGAGTCCATAAATTATCAGCGAACAATTCGAACACGGGGCCATTGATTCAGGCTCTAATATAAATTTTCAATTTCTATTTTTAATCAAAAGGTAAACGTAAAAAAAAAAGCTTGTATTGTGAAGAAAGTTTCGTAAATGGTTCAATATTTCTTTTATAACACGTGACCAATGCCGATATAAACAAGAGATATCGAATATCGTTTATCCATAAACTATAGAACCATCATATTTCGCAAAAGGGTTCATCTCTTCTGCGAAGGATATGCTGAAAGAAGATGGGAAAAGGATATTCTAGTAAATATCATTTTCATTCATGAGTTGAATTGAGAAGGGAAATAGAAGGCACTTTATTCTCTGCTGAAACAGATAGATTCCCTTTCTATGCAAGTCGAATAATAAATGAATTTTTTTTCCGATTTTGCTATATATTTGACACAATATTAAAAATTCAATTTATTTAAAATGCATTTCTAAAAACTTTACGGAAAACATTTTTAGCTTAAATATATGGCAACGTGGAAAAAATATACAAATACAGGTATTTTTAAAATAGATAATTTGAATTAAATTTTTAAACAATTTTCCTAAATAAAAGGAGCATAAATAATGCTTTTAAGCATGACTTTTTAAACTATTTGTGTTGAAATTCGAAAACATAGTTCTTTATAATGTACTCTTCTCCGTACAGTAAATAACTTTCAAATAAACAGTAATTAATTTAAAACACATAGTTGTAAACTTTTTTTTATTTCTCATGGGCTGCGGATTGGAGTTTTTCAATTGCAGACCTAGTAGCTGGTCTCTATTTTTAGTTCGGTACCATGTAGGCAGATACTAAACACTGCAGGCAATTATAGCACACAGTTTCCTCCATAGAGGAGGCAACTGAGCTCTGATGATGCAAACCTGTACTAGGATTTAATTTACCCAGAAACCAAACAGTGCTCTAGGGATCTTTTACATACCTTATAATCATACGATATGACCTCTGTCAATTTTCAGCATCATGAAAATCCCCCTACTTGGGCCGGGGTCGAACGGGGTTTCAGGTAGCAATTGGCTACCTAAAAATTGGTCTATTCCAATGCCTTCGCAAATAGAGAAGAGGTTTCTCTAATACGAAAGGTCAAACGATCGGGACATTTTTATATCCCATTTTGTGTATCCACTTCAAAACTGCCTCATCGACATCATCATAGGTCCATGCTCTTAAATACTTTGAGCAAGAACTCGATTAACACTAGAATGACTGAAATTCACAGTATCTACCTATATTGCCCCAAAGCAGTCAAAATGACTGCATTGTCAAAGAATGATTAATGTGTAATAAAATTTGTTTAAAAATTAACTTTAATATTTTTTATATTGTTATAGCCCTATAACAAGTTATTTGAAAATATTAAAAATAAAAAAAAAGAATTACTTCACTTGGAAAAAAATATATTCAAAAACATTCTAAGAAATTGTGCATTATATATGTAATTGTTTTTCTAATTGAAATTCAAAAGCAGTCAAGACGATTATAAAAAAAAAGTCGTAAAACTTACCAAATACTATCTGGCAAACCTAAAACGATGCGTTTACTCTCCCATAAACTTGTTTTGACTTGAACTGATACAGATTTTTTGAATAACAACTAATAAATGTTTTTTATTTTTAATTAATTCTTATATTGCTCATAGCGTTCTTAGAAGTAGAATAGTATCATGTGTTCTGTTCTTATGGTTATCTATCAACTCTGGTCGTGATAGCAACGAAAAATAATCGTTTGTTTAGTTAGAAAGAATCGTTAGAAATATTTTATTTTCTTTTAGGAATAACTAAAGGGTGTAAGTACACATGTCACCTGAAACGTAATTAAAAATATTTATTTTAGAAACAACTACCTACGTACTTAACTAAATAAAATAACCAACCACACGAATTTATCAATGTCAAAGTAAATAAAAAACTTAACTATGTTCACAAAAAAAACCTAATGACGTTTAACATTGATTTATAATTATTTCTTAAAAATCTCATCGCTAGAAAATAGTGAAATGTAACAAAACAATTTGAATTAAGAACGGAATGGTCGAAAAATAAAAATACCTTGTGACTCGAAAAACTATTATTCTTCAATTTCAAGATAAATATTTCGCAATATAAATATTATTCATTTAAATATGTACTATTATATTGTATATATTACGCAGGATAAATGAAGCTATTTACAGTTTTGAATAAACCTACTTAATACAAGGTTATAAGTGCAATTTTTCACCTGTAACTTAATTAAAAACATTTATTTTTGAAACAAGTATCTACGTACTTAACTAAATAAAACAACACTTGTACAATCACTCTTGCAAGACAAACATTTATTGAAACTGTTTTGTGCAGTGTTTGGAAATGAAATAAGCAATAGATGTATGGAATTGGTTTACCTCTACTTAAATGCGGATCCATGTGAGAAGTCAAATGGTATTCAATTGATGTTGCTCAGTGTTCTTGCGAAAGAATGAAATCATTGAATGATGATAAGCATTGAGCGTAACAGTTCAAAACAGGTCTAAGTAGCAGTAGGTTGAAACGGAGGTGAAAAGGGGAGAGAGGGACGCATGACCTTTGACACTGTCGATGGGGTGAGGACCGTAAAATCATTAGGATCAGAGGAAATGAGTGGGAATGTCCCCCATTGAAATAAATAATACCTATTTGAATCGGATATTGTTCACTATTTCAATGATTTTAATTTTATTTTCGGGGAATCCTACTTTTTTTTCTAAAATAGTAAGTAGCCTAAGTTACTACTTGCAACATTACCTATCAGCCAGTGAGAGTTCCGTCAAAATCGGTCCAGCTGTTTCAGAGATTAGCCGGAAAAAACAGAAAAACATACAGACAGACACAAAATTTAAAAATTTATTTTTTGATATATATATATATATAAGTACCGTATATATTTTTAAATTCATTTAGTAAAAAGCTGTTAATTTTAAATTACAAACAGAAACTTCATGTTTATTTATATGTATAGATTAATCCATTATTGTTCATAGCTCTCTTAGAATCACAATATTATTATGTGTTCTGTTCTAATGATTATATCAACTCTGGTTGTGATAGCTACGAAACAGAATCGCTTGTTTTTACAGAATTAAAAGTGAGTCATTAAAACAAAGTATTCTTTTTAGTTTAAAATGGATCTTCACGTTTTTCCATGCCGAAATGCTTTTTAAATGTCTACTAAAATGCTCGCTCTAAAAGTAAAAGGCCAATGAAAGAAAATAAACCCTATAGCAGTGTTTCTAAAATTCCCCTGGGGGGCGATAACCTTACGAAGCGGGCACGAGCATATCGAAAATAGAAGATTTAAAAAATAATTAATTTATTGGAATGAATTAAAACAAAATACTTTCAGACATAATAAAAATTGATCTTTTACTCTGATATACATATATTATAGGCGATATTAAGTAATCAAAAATAAAAAAATAGCTTTTTTATCCTATAACCAAATAAAAAAACGTTTATTTGATTTGCTGTAATCCCATGATGAGAGATTTGTTTATTACGTTTTCTTTTTAAACCTAACATACTACTCTTTCAGAGAAAAAATAGATCCCAAATCCAGAATCGAAAAAATTTAGGAACATAAAAATTCATCACTGTCATTATTTTTGAAATACTGCACATTATAGCTGTAATATGTTTGACCTTCTAAGTTATTGGTACAGTTAGTTATGACCTCCCTCTTATGTGTTTGTTTCTCATTTACGGAAGCTATAAGTAATGTATTTCTCTATTGCGCTTTTTTCCATGCAAAAGAGCTTTATGATATTTGGAAAACCACGGAGAGCACTTTGAAGGATTACTTGAACAAGATATATTTTTATGAGTATTCTCAAACATATAAAGCATAACGAAAAACGTTTTACACGTGTACAATAAAATAATTATAAAAAAAGTAAGATTGGGGTGACTCAATAAACCCACTCGACCGTATCGAATGCGCGCGTGCTCCCCGGTTAAAACACGTTGAAGCCTTTTTGCTTTAAATATTAAAAATAATACAATTATTCTTCATCGGAATTTTATATTATTGTTCATTATTTAACATCAATTAAAAATGCTAATTCTGTTAGGCTTAAAATGGCAATTCGCTTAAAACTAATTATAATTTAAGCAATCATTTAAAAAAATAATTTTACATTTGTGTAAAAATTGTCGTGCACTTGGCCTTACTCTTATTACAATTCAGCTATTATATCAATAGAGTTTTATTTTCTTACAAATGAACTCGTGCAAAGAGCGGACACTTCAGACGGTAAACTTTTAATGTTTTACTTTCTTATAAATGAACTCGGCAAAGAGCGGGCACTTCAGCCGGTATATTTTTAATGTATCAGTTCTGCACAGAGTATTTTATAACTAATTACTTATTACTAAATTAATAACAAGTTTAATAAGTATTAACGACTTCCATGGGCTTGTCTTGCAAAGCAAAGTTTTCATAAGGAATGCTTATGATTAGAAATTAACCCTCTGAGTTATTTTTCTATAATAGCGGATATCTATATTTTGCCTTCTAAGCAGCCACCGCATTTTGCAATATGTTTAATTTAAGAATTAGAGAAAGGAAAAATAACATTATAATTATCCTATTACTTTATTAATTAATTTTTTTTGCTTAAAAGTAGTATGCAAAATTAAATACTTATGTTATTAATTTGTATGGTTTATAATTAAGATCGCGTATTGTAGCTTTAGCGTCAAAGTGCATTATTATTGCATTCAGTACATCATTAATGTATAGGGGGCGCGATAAAAATTTTGATTGAAAAGGGGGGTGCCAGTATTGAAGGTCTGAGGAGAACTTCCCTATAGGATAAAAATAATCCATATTGAAATAAATAATTCTTATTTTAATTGGATATTGTTCATTATTTCGTTGGTCTTAGTTTTTTTAACGGAACCCTGATTTTTTTTAAATATCGTTGAGTTAATGGCCTGAGTACCTAGCTCTTCCGAGCTATAACCTCACATCATTAGGATTTTGAATGACTGTAACATATTATATCTTGTCATTCGATAATTTAAAATACATTACAGTTAAAATTAAAATACAGGAGAATAAGAAAATGTTAAAATTTAAAATAATAAAATGAATTAATTGCAAGAAAAAGTAGCTTCAAAAAACGGTGCTCGCACCGATAATGATTTAAAATTTCAGTCTTTGGGTGGGTGGGGCGATGTCTGACTAATGGGAACACAACTAAGATCTCGATCGTTGAAAATGGGTAAAACACAGAATGAAAAATGAAAATCAAAAATAGCTTAATTAAAAGTTAATACAAAATAAAATACTTAAAAAAATAGCGGAAGATCATGTGAAAAAACAAAAACGATCTTTCGAAATAATTTTCTGGAGAAAATTAAAGTGTATTAAAAAAATTTAAAAAAGCGAATGCCCGAGAATCGAACCTAGGGATAAGCATTAGAAGCGTACTACTGTGATCGCTAGAGCACGAGGTACCCGTGGAAAGAGGTGAAGTAAGCTTTAAAGATGGTTACTACGAATATGAAGAAATAAGAAAAAATTTAAATGGCGATTTCTAAAATAAAAGAAGCCTAAGTTACTCCTAATAACATTAACTATCTGCCAGTGAAAGTTCCGTCAAAATCGGCCCAGTCGTTTCAGAAATTAGTTGGAACAAACAAACAGGCCAACAGACAGACAAAAATTTTAAAAATTGATTTTTTGATTTAAGTACCGTATATACTTTAAAATGCATTTAGTAAAAAGCTGTTACTTTCAGATTACAAGCAGACACTTCTTTGTATATTACTTTTCTTTATTCATGCTTATTTTACTTTGTCATTATTTTTATGTTGATTTAATTCCTTTTAATTTTTAAGTAATTTTGATAAATTTATTTTTCATGTGTTTGATTTTTTTGATAATTTTCTTTTGTTTCGTGTCTTTTGAATGTATATATATTCCTTGTGTATTTTTACATTTAATTATGTGGACTATTTGTATCTCAAATACATATTATTCTAGTAATTTGTTGTCTTATATGTCTTACTAATTATGTTTTACACATTACTTATTTTCAAATAATTATGATTTTAGTTAAAAATATTTTTAGTGACTGGCAATTAGATAAGATTTATAGCAGATATTTGCTCGGTGATGCATTATTATGGGATGTGCACTATCGATAGAAATTTACCATAATTTGAGTGTTAGATATTCTTTGAACATTATTTCTTGTATTTAATATACTTCTTGATTTGGATGCCCTATCTTGTTTTAGGCAATTTTTGATTTTATATACTGCATCAGCTCTATACATTGGAGTATTTTTGTTCCATTTCATTAGTGAATTATTTAGTTTTGAGTTTTTGATTTGAGTTGCATTGATTTAGTATAAGGTCTTAAAATGAATCACAAGATTTGTGGTTCACATTTTACAGTAATTAATTCTAGTGGTGAAAAGGTAAACTCCTATAAGACTAGAACTTTCTGGAATACAGATTTTATTAGGTATACCTATTTATATAATTATAATTATGATATCAATAAGTCTCAGAATAAACATAATCACAGTTATATTTCTACTAGATAACGCTCTTATAATCAAATTTCCACAATAACAGTTATTATATCGATACTAGGCTATATCAACACACATTTTTTTTCTTTATAATAAATGCAATAAAAGTAGATATAAAAACATGTCCAATGTTAAATATAGAGCAATATGATAATACATCCTAATTTTTCTTTTGTAAAACCTTCAATTGCATTTATATGTTGAATTGTAAAATATGTAATTTTAAATACATTGGCCAAACATGTAATAATATTATTATTCGTATTAATCTTCATAGATCAAATACCAAAAATTACAAGCATAATTACAATATTAATAAAATTGAACTTGGGCACTTTCACTTGCAAGACTTTAATAATATTGATATTTCTATTCTCAGAATAGTATCACATGTTAAAAATACGAGTATATTATGGTGGGAAAACCTCTTTATTAATTATTATAATTCTGTACATATCCATATGGTTTGAATACCATTCACTTCGGAAATAATGTTTTACTTAGCATTCATTCAACATTCTGATAACAAGAATTATTTTTATAATAGTGATAATGCACGGGGTCTCAGGGGTGTTAATTTTTTCTAAAGGTCTGAAAATATAAACGGTTTTCAATCGGGTATAATTCTTTTAAATTTAAATTAAATAATTCGAATCTTTTACAAATTACTTAGAATAGAATGGTACTTCAGAAAAGTATAAAATGTTTAACATATAATAAGAATTTTAAAAGTCATAAGCATATGAAAATTCTATAATAAATATTAAGTAGTTTCTGCTTTGCGCACGCTATTTTCTAAAATATTATCCCCTGATGTATAAAACATTATAGAATTATACAATGCATCATACTCTTTAAACCCTATCTAATTTTAGTATTATATATTTTTTATTTCAAAATATTTGTAAAATATATTGCAATTTTTAAATATTTTTTTTAAATTGTATTTTTTTATTTATTAAAATATGTAAGTTATTATTTTATTTATACAAAAGTAGCTACAAAGTATTAAAATACATATGCCCTTATAAATTAACTTATATATATAGCTAGTAAATAAACCTACTCTTTTAGAAAATAGCATGTACGACGTAAAACTTAATAAATATTTCTTATAGAAAAGTTTCTTATTTTCATATGCTTATAATTTTTAAAATTATGATTATATTTTAAACATTGTATACTTTTCTGAAGCCCCATTCCTTTATAAATAATGTGTAAAGATTCGAATTATTTAACTTAAATTTAAAGAAATTATACCTGTTTGAAAATTGTTTATATTTTCAAACCTCTAGAGAAATGTAACACCCCTAAGACCCCTTAAATTTAAACGTATAAAAAGAGGTAATAGGAAGAGGAGGACTATTAGACTTCCAGTTGAGATGGATTCTAAAATTAAAGATTTTTGCAGCAATTTTGAAAATATTTTAACATTAAACAAATTAAGCATTTCTTATTTTGTCTAAGTAAAAAAGAAAGGTATACTAGAGATATCCTCAAAAAGTATAATTTTAAAGATGGTTATGCCTTACATATTATTAAGGATATTAATATTTTCATTCATTAATTCAATCTTGAAGATATAGATTTAGTAAATAGTTCTACTGAGAGAGTATTGTGTCATATTATTCATGAATAAATCTTATAGCATTAATTTCTCAAAAATATTTAATAAGTATTTTCATTGCCTCCTTATAAATAACGTTTGCATTAAGAAGGCTTATAAATATAATAAAAAATAGGTAGCGCGATTTTTAATTACTATGATATTAATGATTTGCAAAATAATAACAATATTGTTTGTAATTGTAGTGATTATTCTGATTTTATAAATGATCACTACAAGCATGTGATAACTGGTAATTTATATATTGTTAAAGATAATACTCTTACAGAAATAATATCCTTCATATTGTAGCTTTTAATGAATTTAAATGCAAATGGTTAAATGAATTACTGAACGATAACTATTAAACTGATAATGATATTATTATGTTTATTAGTTTCAGAATGTTCTTTAGAACATTTGCTTTGGAACAGTTCAAACAGTTCTTCGTTAATATATCATTTTATTAAGCATGAAGTGACAACGTCATCTTACAATAGCAACAACCTAAGCAAATCATATACAGTTACAATACACAGTTAACACAAGTACACATTCACAGTTACAGTTATCATGACATCCCCCTTTATGTTATTAATCATATAACATAGTCATTCAAATAAGATGGTGGCTTACAAACACGGTTACTTCTTCTTCGGACATTACAATCTGACTCGTTACAGTTCTGTATATTTTGAGGATTTACAATTACTTCTGAATCAGAATTGAAAGTACTTATGTCATTGGGATCTGTTTCTATAATAAAGGGTGTGCTTCATTTTCTTATATGTTTTCTATTACGACTAAAAATATTATCTAACATTATCTTCTGTCTCAAGTTCAGGTAAGGGATGAGCAGTTTTATCATAACGTATCTTTTGAACGTTTTGCCTTTTTATTAACTTTTATAGAATGTTATTAAATAATTCAGCATTTAACAATTTATTCGTGATTGGTAATTTTGTTTTTAATCTAAGATTAAACATCATTTGCGCTGGAGAGAGGTCAAGACATGATATTGGGGTGTTTCTATACGTCTGTAAAACCTACTAAATAATCTCGTCTATCTTCCCTTGCTTTTTTCACAATGCTATTAGAAATTCCTACTGCTTTTTGAACTATTCCATTACTTGGGGAGTAATGACTACTTATGAATGCATAATCAAAATCCCAATCATTTGCAAATTGTTTTATAAATATAACTAATAAATGGTATAATACCTGATATTACATTATTTGGAACACCAAATCTAGATTAGACTGTTTTAGGTTTAATTATTACCTCATCTGCACTCTTATTTACAAGTTCAGCACAATTTCTCAATCCATTTTGAATAATAGTCTATTAAAATTAGATAACCTGTATTCCCCAAGTCCTTTATATCATTTCCTATCTTTTCAAAGGATCTATAGGGAATTGTATGATGTATTAATGGCTCTTTACTATTAGCGTTTTTAAATTTCTCACATATAACACATTGTGATACTAATGTTTCCATATCAGAGTTAATCCCTGGCCAATACATTATTTCTCTAGTTCTTTTCTCGCATTTATCTGTCCCAAAGTGAGCCTCATGAATTAGTTGTAAAATATCTTTTCTCAAACTATAAGGTAAAATTAGTTTTTCATTGCTCATTTAGTTTCATTTTCATTCACAGAATCAATATAAACCAGTTCATTTTCAGAAACGTTCACTTCATGAATGTTCTTATTACTCAGGAAACATTTAGCAGCAAAATGGTTTTTCTTCTTGCACCAGGCACAAATTTTCCCGGACGCTGGACACTCTCGAGGCTTGCGTTTTCGTCCACAATTTTTGCAGTTGTACTGGGTTTTAGGCTTGTTCTGATTCTCCTTCACCATGTTTATTGTGGCTGTATCGTACTTCATATTTCGGATTTGTTCCCGGCTCGTTTCAGCTGCCTGGATGATTTCAATTGATTTTTCCATACTGAGGTGGTTAGTTTCTCGCAGGAGTCGTTCTTGTAACTCTCTGTCTTTAATTCCCAGGACGATGCGGTCTCAAATCAATCAGTTTTCTTGCACTGCTAACTTTCACATGGATACTAGGGTATTTAGCTGAGTGGCATATGTCTGAATTATTTGGCCCTCTAGTTGGGCGCATGGAAAACATTTATAACGCTCATAAACAACATTATGTCATGGTGAGCAATATCCTTCAAATTTTTGAAGAACCTCCGAAAAATTCGCTTTCGATTATAACTTGAAGGTGTTGTATATTTCAAGTCTTTCACTGCTCAATAAATTCAACAGGATTACAATTTTAATTTTATCTGTTCGATCGTCTTTTTCTGTTGTAAACAGATGATTCTCCAGTTTTTGCCTCCATTTTCGCCATGTTTGTTTCACATTTACCAGTGAAAATTGCAGCCGAGCAGGGGGTTGGAAGGCTTCCATAACTCAAGTGGATATCTTTTCAATCCGATATAATCGCTTATACTTCTGCCACCATGTTATGTTTATTAGTTTCAGAATGTTCTTCAGAACATTTGCATTCGAACAGTTCAAACAGTTCTTCGTTAATATATCATTTTATTAGGCATCAGGTAATAACGTCATCTCACACCCGCAACAACACAAGCAACTCATATACAGTTACAATACACAGTTAACACAAGTACACATTCAGAGTTAAATTATTATGACAGATATAACTTACAATAATATTAAGAACCAAATTGCAGACCTACAAAATAACTTTATAATCATTTATGTTGATAAAGTACCGGGTAATTATGCAATTATTTGCAAGAGGCATTATACCAATATGCTAATCAAACATTTTCATAATAATTATGCTTTTAAAAAATCTAGTTCAAGAAAAAAGAGAAATTTTAATCGAATCTCTGTTTTTTATGAAAAATAGATTTACGTATTTTTTGGATATTAAATTCCATCATATTTTCCTAACTCCTAAATTTCATAAAAATCCTGTTAAATTTAGAACTATTACGAATAATATTTAAAACTTATATTACACATCCGGGCATGAAGCTACAAAATATTATTCATTCTACATTAGACAAAATTGATAATTCTATTATAGTTAAGAACAGTATGGACATTTTTAAATATATGCAATGTAAAAAAAAATATTTCTATTTATACCTATGATTTTGACGATTTATTTATCTCCATAGATATAGAAGACATGTTTAAGATTCTTAAAATAGCATTTACCAAATGTTTTTTGAATAAGATAATAAAATATGATAAATACATTTCTATTCTATTTTTCTGAAAATGAAAGTATTAGTTATGAATCTTGTAACTTTTTAGATACATAGATGACTTATTTATATTAAGTAATATAGTAGATTTTGTCCCTAGCTTTAATTATTATCCCCACTATTTAAAATTATTAAAAACTAATTATAATAATGAGTCAGCTAAATTTTGGAACTTCAATTAAACGTTAAAAATAATTTGATATTAAGTAATATTCTTGATAAAAGAGACTCATTTGATTTTAACACTATAATAATGACTTTCTGGGATAGTAACTTACGTCTATCATTATTTAGAAACATTATCCAAAATTTTATAAAAATAAACTGTGATATGGTTATTGATAACATTTTGAAAGATAGTAATTTTATGAAATTTTGCAATATTTGCTTAGGATACAAATATCTAAGTAAATTTATTTTTAAATATGTTTCTATTTCAAATTAAATCTATTTTTAACTTAGTTGAATATTTTAATTCGAATTTCTCATGTTTAGTTTATTTTTTTAATTTTTTTAAAATATGTTTTAAGGGCTTTTTTTTTAATTTTCATATAACTATCTAGTATTTATTTATCCAAGTAAATTTACTTTTAAATATATTAATATATTATATTATTTATTCATAACTTTGTCATTATTGTATTTAAAATTTCTTATGTTTTTATTTTTATTTTAAAAAGTCTTAGTTATAAGTTTACTTGCAAAATAATTATCCAGGTGGCGCCATTATTTTTCTTCTTGTGTTGTTGCTCCAATCATTTAAGTCATTTCGCGTGGGATCTTAACGTAAAAGCTTCATTTTTTATTTCAAAAATTTCATTTTACTATATTGATAGGTTTATCATCCACGTGATAGAAACAGGCTTAACTTTTCAACGCTGTTCTATTTTTTTCCTATTATGTCGAAAATTTCTGCTGTACGGGGAAAATTGAATCTATAAAGCATTGCTAACCTTAAATCGATCGCCTAATTTAGCGACAGTTTTAGAAATAATAATAGGTCTACAGTTTAGTCCAAACACGTTTTTATATCTACATTTGTTGTGTCTTGTGATTTCCAATTCCTTCCTTCTTTTGCCATATAGGTTCTAAACTTTTATTTTATTATACTAAATATATATATATATATATATATACATATATACACTGCTGGACAATTGCTAAGGACCGATCACAAATTGCTATGTAGCATAGCATTAAGCGAGACATGAGGCCTAGTAGGATAAAATATAGTTGCCACACTGTTCAGACATTAGAATAAAAAATATTTATTGTTCTGGAAAGTACAAAAGCTGTGAAACATCTGAAAGAAAAAAAAATGTTCATTTGATCTGCGTACGGAGAAATGGAACAATGCATCTAAAAGTCAGCAGGCACCTAAAAGAAAGGTATCAGTACGGGATATGTCCACCGTGGAGTGTGATGCAACATTCCACACGTCGTACCATACTTTGCACAACATTATCCAGCAGCTGTTGAGACAATTTATCCCATTCCTCTGTGAGTGCACGGATGAGGATGTTCTTGTCTGTCGGAGGATAGTTTCGACCAGCAACTTGCCTCCCCAAAGTATCCCACACATTTTCAATGGGGTTTAGATCTGGAGAACGCGCAGGCCATACGAGACGTTGAATACCCTCGCTGTCTATACAATCCTGAACAGCGAGTGTTCGATGACATGTTGCGTTGTCGTCCATAAAAACAAATTTATCACCGACAGCACCACGGAAAAGACGAACATGAGGAAGTAGAACTTCATCAATGTATCGTTGGCCCGTCATAGTCCCATTCTCGACCACATGTAGGCACGTGCGGCCATTGATCATAATGCCGGCCCACACCATGATACTGCATGTCGGATATCGGTCCTTTTCCTGGATATTTTCTGGACGATAAGCAGTACCACTCTCGCGCCAGATCAGTTGGCGTCTACAATCCGATGACAGACTGAACCTACTCTCATCTGAGAATAGTACGCATGCCCAATCCTGTTCAGTCCAATTGTGATGCTCACGACACCATTGCAAACGGGAAGTACGGTGCTGTCTGGTCAATGGGACACACACAACAGGTCTGCGTGCGTATAGTCCTCCTCCCCTCAAACGTCTGGCAACAGTTTTTCGTGAGATCTGCTTTCCTGAGGCAGCAAGAAAATGATTTGCCACCTAATGAGCTGTGGTGCGCCGGTTCCTTTTTGCTGATTGGACGATATATCTGTCTTCGGCAGGTGTCGTACTTCTAACACGACCTCCCCCTTGCCGTCTACTACACATTGTAGTAGTTTTAAATGACTTCCACAGCCATGAAACAACGCTGTGAGCGATGTCGAACTCCCTGGCAACATCTGTTATTTTTCGCCGTTCTTCGATCTTTCCAATAATTCGGCCATGCATAAAATCATCTATGTGATGTCGGGAAGACATGCCAAAAATTTTAAGTTCGTCTATTAAATCTTTCCTGTAAAACTTTGACTTGAAACAACAGCTGTCCACACGCGTCAAAACCTTTAAAGCTCTTATGAACACTATCACGTGATGAACAGACGTGGAAAAAAAATTTGCATACTCATACTTCTTCTTACTAATATCCCGCACTTATTCTAATTTTCCACATTTTGCTTCCTTTCATTTTGTGGTTGCTATGGATGATAGTGTTATCCGTCCTTAGCAATTGTCCAGCAGTGTATATATATATAAATGTGTATATATATATATATACTATATATATATATATAAATATATATATATATATACTATATATATATATATATATATATATATATATATATATATATATATATATATATATATATATATATATATATATATATATATATATATATATATATATATATATATATATATATATATAAATATATTTACAGTTTTTGAGATTTGAAATTAAGCATAAACATCATAATGTTTTTCATTTTTCATTTTATTCGCCTCCTTTTCTGATTATAGTATTTTGCATGAATTATTTATGAAGTTGTTTAGTAACAACAAAAAAAAGATTTAATTTCATAATTGATGTGAATAACTGGGATATTTAGCAATTTTTTATATTATTTTCACCATTTTAAATTATAACAAACTTTTAATATAATCAATAGGTATTCTGTGTACATCATTTTTCTCTAACACGTCTTTTGATAAAAAAATAGATTCGACGGTTTCTCCACACATTAGCATGCAACATATAGTTTTCCATGTGAGAAACATGGATTGTGTAAGTTCAAGACCCATATTGACCTTTTTTGGCTTTTGAGATTTATTTATGGTCAAAGTAAAGAAAACCAAATGGGGATTATAAACTTTTTGAATGGAACTGGAGATTCTGATGATATCAGTGGAATACTTTGCATTATGACGATTTCTTCTTTAAACTTAAAAATGAAATTGATCGCTTCAAGATATTTTAATGTAATTCGTTTTATGTCCAAACGTGTACCGTTGATTTATCTAGGTGGATTTAAGTTACGCAGCAGGCAATCTTGATAAATCCAAATAATTCAAAACTGAGTTGGATCATTTAGGGTTTCGTTTTTATCAACAATAGTGACGATTTTTTGTACAGGACGGTAGATCACCTGGTAACAACTCTTTATCTGGAAGTTTATTTCGTTAACATATATATATCAACCTAATACCTGCCTAAGTAACATGATTACTGAGACAATCATTATCTAGATAATTATTCAGTATATCTAGGAAAGCACTTTTATTTAGTTCAGTTTGGTCTTAGCAACAGAGCAAAACATGTCTGGAAATTTGTTACGTTATGTATTGGGATGCAGTTCTTCACCGTCTCCAATAACAGCAATTGGCTAGAAGATATGTGCGCCGATTTATCATCTTGCATTTGTACTCGCATGTTTAAGGTCAATCATGATTTTCATTGTTTCGCCATGAAAACAATCGTTTTAAACATGCGTTAATCTCATGAGCAAAAGAAGAGCAAGGAATGACTGACAATGTCAGTCAGAAATCACCAGACATTAGCAAGATAGCACATCCGAATTTTTTTTCTTCATTGCCGTTTGAATCTTGTAAAAATCGATGTAATGATTCGAGTAAATATATTTATGTCATGTTACATTTTTCCTGATTATGGCTAAACTCTTTCGAAACTTCTGAGCCATTCCGTTTTATTTATGTTGAAGATTGCGTTTGGTTTCGAATGAATGTCTAATGGCAGCTTGAATGTTAAATGTGGAGTTTGTCTACCATCTAACAAAGTGGTAAAAATTTGAAGATGAATTTCCAGCGCAGATTTTTGTTGTAATCTTGTTTTCGCAAGGCTGCGCCTTCAAGTTCAGTTACAGTAGTGGATAAAAATACGGACGCGACACTCAACTTCAAAACCTTTGACCTCATTCCAGCAAAAAACATCATAGTTATGGCAATTTCTGAAATCCGAATCCAGATTCTTGTTACCCATCCGAAGAAGTACCCGGTGTTCACTTTCGGTGTCTTTACTCCTGCAAGTTCAGTCCCTAAAAGGGGAGGGAGCATCACGGCCGTCTGGCATTATTCGGCAAAGTTATGGGAGTTTCTGAAGTGAACTTCATAGTCTTGTTTGCCAACCGCAAAACACCAAGAAGGCACTTTTCATACCCCCAAAAACTTTAAGGTAAGCTTCTGCAGCACACATCGTCGCCTGGCTTTATTTGGCATAGTTACGCAATTTTTTTTATGGATTGAATATTCAGATCGGCAGTTCTGAAATACATCAGGCACTCGCGTTTTGGGTCCTAGCGTCTGCCAGTTAGGTTATAATGCTGTCCAAGTACATTATGGTAGTCCGGCATTATCCAACAAAAAATTTCCATAACTCCTAAAATCCTTCAGATTCTCATTCCTTGCCCCAAATGATACACGTAACTCACTTTCAGTGCCCCAGTGACTTCAAGTTAATACGCTTGAGGGAGTGAAAATCTGCACGTGGTACTCGAACGCGAACCATTTCACCTAATCCCACAAATATCAGACAAAGTTACGGGAGTTTTACAAATCTGATTTCAGATTCTCGTTTAGTGTCAATGGACGCAACCGGGGACTACTTTAGGTACCCATGAGCCAGGGAGTTTAGCTCCCTGAAGTGGACATTAGAGATAACCGGCATTATCCGGTAAAGTTAGGGGAATTTCTAAAATTCAATTTCGGATTCCAGTTCACCATCTCGAAATACACCAGAAACGCTTTTTTCCCATTCCAAGAATTTTAAGAAAAGCTCTGCCACTCTCTACGTAATTGACTGTCGTCAATATGAGCAAGTATGGGCAATTTCTTAGAACGGATATCAGATTCGGATAGCTAATTTTGAAATGTACCAGAAGCAAAAATTTCGCTTTCCAAAGCTTTTAAGAGGTAAGCCCCTGCCACGGGAGTGCCTAAAATATGGTCGTCCGGTATTATCTTGCAAAATTACAAATATTATTGAGTGATTCAAATTTCGTATTACATGACCCGAGATACTCCAAGCATTCAACTTTCGTGCACCTTGGTCAACAAAATGCGCTTTTGCATGAACACGCATATTGAGACATTTTGCGAATTTTCCCGTTACCCGGATTCTTCTCATTTCCGGCCTAAAAAATAAGGACGTTAGTAATGGAGATAAAACGAAAGTACATTTTAAATTAGTCGAAATGACACACACAAGATGCAAAATTTCATTCAGATCGGTTGAATAGTTTTGTGAAGTATGCGCCCGTGGGTGATACCTTATTCCTAAGTTATCTTCGTGAACTAGAGGTGAGGGTTTGAATAAAGAACCCGGTGTTGCCATGATCTTAAATCGTCTTTATTAAGATCTTAACTTAAACACTAACAATGATAATATTTATATTATAACTTAGCGCAGTGTTTCTCAAAGTGTGGGGCGCGCCCCCCTGGGGGTGCGATGACCCTACAAGGGGGGCGCGAGCGTATCGAAAATTTAAAGATTTTTTTTTAAAAAAATAACCGGAAAGAGAAGTAAAACAAAATGCTTTCTTCCATAATAAAAAAATATACACAACAACACTGACATAATTTATGTTTATTATCTGGCTTTTTTCCGTCATCAAATAGCTATCTTTGATCCCAAAACCAAATTAAAAGAAAAAAAACACATTTTGTTTTATTTGCTGTATTTCCTCAATGAGAGATTTTTTTATTACCTTTTAACATAAAATATTAATTGTTAAAAGAAAAAACGAAACCCAGACCCTGAGAAAAATTCTAAGAAGATAAACAGTCCACCACTGTAATTATTATTGAAATATTGTACATTAGTTGTAGAAAAATAAAAGGAAGTCATGATTCACTTTTCAGCCAGGATGCATAGTACGTTTGCTAATCATTTGATTGACCTTCAATCTTATGGTA
This sequence comes from Trichonephila clavipes, assembly GCA_019973935.1. NCBI lineage: Eukaryota > Metazoa > Arthropoda > Arachnida > Araneae > Nephilidae > Trichonephila > Trichonephila clavipes. The sequence continues at coordinate 67,571 of BMAU01015561.1, forward strand.
TGGTTATTATCAATATTAGTTCCCTCCCATCTTTTATGCGTTTGCTTTTCGCTCAGGGAAATTGTAAATAATTGAGTTTTGCGATATTTGGAAAAGAATTGATTGGTTCAACATTTCTGTAGGATAATTGAAAAGTGTCTGATTTGCGTCCTTTATTATGGTCTTGTACTTTTGAATCATTTTAGTTCAGTTTTATTGGATTTTTTCTCAAATCATCAAAGAATTGAATAGTCCTTGAAAGAAGGTAAGTATACTCTCTATAAATTAAAATATTCACTATAACTACGATTTGTATCATGTACAGTAAAAATAATTCTAAACAAATGATTGGGGTGACTGAGTCCCCCCGCACTACCATTAATGTTAGTATCGAGTAGGCGCCTGCTCCCGGGTTAAAACATTTTGAAGTCTTCTCGCTTTAAAAGATACAAAGTAACACAATTATTCTTCATCGGAATTTTATATTCTTTTTCATAATTTAACATTAATTCTAAATGCTAATTGTGTGAGGTTTAAAATTACAGTTCTTTTAAACAGTTATTTACAATTATAGTATTTATCTAAAAAAATCATTTTACATTTTTGTATACAATGTCGTGCACACAGTTTTACTCTCCTTACAGTTCAGCTATTATATCAAGAATAATGTTTTATTTTTTTAAAAAATGAACTCGTGCGAAGAGTCGGTGTTTCAGCCAGTATACGTTTGATGTATCAGTACTGAAGAAGGTATTTTATATATAATTTCTTATTACTGAATTTGGCCGCGGTAGCCGAGTGGTATAGTTATCGGATCGTGGCTTGCCTTGTCACGAGTTCGAGCCCAGTACCACTAAAGACCCGCCGTGAAGGGCAGCGATGCACGTTAAATGTGTTGAGAGTTGAAACGTTTTCCCGTTGGTGTGGTGTGGTAGTTAGGAGAGAGGGGTGCCAGCTCAGTTGTCATCCACGTCACTTGACCATGGTTCAAAATTACGTGGTCCGTCGTCAAAAGCCCTCGTGCAGCTGAACAGTGCGACGTTAATATTCAATCAATCAATCTTATTACTAAATTAAGAACAAGTTTAATAATTATTAGGACTTCCACGGGCTTTTCTTGTAGAGGAAAGTTTTTCAAAGGAAGGTTTAATATCAGAAATTGACACTTAAAGAGTTATTTTTCTATATTTAGCTGAGATCTATATTTTGTCTTCAAGGCATACATTGCAGAAAATCCGGTTTGATAAAGATAGGATGTTGAAAATGGTAATATTATACGAAGTGCTTTTGTTTTCAGTACAGATAATTCCTCATCCACCTCTACCACAAATTCAAAGAGCGATTTATTACAAAATTGCTTTTAATTTTTCACTGGATGTGAAATCTATGAAGATTTCTTCTTCAGAAGTTGAGAGCCCTTCTGGAGTATCTTGAAATAGATCCCTAATCCACTCGTAACTTGCTACCAAGCTGTCCTCATCCAGAAAAATACTTTTAAAATTCTTTGCCAACATAGCTAAATGATTTTACATGTTTTAAAAACAACTTTCACATGTTGTTCTACAGATTTGTAAGTTTTAACACATATCGAGCTGGGGCTTTTTTTCCATCATTTACTTCAGTAGTGGTAAATCCAAAATTTAAGTATTTTTGAGAAGATCGCCTTGATTTAATTTTCGGAACCTTGCTCGTTCGTCTGTGTAGTTGATTCTTTATTATTGTCGAATGTTTGCTTACGACTTAAAAATGTATGTATGATATTGTTTTAATCTACTGCCGTAAATATTTAATCACCGTGAATTACAATTAACGTGGAAATTTTAAAAAATGTACATTCAAGCTAGATTCGGTAGCTATAGGAGTATAGAGTCGACCAAAACTGACTGGAATTGTACGAGGAAAAGCATTTTTACATGTTTTGCGCAGACGTCCGATAGGTTGCCCAGACTCACGCAAACGTACCCTATAATGCCAGATGTGATGGATATGATAGAGAGCGACATTGACTAGACTATTTTTCTAATGACATTTGTACTTTGAGAAATGAATGCTGAAGGAAATAAATCTTTAATTAAATACATCATTTTCCGATCTGTTCCAATTTAAAAATTAGAGAAAGAAAAATAACATGATTCTAAGTAATATATATTTTAAGTAATTTTCTTAAAATATATATTACTTAAAAGTTAGCTATACACAAAATTTAATGTACTTATTGTATTAATTTGTACGGTTTATAATTAAGATCGTATTGTAACTTTAGCGTTTCTCTCTCAAAGTGCATTTTTATTGCGGTAAATACATTATTGTTGTACAGGGGGGCGAGACAAAACTTATGATTGAAAATTGGGTCGCCAGTATTGAAAGTTTGAGAAACACTGCTTTTAATGTATGAGTGGTGCACAGAGTATTTTATGACTAATTAATTAATACTAAATTAAGAACAAGTTTAATAATTATTAGCTACTTCCATGGGCTTGTCTTACAGAGCAAAGTTTTTGAAAGGAGTTTTAAGATAAGAAATTGACCCTCTGAGTTCATTTTCTATATTTAGCTGATATCTATATTTTGTCTTCTAAGCAACCACCGCATTTTGTAATATGTTCCAATTTAAAAATCAGAGAAAGGAAAAATAACTTAGTAATCATCCTATTACTTAACTTTTTTTTGCTTAAAAGTAACATATACAAAATTTAATACTTATGTCATGAATTTGTACGGTTTATAATAAATATTGTTGCGTTATCGTAAAAGTGCATTATTATTGCATTCAGTAAATTATTATGTATAAGGGGGGCGATAAAAATTGTGATTGAAAAGGGGGGCGCCAGTATTGAAAGTTTGAGAAGCACTGACTTAGCGGATCTGAATAGAAAAAACACGCAATACGTATTATCAAATAAAAGCGATCTTAACCACTGTATTTAACTTTCCCATCTATTTCTAATTTCTGTTTATATCACAGTAAATAATAGATACTAGAATTATCCTACCTTAATCTCTTCAATAACCCTTTCAAGACGGGACGATTTTCTGCGAGCCGCTCGCTATGGACTGGGTGAATGCATACGGACTACTCCCTTCAGGACGGGGCGTTTTTGTCGCTCCTAACTTAAGAAATTAATGTATAAATAATAAAATTATAGTGCTAACGTCGTAATTTTTGTTACCCCTTTAGATTATTACACAAGTTGCCAGTTACATTAAAACTAGAATATAATAAAGGTTTTCCTTTAACTTGCATGAAGTTATATAAAAAATATGACTTACCTTGGGAAATAAACATCGTAAGCAATATTCATTTTTTTCCAAAATTTTCATTGACACAACCCATCAATACACATTCAAATTAATGAAAAAAATTACGACAAAGATTATTTACAAAAGTAAATAGCAAAATTAAAAGGAAGATTGAGTGTGTAAAATCTCGAAGCATGGAGAAACGCAAAGTCCTACATTGTATGATTTGCAAGCAAAAAAATGTTTGTTACTATTTTTTATTTACACACGGTTTGTGCTAAAACCAGTGCTTCTCAAACTTTGGATGCTTGCGACCCAATTTTTGATCATAAATTTCATGGCGCTCTCCCGTCATACAAAACTAATGTACTGAATTCGATAACAATGTACTTTGACTCTAATTCTGCAATAAGTCTTTAATTCTAAACCGTACAGATTATCATGATAAGTTTTAAGTTTTGAACATAATTTTAACAAGCCCATGGGGTCATTAGTAATTATTAAAGTTAGTAATGATGAATTATTGATCAAATACATATTGTAGTACTTATACATTTATGAGTATATTATATCATTGTAAATATGTATTTTTTATTATCTCACAATAAATTTTGTTTTGATTTAATTTTAGTAAAAATTGATAATTTTTTTCAAAAAATCTATTATTTTCGAAATGCTCGCTCCTCCCTTGTAGGATTATCATACCCCCCACGCGGGTACGCCCCACAGTTTGAGAAACACTGGACTATACACTTTGGGTTTTTTCACCCTGTTTGTTCGTATTAAGGTTAGGAAAATACTTTTAAGCAAACAAATAAAAACCTGAAGTCAAGGTGTTTGAAATAAGAAAAATACGCAACATATATCCGAAAACAACAAAAACTTAAGCAGAACTGACGCTAAAACCACGCACTTTGCAGTAGAAAAAAATAAGAAAAAAGTATTCGATGAGTTATAAGAAACGCGAATATTTCATTTCAAGAGTTAAGTTTATAAATCGAGCTCTGTCTGTTGACCTTTCAATTACCCCCTCCCCTCTACTACGCTGATGTGCAAAATATCAAATCCAGGCAGAATATAAACTAACTTAAGGTCAGGTTACTCTAGCTACGTTAGATTTCAATATAATGGACATAGGGTGCTATCTAGGAGTCATTAAGAAACGTTCCAGCTGAAAATGCACACATGCAGTACCCGTCGCGAAGGGGTTAACTGCAATCCTCTCGGATCCTAAATATATTTTGGATTATCTCGCGTGGTATTGTATCCACCTTGACTTGATTGTTCTGTCACGGATAGCTTCACACTCAATATGACTGATTTCTTCTCTTCCTTCAGTTCAAGCGCTTAAACCAGACTCGCATAATGACTCCACAATAGGTCATACACTTACGTTAAACTTCTGCTATTTAAAAGGTTTCTAATTTGCATGCTCACGTTTGGCTTCTGGATTTGGTTGGAAGGAATTTTCTTTTTTCGGCCCCAAAGAACCCTAGAGCAGATTTTAGTAAAAAATGCGATGTGCCTTCACAGTTTCTGAGTTCATCGCGGACAAACATCTTGGCACGTAATATTTATAAACACTCACTTTCAAAATTTAAGCATAAGATGTAAAATGCAAAATAAATCAACAAATACGGCTTTGATTGACACAAAATTTGGCAGTAAAGTAGCATATATATTTATACATAAAAATATCAATAATTATATACAGAAATGAAAACATTATTAAATATTTGTAAGTTATCAAATAATGTCATACTGGATACTTAAACAGAATTATGTATAAAGTGAAAATAAACAGCATAAAATGAAAAAAGGATATTTATAGGGCATATGATCCCCCCCTCATCTGTATGCAAAGTTTACATCTTCTGACCATGCTTTCAATTGGGTGGTCAACCTCCGCAGAATTAAGCAATCGCCATTCTTCTTGTAGAGCAGTTTCCAGCTCAATAACAGTGGCTGTAGGTGGAAAACGTGAAGATATAGCACGGCCGAGAACATCCCAAAGATTTCCAATGTGATTAAGTTCGGGCAAATATGCTGGCACGCTATATCCGCAATCCCTTCACTCTCCAGGTAGACATTGACGATGTCAGCTCTAAGGGGGTGTGCGTTATCATCCATTAAAACAAAATTAGGGCCAACTGCCGCAGCGTACAATCTCACGGTGGGTTCTAGGACTTCATCTCGATACCGGAGAGCCGTTACAGAACCCCTTTTAAAGATGTGCTGGTCGGTGCGGTATCCTAATGAAATCCCCGTCAACACCAGAATGCTTCCGTCTCGAAATGCGTGATGTTCGGTGATGTTTTGGGGCTGATTGCATGCTCCTTGTTTACGTCTTATTCTTATACGCTTGTCATCTGGCCCCAGAGAAAATCTTGACTCATCAGTAAACATGACATTGCCCCAGTCAGACACAGTCCGATTGCCATGCTCCTGGCACCACGTTAATCATGCCCCTCTTGATTGGACGGATAGAGGAACAGAAACTCAAGGTACCCGGGCATACCGTCCATTCATATGTAATCTTTGGCGTACAGAGTAGCTGCAGATATAACCTTACCAATGCACGCTGTAACCATACATGTCACACGTGTGGAGGTCACCCAGCGATTCCGCTTGGCTACAATTGGAATATATCGATCTTCCGCGGGGACTGTAACCCTTGGGAGATCGTCCATGGGTCTTAGGACAACTGTCTGTGTGATTTGGAATTGTTTCCATAAAGGTGAAATTACAGAATAATGAACGCGCTCCGAAGAAAATAGCAATATCTGTGATCGATTGACTTGTTTCAATGCGCCCTACAGCACGCCAGCGCTCAGAATCTTCCACTCGTTTTCTTTAAGTCATAGAAACACTTATGTCTTGAAAACAAAGTGTACGAAAGTTTTAAACACCTTCTAACAGCACTTTCAATCAACATCTGTAACCCTTCATAAAGTTGGCTTCTTATAAGACTGCCATTCTTTCATATTTCTTGACATGAAAGCACGTGGTTGGCTGTTACCTAACACATTTGCATACTTCCATCTACCTCTGCAGCAAATTGCATCCAGCTCAATTCTGATTAGCTTCCGGTAATTAGCATTTTCCTCCCCATGCTGAACTTTTGGAGAAGTCAGTGTATAAAGATACATATAACTAAAATTCTGTACCATATAGAGACATCAATAATCTATAATCACTTAAACGTTATAAAATTTAAATTGTAAGATAATCCAGACAAAATATTAAAAAGAGATTATGCAAATAATAGAATTTCAAAATGCATATATATGGATAGAAAAATTTTTAAACATTGCTAATTTAGGACAGCTCTTATATTTAAAATAATTTATATAAAAGTGGAGTTGGATATGTTTTTTGGACAGCCAACCTTCCTCTTTTCTAGTAAAATTACTGAACGAAATTTATTGAAAATAATGAATAGAATATCTAAACTCATTACAAGAAAAAGGTAACTTACCTAAAAATTGAATTCAAAAGTGTATGGCTCGCGCTAAATCTAAGTGCAATAAACAAGTTATTGTTAGATTCTAGCCAAATCCAAATTCAAAGCATGGGAATGGCTGAATAGTAGCACTTAGCAAAAGCGTGAAAAAAATAGAAATAAAATACAGCTGTTTGTAAAAAATGCAACACCATGAATGAATCGTCAAAATTAAATGGAATTTGCAGCAAAAATCAATTATAGGATGTTTCGTAAAATAGTAAAGTTTCAGAGCCACCGCGCATGCGTGGCGTGTGCAGAACCCTCAGAACCGATGCTGAATACGTATCAATTGAGGGCTGTAGCTGGAATTTCAAAACAGTTAATGATTATTTGTTTGTGGCGAATGTTTAGTGACAACTAAATATGCCTTTATGACGAAATAAGGAAAATTTCCAACAACTTACGATGATTGAACGGGGGAGAATTATTGGCCTTTTTGAGAAGGAGGATTTTCCTATCGCTCAAAATGAGTTCGTGTGCAGCGGTGCAGTTCCACAGTGATGCGAGTTTGGAAGCAGTGGACCGACGAAGACAGAACAACTCGAAAAACTTGCAGTGGGCCGACGGAAGGTGACATCTGCGTGGTGAATGACCGTACAGGTTCCTCCAGACAGTTGGCAGCAAGTTGGTCTAACTTTACATGTATAATAATGCCAGTCATCAACGTCTCCTGCATCGTAGATTGGGTGCAATTGTGTCTTTATACAGGATGTCCTCACTGCAAACTCTCGACGGCTGTGATTGCAATTTGCTCATGAACACAGAACTTGGCAAACTGATTCGTACCAAGTTGTCTTTTCAGAGGAATCATGCTTCAATTTGCTTAACCATGATGGTCGTATTCGTGTTAAACACTATGCTGGTGAACGCTGCAATCCAAAGTGCACTACCGTATGACATAGTGGCTTAACACCCGGGATTATGGTTTGAAATACGATTTCATATCATAGACGATCCTATTTGCTGCGAATTGTGGGTAATCTCAATAGCAACAGGTATGTCTGTAAAGTGCTACAGCCCGAAATAGTTCCCTTGGTGCAAATCCTCTCTTTAGTAATCTTTCAACAGGATAATGAACCCCCATATGTTGCAAAGATTATTAGAGACTTCTTTTCAACCCAACACATGCCATTTCTGTGGCCAGCGTATCAGAATAAGTTGCCTTTTGAGCACGTGTGGGATTCAGTAGATCGGCGTCTCGATCAATATCAGCGTCCTGCTGCTTTAAAAGACGAACTTTTGCTACGCATACAAGCAATATGGAATTCTCTTCCGCAAACAGACATTCAAAATCTGACTCCATGACACGTCGTATAGCAAAATTTGTTGCAGCGCGTGGAGGCTACACCAAATACTGATTTTGAAAGTTAATATTATTTTTTTCTTTGAAAATTTCGTCATTTATTTGTACTTATATAAGTCGATTGTGCCTTAAATTTCATTTAATTCTGATGTTTCATTCATGGTGTTGCATATTTTACAAACAGCATTTTAATTGAATAGTGCGTATAAATACTACCATTAGTTGAGGTATACTAGGATTATAAAAGTATTTAAGTATTAAAAAATTACTATAGATTAAATAAAACTAAGAGAATAAGTAAATTTAGCTATAAATTAAATAACCATGTACCTATATCTATCTAAGAAAAAGGATATTTTTATAATAATAAACTATTTATTCTAGAGAATTTTAATTCTTACTATTTAGAATTTCTTTAATCAAACAATTGTTAATAAATTAATTGGGTATATTTAAATTAAGCAATTTTTAATAAAATGTTTTTATTTTTTAAAAGAAATTCATGATACATTTGAAACAAGACACTTATTGCGTTGTATGTAATTAATAATAATATTTCTGAATATGGAAGCATGTAGATTTCTTTTCCATTGAGAGACTTTTATAATATTGAAGTGAAGTTCATATCCTTACTTTGTCATATATATATATATATATATATTATATATATTAGTAACTGTAACATTCACTTTTTATTTAATTTTTACGTTAAAAAATTTGCTTCACAGTTGTTACTATCTGTATGTACTAAATTAAGATATTGTGGATAAAAACTATATTAGGTTTAAAATTGGCTTGTTGCTAAAAGTGATAATATCATCTATATAACGTAAAATGTAATATTTAAAATTATCCTTGACGTTTTTTTTCAAAATAATGTTAATTTAAATTGGTTAGATAGTTGCTAGCAGGGCCACCTTGTGGCAAATCTTTAATCCATTAATATTAGATACTTTTATAATATATGCAGTTCTATCTTAGTACAAACATAAGTAGAGAACTAAATCTACCATAAATAAAATTTTAAAACAAATTATCTTCAACTAATTTTACTAGTATTTTTATAATATAATAAATACTAATAGATTAAGAAAAATCTTCCAAATCTAATCTATAAACTTAGGAAGTATTTTTATCTTTAATGTATATATATATATATATATATATATATATATATATATATATATATATATATATATATATATATATATTATATAATTTAAATTCTTTTACACTTTTGTTGAGTGCTACATTTTAGCCATTGACATGATTTAAATCTGCATTAGGGTCAAGAATCTGGCAATAACTGATTTATTGCACTCAGAATTAGCGCGGACTCTGCATTTTTAAGTGCAATTTTTAGGTAAGTTACCTCTATCTTGCCATGGATTTAAATATTCCTTTTCATTCCTTTTAATAGGTTTTGGCTCAGTATTATTTACATAAAGGCGGAAGGTTGGCTGGCCAAAAACATGTTCAATCCCACTTTTATATAAATTATTTTATATATTAGCTGTCCTAAGTCAGCAATGTTTATAATAATGTAGCATTTTTTTAATATTTTTAATCTAGTGTCCTTCATTGTATGATCTCTTTACTGTATCTGTGTTTTTTTCGAATGTGATTGTTGTTGAATGTTTATCTCTTGTTTGTAGAGAATTAAAATATATATATATATATATATATATATATATATATATATATATATATATATATATATATATATATATATATATATATAGTATAATAAAATAAAAGTCAAGGAGTTGCTCCCATTTATCTAAATTAATATATTTTTTACCACCATTCAAATACACTGCTCAAAACAATTAAAGGATATTGTAAGTTTTATATAAAATAAAGACATTAGCGAAATTTTTTTGCTGATAATGGAAGAAGAGAATCACAAATGCAAATTTTTCTGATTTTCAAATTGTGGAGTATGCTAATTTTGATTTCGACTTCAAAAACGTCGCTTCAACGGCTGCAAATGAAATTTGACTTTCAACTGAAATGAAGACAAGGATGATCGGCATTCAGTGACTGCTTTGTTTCGATGTCTCAGCGAAGTCATTTAACCGATTCAGAAGCTTGGAGAGTTGTTGGTAGGTTAGAAGGGGGCCAAACTCAAGCCGAAGTAGTGCAAGCCATTGGGGTGTCACAAAGTGTGATTTCCAGGATCTGGAACCGTTTTCGGAGACTGAAAGTGCAGTCGGAATACCAGGACAAGGTCGTAGACGGGCAACAACGCACAATGAAGATCGATTTTAATGGCTCGGAGACACCGAAATATGAACGCTAGTCTTCTCCAAACACACCTTCGCTCGGCTTCTGGCACCACGGTTTCAACTCAGACTGTCCGAAACCGGCTCCATGGTGTAGATCTGTATGCTCGCCGACCGCTGGTATGTGTTAGACTAACATCAAGGCATCGTCGCGACCGCAGGGAGTGAGCAACAGAGCATGTGAACTGGAGGAGAAATGAATGGAGCAATGTTTTTTTTTTCTGTTCATCCGGATAATAGGCGTATTTTCATCTGGAGGGACCGTGGCAGTTAGAATAATCCTGCGTTCGTGAACGAAAGTGTCAGATTTTGTGGTGGAGGAGTGTTGGTGGCATCTCCATTGACGGACGCACATACCTTTACATCATTCGAGATGGACCTCTGACTGCTCGCCGATATAGGGATGAGATCCTCAGACCTATTGTAGTCCCTTACGCTGCAGCAATGAGAGATGACTTCATTTTAATGTACGATAACAGCAGGTCACATCGTGCTAACCTCGTGGTGGATTCCCTTTTCGAGGAAGGAATCGTACGAATGGAATGTCCAGCGTGTTCTCCAGACATGAATCCCATAGAGCACGTTTCGGACGCTCTAGGAAGACGAATTGCTGGCCGCCAACCAACCCCCCAAACTCTCCAAGAACTGGAAAGAGCTCTTCTTTAAGAGTGGGACAGAATACCCCAACTCGTGAGTAATAGCCTCATTGACTCCAAGCCTCAAATGTGCTTAACGTTGCTGGCCGTCCGTGGAAACGATATCCCCTACTGAAAAGGATTTCCTTTGAAGAAAAAACTTTTCTTGTTCTTTTTTTCTCATATGCACTAATTGTGTTTTTTTCCTTTTGTACACAAATGCTCAATAAAATGCATTTTTTTCTGCCAAACATGTGTAATTTATTCTCATATAACCTACTACGTCTGTCGACCACGCATCAATCAGCTAAAAAGTTTCCCAGCCACAAGATCCACCTAAAACCGCAATATCCTTTAATTATTTTGAGCAGTATAGTTTTTATATAAAATTATTTATAATAAAGTCTTAAATATTTTTAAAAATTAATTAATTTAGTAGTATAAATAAAACTTATATTATTAATTCCCATTAATTTTTTTATTTATAGTAATTTTACTGAAGGGAATGTGATTTTTCATATGAATATATATATAAAAATGTTTTTGAAAGATGTCTGAAGGGCAAATTTATGTTCAATATTGAACTTTTCTCTAAACAATATTATCGAAAAGACTGGTGTAACAGTTAAACAAATTTAACTTTGCCTCCGAATGCTTATAATATATTCCAGATGTAAGTACTATTTAGTTCCAATTTGCATAAGACCACAAGTTTCTGCTAACATTGCTTAATTACTATATTTACCTCAAGTTTAGACCTTCTGATATTTCACTTCGGTAGCTTAAAATATGGTAAATTTTACTAGTTAGATAAAAGAACTGATATTATTAGGACACCATTATTGAGCTTAGACACGGAATTTAGAATTATGTAAATTATGCAAATTCGAATTTCAACTGCATGAAAGTACAGAGAATGAATCCCGCAGAGTAAATGTTCTTAAGTAGTCAGTATTAGGTTGCAAAATATTTCTTGAAAATTAGAACCAAAGGGTAAATTGAAAATGATAATAACTATAATTAAAATCAGGAAGAAATATTTGCTGGTGTAATAAAATTTTATTTCTTGCTTGAAGTTTTCTTACATTCATGAATACCTCTAATTCTTCACATAACAAAGTGTCAAAGAAAAATGTTCTTTTGAAATTTTTACGTTTTATAGGGTGATTAAAAATCAATCAACTCATAAAAGGCTTTCGAATTTATATGAATTATTTATCCTTGAAAACTATATGTTAGTTGATGCAAGAATCAACAAGAGGGCTTAAATTATCTATTCAAATTTTATGTAATAATTTGTATCCAATTTGTTGATGAATGTTGGAAGACGTTATTTTTGTGACGAAGTAGCACTGTAAAGTAAAAAATCAATTTTCTCAAAAATTATGTTTTTAAAATTGCATTTATATTTTTCTTAGAATATAATATATGAATGCACATGAAATTTTCCCCCTCATGTTACTGAAATGTAACTATACTCGTATATGTTTATGTGAGTTTTTGGAGATTTTCCCAAAGTATTTGAATAGAGTCCATATATCGTGACAAAAAATATCAATTTATTAATGTTTATTTATCGTTCAGACACGTTTTTAAGCTGTAATATTCAAAGGTATTACAATAAATGGTAACTAATTATAACTCAGATGTGTAATGCTTTTTTTCGTTGCGAGAAGCTTGATACATGCATAAAAATACACAAATTTCATTTTTAAAAACATAAAAACAGTTTTATTTTTGACTTTTTTAGAAATGTCTTGTACAGTTTAGAGAAAATTTTGTATTTTGAAACTTTTAGAAACTGTGTTTGTAGTGTATGTGAACATACAAATCCATAATAATACCTCTCGCAATGTCATAAAATCACATATTTCCAAATCATTACTTTTACATATTGATACATGTTTACATTATATTTATGATGTTATAAGATCAAATTTGATATTTGTGATGCATCAAAGCTAAAAATTCTTCACAGATTGTTACATAATTTGTGAAAATTGATGCAAAATGCTAAAAAAAATCTTGTTGAACAAAAACTCTGAAAAATACTATATATGTATTTTCTGAACATTTTAAGACTTTTTTGTTCCTTATTTTATGTTTAAAAAATTAAAAAGATACGAATGTTTAATAAAATAGGGCAAATGCATGTTATCATTGATTATTTTTGTGATGAAACAATCATTTTTCAAACCACGTGTACCTTTTTCAAAGAATCTACTGAATGAATATACTTGCAATTTTCAATTCACATAAATAATATGTAACTATATATAATGGAACTACTTTTTGGAGATTTTCCCACAATAATTTGCTGAAAAGCAGTAATCGTAAAAAAATTACAATTTTTCAAAATTTCAGAGCGATACTCTTACGATGATTTTTTTTGAAAAAAAGTAAACAATATATTTTGAATATTTTCCATTATTTAAATAAAAAAGCTTTATTAATATACAGACATAATTTGAAGTTTTTATATTTAACGGTTTCTGAGAAACATGTGTCGAAAATGGCTCAATTTAACATTGTCGGTATAGGGGGTACCGACTATTCTTAACTTCTAGAAGGGTGCCAGGGGATTAATTGACCAAAGTTCATTTTAGTATATATTACCTATCATTATAAATATGGCATAAAACACTTGCATGCCTGGTAACATTATTTTCCAAGAAAAAGTACACCGAGAATCAAAAATATACATTTTGAGATAAATGAATTTAAATGTATAGTTATATTTTATTAAAACATACCTCCCTTTACTCCAAATGTGATCTACATTTTTTATATCACCCCCCCTCTTATTTGTAAGTCTTTTTTTCTTCCCTAACTTCCTTTGTTTTTTGTAAACATGAGTATTTAGTCTTTAACAGCCTCTGTTTGTCGAAGCCCTTCATTGCATGCACCGTGTAATCACCAGGCTCAATATTAAGTTTTCTCAAAATTTCTGGTTTTGATACATTTCTCTTAATTGAATGATGAAATTGCATTATGTGTACCCAATGATAATACTTCCATCTATACAGATATTTTCTTCGGTATACGAGACCATATTACGTTGAGTATATTTTCATTGGGATTCTGTGTACCTCCACATAAAGACTTTTTTAGCAATTCTGGATTAAATGTTTTGATTTCCTTCCTTCATTCAACTTTTAAGCAAAAACAAAGTACTTGCTTACATTTTTTGCCATTTAAGTGGGAGTGCCCGAGTTTCAATAATTATTTAAAATATATATTTTGGGAGCTTCTAATTTTCCTGCAGGTTAAGGTAAGATATTCTTTTAGAAAGGTTAATTTCTATACAATTTCAAAATGTGAAAACCTTAAAATTGTCATATTAACATTAAATTCACCAAGGAAGTAATTTTGACTGCTTTTTAATTCCAATTAGAAAAACTATTATGTATATAATGACACTATTTCTTCGACATTTTTAGAATACAATTTTTACCAAGTGAAGCAGATTGTTTGTATAGTTAATATTTACTAATAACTTGTTGTATGACTGTAAATAATATAAAAAAATATTAAAAATTAATTTTTAAACAAATTTATTTACACAATAGTTATTCTTCCACAATGCAGTCATTCTGACTGCTTTGGGGCAATATAGGTATTATACTAAATTTCAGCAATTTCAGTTAGTGTAAAGAAGATTTTAGGTTTCGAACACTTCCCTTAACAAGTTGGTTCTAAGTAGAAACATAATTTGGAATTCTTTAGAAATTACCGTCTTATACTAAAAGCCAAATTTTGATAATTTGAACTTAGGTAAAACAATGTGCGGTCTTCTGATCTATAGTGGTATATTGTGTTTTCACAACCATACACAGATAATTCATATTTGTCTTAAATTAATGAAACAACATTTTTAGTATTAAGAAATTTAAAATATTTCTTTCAAATTCTTCAACATGGTTCACATATTGAACGTTTAAGAAATGAATTTTTTTCTCTGCAAAATTTTGAATTATTTAAATAAAGCATTTGAAAAATGTATACTTCTACAAGGAGTAAACTCATTGCGAATTATTTGAAACTTTCAAAAGTTGGTTTTTTTATCTAAACTTAGAAATCTGGATTTAATACTTAAAGAGGAAAATAATTTAAATTAATTAAACTTTTAAGATAATAATTTTTTTTTAAAATTAAGGCGTTACTGAAAAGATTTAACAATGCTGAAGTACGAATATCAATTCTTTTAGCTAACTCTTTTCCGCTTAGCTTTACTCCTAAATAAATAATACATTTTGTAATAATAATAATATTGATAAAATGACATTCGATGCACGTAATGTATAGAAATATTAGTCATATTTTTGTAATGCATTTTAATGATATTTCTTAATGAACAAATTTTAAATACTAATCAATTAGTTTAGTTTCAGAGTATGTCACAAAATAGTAATTATGAATCGGGACCTTTAGTTTTAGAGCCTTTATACTCCCGCAATTTCATGATTTTTATTCTTTCTAATTGGATTCTAAAACATTTAAATTAAGTTTAAAATTATCCTCCATAGCAATCTCTGATAAAAAAGAAATATATGATTAAATAAAAAGAAAAAACTTATTTTAATCATGTAATTTGTGATGTAGCTCCCCTTGGAAGTACACCCCTTGAAGTATCAGCGTAAGCTAGAGGTGTAGGGTTACCGAAAAAACTCGGATCAAACATTATCTTAATATGACTTTATTAAGATATTCAACTTAAACATTTAACAAATATAATTATAATAATTAATATGAGAGAATCTACGGTGACTCAATACGCAACACACAATATTAATGCAACGCCCGGTTAACTTAAATTGATTTAATTTATTCTTATTATCCATTTTTTAATACCCAGGTTCTAAATTAACATTTGGCGTCACACTATAGCTTAAGTTTAGACATTAATCATTAAAGACAAATAAAACGGACACTAAATTAAAAAGCCTTCTTTAAATTAACTTAATTTATTTACAAAACATTTAAATTACGTTAATTACTAAAGATATACATTATCACTTAACTGATTTAGGATCTGAGAGAGAGAGGAATCTTGGTGGCCATGTTCGAGATTCTCCAATCTCGGTATTCGAAAAAGGGGTCGTCAGACCAAATTCGGTGATCAAATTCGTGTCAGAGAGTGACTAAATTCGTCGTGCAAGCGCTTATATTTCGCGGCGGTTTACCCCTGTATTCTGGAGGGGATTCTTTCTCGAAACACAATCAGCTTTTCTGATTGGTCTGAAGTCAGCGGAGGGATATCTTCCCGCGGTCCATAACTCACCCAAAACGCGGGAAATTCCCAAAAAACATCCCATACCATGATGTATTTATGGGTACATTGCCTTCTTCCAGGCGTGGGAAATGCGTCACCCTTTTTCGGTGGGGTGAGAGGCACTCCCAGAAATTCCTCTGCTTGTAAACAACAACAGGGTCTGTATACAAATTACTGTTGTAATCCTTATGGAAAGGCGGTAAGTGCGCGTTTTGCGAAATTCTTGATATATCTCCTATAAAAATTACAGCACCCTAAAAAAGATTTAATTTGTTTTTGATCCTTTGGAACTGGAAACTCATTAATTGATACGGACTTATCTTTATCTATAAGAATGCCTTCCGGCGTTACCACAAACCCTAAAAATTTACAACTTTTCGTTAAAAACTGACATTTACTCGGATTAAATTTTAAGTGAATTCTTTCAAAGCGTTCAAAAACCTTACCCAGTAGTTCAAAATGTTCATCTATAGTTTTAGTGAATAAAATAATGTCATCTATATAAACCAAGGCTCCGTGGTGTAATAAATCTCCTAGGACCTCCTGTGCGATTGATTGAAAAGCTTTAGGCGAGTTTTTTTAAACCGAAACATAATCTGTTAAATTGATATTTATCACCGTCGGGAGTAGAGAATGCCGTCTTATGCCTGTCCGCAAAGTGTAGTGGAATTTGATTAAATGCTGACTTCATGTCTAACGCCGAAAAATAGTTTGAACCTGAAATTTCATGTAGGATGTCGTCCAATGTTGGAATGACAAAATCCTGAGTCACAGTTATTTCGTTGAGTTTCCGAAAATCTAAAACTAGGCGCCATTTTTCTTTCTGTTTGACAAACAATGCCGGAGTATTATACTGAGAATTGGATTTCGAAATAATTCCCGCCTTTTCTAAATCTGCTATTTGACGTCGAAATTCGTTTCTTAAATTGAATGGAATCTTATAAATTGGACATTTAATGGGATAATCGTGTTGTAAACTGATTCTGTGGTGCTCCGTAACGGCTGCGGATAATTCTACCGTAGAGCGAGCGAAAGCATTTTTGTGCGAAATTAAAAGTTGAAATAATCTGTTTTTGATCTTATTGTCCAAACCTGAAAGATTGAAATCTTTCTCCGTGAGTGGGGGTAAAATACCTTGAGAAACCGGAAAATCAGAAGAAAAGTCTTCGTAATTATTGACTGTAATTATTTTCATGTTCTTGTTAAGGGTGATTATGCTATCTGAATCGTTTCTAATTTCTAAGATGGTGTCATTTGTCTGTGGATCAATTTTAATTTGCGAATTGGTTAAATGAATGTTTTTATTCCGTAGCTTTGCTGAACTCCGAATAGTGGCCAGTGACGTCGAATTAGGTAATGTTTCAACATGTATGCGAACATTTGTGACGGAATGGGGACCCACACACGTTTTGTGTTTTAAGAATCCATTTATAAAGTTACTCTGTACCACACGCGTGGGGAGTGAATAATGAATAAGCGGAATTGAAAAATTATGAATTAATAAACGGTTTTTTCCTATATCTAAAACTGCATCCCATACTTTCAAAAAATCGTATCCCAAAATAGCGCAATAATTATCGTTAATCTCTTGTTTCGTTATAAAAAAAATATGTCGAAATTGAAATTCCCCCAATGATAATTGTATTTCATAGCAACCAATAATTTCTACCGTGTCTCCGCTTACAGCTTTAATCTGAATTGAAACATTAAATTCCCTAAAGTTATCATTTTTTATTTTAGTGAAAAAAGAATTAGACATTAAAGATACGGATGCACCTGTGTCAATTAAAATTCTAAACTTGTGATGTTTAATGTTAGCATTTATGATAGGCAGATCGAATATTTTATCTCGAGATTGAATCGGAGAAAACCGCTCCTCTACCGAATGAAAAAAATCTAAATACGGTTTTCTCCATGGGAGTTTAAATCCTGATTTGTGCGAAAACGTTGAAAACCCCTATTCTCAGAATTTGTGTGTGTCGCTCTCACTGAATGGCTGGGGGCTGCGTAATTGTCGTGGAGAGTAGATTCCCTGAAATGTACATGCCTCCCTCCTGGCCTGGGGCTACTTGAAGAAGAATACTCGCTTGCGGCATTTCTCCGGGGGGGCTGGTAACGGGCAGCGCGTTCGTCCCTCTGTCTCTTCCTACATTCCGCCTGTCTGTGTCCTTGAATACCACAATAGAAGCACTTGAAAACGTTCTCTCTTCTGTTAAAATAGGTCCCACCTGATTTACGAGCTGTAACTGCACTTGCCTCTTGTAGACGGCCGACCCTTAAATTTATTTCTTCTAATCTATCCGCTAATGCTGAAAGAACTGGATTTTCCGTTTGTGCGGACGACAAGCCTGATCTCTCTTCGCTAGCTATTTGATTTAATTTCATGTTCTGCTCTTCTATCAATGCGGCATTGATTGATTCCTCTAAATTCAAAGGATCGCGGGAGAGAACAAACCGGCGTATTTCATTTTTTAAACCACTTATAAACCGAGATTGCAACAATTGGTCATTCGCATTTCTCACCGCGGTATTTTGAGCCGAATTTCCTGACTGGAAAATCTGTGTTCCCAGTTTATTGATGCGTGCTGCAAATTCCTGTACGCTCTCCGAAGGACCCTGGATACACGATGAAAATAATTGGAGACGCGTTGATAAAGGTACAGCTTTTTCGAATCTTCCAATAAGAATTCTTGCGATATCGTTATATTCTGTCAATTGACTATGTGTTGGGTCGGATAGAAAAAAATTCCTCAGCTATTCCCGTTAATTTTAATTTTAGAATTGTTACTTTCTCATCGTTTGACCACTTGCCTAAATTTGCAACATCGTTTATTTTTCCCAAGAACCTGCGAATTCCTAACGATTCACCTCCGTCGTACATTGGAATTAGATCAATTAGATTAAATTTCTCGAACGCCGTTTGCGTCAAAGGGGGTCTGATTGTCATGTACGTGGCATATTTGTTAATTATTAGTTAAGACCAAAATTTCTAGCGAATCTAATTCACAACGAAAATCGTTAAATTAAAACAAAATTTAAGCACTCGTGCAAGGCAACAGAAATTCATGAACTTTTAAATTTAAATGAAACTTTTAGCTAATCGGCTCTCGCGTACATACATGCATAGAAAAAAAAATTCACATCAATATTGAAGGAGAAAAAAAATTAAAGAGCACAAGTACCTGCGTCATCGTTGCACCTCGGACTCTCTGACAAAACTGCAAGAAAAAAAAATTCACAGTATCAAATTCAAGCAATACATAAAATACACAGTAGCACACGAGATGAAAATTTGTCCTAATGATCCATCAAGAAACGTTTACAAAAAAATTGTAAAAAATTTTTTTAACTCAAAGGATGTAAAAAAAAAATTTTCTAACGACTAAAAATTTTAAGATTCTGGTCAACTGGCACCATTATAATGCTACAAAGAAAAAAAATTTAAATCCTGGTCACTGCACCAATATAATGCAACGCCCGGTTAACTTAAATTGATTTAATTTATTCTTATTATCCATTTTTTAATACCCAGGTTCTAAATTAACATTTGGCGTCACACTATAGCTTAAGTTTAGACATTAATCATTAAAGACAAATAAAACGGACACTAAATTAAAAAGCCTTCTTTAAATTAACTTAATTTATTTACAAAACATTTAAATTACGTTAATTACTAAAGATATACATTATCACTTAACTGATTTAGGATCTGAGAGAGAGAGGAATCTTGGTGGCCATGTTCGAGATTCTCCAATCTCGGTATTCGAAAAAGGGGTCGTCAGACCAAATTCGGTGATAAAATTCGTGTCAGAGAGTGACTAAATTCGTCGTGCAAGCGCTTATATTTCGCGGCGGTTTACCCCTGTATTCTGGAGGGGATTCTTTCTCGAAACACAATCAGCTTTTCTGATTGGTCTGAAGTCAGCGGAGGGATATCTTCCCGCGGTCCATAACTCACCCAAAACGCGGGAAATTCCCAAAAAACATCCCATACCATGATGTATTTATGGGTACATTGCCTTCTTCCAGGCGTGGGAAATGCGTCACCCTTTTTCGGTGGGGTGAGAGGCACTCCCAGAAATTCCTCTGCTTGTAAGCAACAACAGGGTCTGTATACAAATTACTGTTGTAATCCTTATGGAAAGGCGGCCCCCCATCAATATATATATATATATATATATATATATATATATATATATATATATATATATATATATATATATATATATATATATATATATATATATATATATATATATTTACACAATATGATCAAATCTAAATCACACCAATCTCAATAAGCGAACCGCCTAATCCCCAATTATACTAATAAGTAATCAATCCTACCTTATATTATTCCGTAATGCTACTTGTCTTTATCTGCAATAAGATACAGCTTGACGACTAACTTCTAGTCGAACAACAGTATGTTTATCCACGACACGTAGAACTTAATCAATCTTGCACCACGAACTGCAATAATCATCAACTGCCACACCGCACATCAATTTTCTAACATTACGTTACATTGCCATCCCGCTTACTCTAAGATCCTATATTTAAAGTCCATTCATTTGCATCTCCATTTCACATCTCGTTTCTTGGATTTGGTTGGAAAATAGTTGCCATTAATTCTGGCCCAATGAACTCAAAGGACTTGTTAAAGAAAAGATGCGTAAGACGTCACAAATTGAAATATTATTTTATTAAATTCCTACCAATATTTGACTCTCTCTCTCCCTATACATACACACACACACATATATATATATATATATATATATATATATATATATATATATATATATATATATATATATATATATATATATATTTAGTCGACTCTCGATAATTAGAACTTTCGATAATACAAACCTCTCGGTAATTCGAAGTATATTCTCAGCCCCTAGAAAAACTCTTGACATTTAGAACTAAAACCATACGTTTTGGTACTCTCAATATTTCGAAGTAAAATTTGTGACTGGCCAGACTACAACACGCGATAATTCGAAGTTATCCTATAAAACTCTCGATAATTCGAACCTTCAATATTATGAAGTTATATTTACTTCCTGTAACTAATTATACCACGAGCGGTTTTTTTACTGAACTTATTTTCATTTCAAATTGTGCATGTTGATAGAATAACTATACTTTGTTTATTATATTTCTGGTATTTGCTAAGCAGAACGTTGATTTATTCCTAAGCCATCTGTTTTTTTTTCTTTTTCCGTTGATACCCAAGCTTTAGATGGATTAAGGAAAAACTGCTTTCTTTTTTATTCACTGTGCAGTAATGAGTGATGCTTCCTTTTACAAGTATTGCACAATAATTTTGATTTTCGTTGAGTATTTATTACTAATAATGAGTCACATTTAAACAAATATTTTTTTTTTTACATAAAGCACTTGAACTACATCAAAGATAATTCAGCAGGATCGTTTTATGGCAGAGAATTTAAAGCGAGAAATAAAACTTTTTTATATAAAAATTTACGAGGCAAAGACAGGAGAGACAGGGATTTAACTTTATTCTATTTTTTTTTAAAAAAGGGCGGTAATGTGCCACTAAGAATTGCTCCACGTACCATAGTTGTCGACCCCTGCTATTAAGTATACCCCGTAGCTGAGTGTGAACTGTGAATACGCCTTGTATTCATTTTAGATTCCAAATTTTAAATTAAAAATATTATTTTACTAAAGTTGTGGTGATTTACGTTCCCTACCTGTTAATTTCGATAAACCTTGGTCCACTACTTTACACCTCACCTCAGTGTCGACTTATCACGTGAAAGGAGCGACATGTCTTCTTTTAAAAAGTACAAGTGCTTAACAATTTCTGAAAAGCAAAAGGTGATAGAATCAGTTGAAGAAGATGAGAGGAAGGTCGATGTAGCCAAAGCATTTGAAATCCCACTGAGCTCGCTCTCCACTATTCTGAATAGTAAAGAGAAAATATTTAGTACATCTTCGAGTAGAGTGAGAAAACGCTTTAGTAAAGGTAATTTTCCACGTCTTGAACAGTGTTTAGTTTCATGGACGAGACAGTGTCGAGGACAGAATATTCCGATGGGTGGCTCTTTATTGAAGGAAAAGCCTAAAGCATTCGCCAAAGAATTGGGAATCGAGTTTTCGGCTAGCGAGGGATGGCTTACAAATTTTAAGAAAAGTAATGGGATAGTCTTCAAAAAATGCGGGGAAAGCTTAAGTGTCGACATTAACGTTTGTTTTAAGTGGCAGAACTCTCTTTCGGATCTAATAAAGGAGTACGAACCACGTAACATTTTCAACACGGAGGAAACCGGACTCTTTTTCAAAGGTTTGCCAGAAAAAACATTTACATTCAAAAAAGAAAAATGCCATGGAGGAAAACATAGCAGGGAGAGGTTAACTATTTTACTGGCTGCAAACATAGGCCACTCAGAAAACATTACTCCTCTCGTCACAGGAATATCTGCAAATCCTCCATGTTTCAAGGGCATAAACTCGTTCTCTACCAAATACCGCTCAAACAAGAAGGCATGGAGGACCACCGAACTCTTTAATGAATGATTGATCTCACTGAACTCGGAAATGAAAAGAGAGAAACGACATATTATCCTATTTTTAGACAACTGTACTGTGCGCAATAACGCACCACCTTTATCAAATGTGAAACTTCGATTTTTCCCTCCAAACTCAACCTGAAAACATCAGCCACTCGACCAGGGCATCCTACATAATTTTAAAACTTTTTATCGGCGTGAAGTCGTTAAAAGCGGTTTGGATAATCTCGAAAATTGGTAGAATGTAACTACTATTTTAACAGCGGTGATCATGATTGACAAGTCTTGGAGAGCTGTTACTCCTTTGACAATTCACAGCTGTTTTAAAAAGTCTGGCTTCCCCCTCGCCGAATCTGGTTGATGTGGACAATACACTCACTGAATTTAATGCTGAACCAAGCTCTTCAAGAACAAGATTTGACGTTTGACGACTATGTATTGGTTGACATTGGCATTGCTGTATGAGGAGCTCTAATTGACGCTGAAATTGTGGCTTTGGACCACAATAATACAGAAAGTGATGAAGACGAATCAGATGAGTTGACTCCGGTAACTCTGTCAGAAGCTTAACTGTCACTAAACAAACTACGAAATCCTTCAAAATCATGTTGATGCAGACATTTTACAGGCTTCATTTGTTCTAGAAAAATCTATTGACAAAGTTAGATTGAATGCCTTAAAGCAAAAAAGATTAGAGATTTATTTTGACAAAAAGGATTAATTATACATAGTACGTATATTCTTTTAATAGTTGTTTTCAAAACATAAGTGTATTCTTTTACTATAGGACATTTAACTTCTGTTTTATATTTTTATACTGTATAAAATGTACTTTAAAGATTATGTACAATTGTTGCTTTATTACATAGTTTTAAATTTAATTGTGTTAGAAAAAAAACTTCTCTTCTTGTATTTTGAGAGTTTTTTCCTACCCTCTTGATAATTCGAAGTTTTCCATTGGTCCCTCTAACTTCGAATTATCGAGAGTCGACTGTATATATATATATATATATATATATATATATATATATATATATATATATATATATATATATATATATATATATATATATATATATAAAATATATATATATAATATATATAATATATATATATATAATATATATATATATAATCCAATATAAAAAAATTCAATATATAATCATATTCATATACATACACATATATATAAATTTATACATATATAAACATATACACAAATACATAAAGGAAAATATAAAAATAATCATATAGTTATATACCTAAGATAACTAAAAATAGGAAGAAGGCACATAGTATAAAGATAAACTCCTGGACTTAGGAACCAGGATTGCAGGTTTAAACAAGTTTTGCGGTGCCAACCTTCACCTGTAATTTATCATACTATGTACCAACAGGAAAGGAAAGAAATATATATGTAGAAGTTAAATATTAAAAAATCATTAAACTAAATAACATAAGAACATAAACCCAACCTACTAATTCGGAGTTAAAACGATGGCCAAGAGTGCAGTAACGTGTTCACGCCAAATAGGGGTAAGAGCAGAACAGCTTAAAATAATAATCATATAAAATTAGCGTAAAATAAAAAAGAAACTCAATATATATATATATATTAAAATTTTTAATAAGCATGTGGCGCCATCTATTTAATAATTGTAGAATAAATTAGATATTGTCTAAATTTAAAAAACATTACAAAACATAAAAACAGTAAATAATTACAGAATGCAAATTATATCATAAAAAACCATTATAAATATAATTACAAAGAAAGTTAACATGATATCCATGTTCAATAGAGTGATTAAATTTTTTTCTAAGATTTAAAAAAATATTAGCTTTATCGCTAACTAATACATTATTGCGATAAATATAGTTAAAATAATATTTCTATATATAGATATTTATAGATTAGAATTCCAGTAAGGCACTTTGATGATATTAAAATTAAAGGCATCTCTTTTATCATAAATATTACTATGTAATTTTGAATCCTTAATATACAGTGATAAATCTAGGTAATTTGTTTTGATTGCATTATTATTAATTTTAACTAAGTTTAAGTAAGACGGATACAAATTAATAATGGGATTTAAATTATCATTTTTACCAAAAATAATTAAATCATCAATATATCTATAAATGTAGTAGTCATTATTAACATAATTATATTCATAAAAATGTAAATAAAGATTAGCCAATTTATTACTAGCTGGGCCTCCTTGTGGGAGTCCTTTCTCTTGTTTATATAAAGAACCATTAAAAAATTTATGTAATTTTCTTTTAAGACAAAATCTATGAGAGTTTTAAATTTGTTAAAATTAATATTAAGGTTATACATACTGTGGTTTTTTAAAATTACTTTAATAATATCATATAAATCAATGGAATTGAAAAGATCCTCAAAGTCATAACTATGAACTGAATAATAATTTCTATTATTAAAAAAATCTATAATCTATTTACTATTTTTAATTATAGCTTTATTACATTGCTGATTAATAAAGTTTTGTATAATATTATGAAGTAATTTGCCTGCAGTAGTAATATATGTTCTAAAACCATTTGTCACAGTTCTAAATTTAACCGGACTTTTATGGAATTTTGGAGTTAAAAAAATATATGGATACTTAATTTTAGGAATACAATAACCTAATTTTTTATAAATAGCAATAATACGATTACTAATTTCATTATGTGACAAATCTAATTTTTTAAAAGAACCATTATTAAGAAAGTGATCATAAAGAATATTATAATATAAATACTTACAAATCACAGCATAGTTACCAGGTACTTTATCAATTTAAACTATGATAAAATTCTTTTGTAATTCATAAATTTTCTGTTTCATATCTTTAAAAGTAGTTTCATATTGAGAATGGTAACTAAAATTCATAATGTATTTTAAAATATTGTACTTATACTCATCAAATGCCTCTAATATATATATATATATATATATATATATATATATATATATATATATATATATATATATATATATATATATATATATATATATATATATATATATATATATAATTTTCTCCTGATATTTTCCCCTTTTTGCCCGTGAGATGGTTCATTTCAATTTGTTGATGAATATGAAGTCAGTCAAGTACAATTATGAATTAGATTCAAACATAATTACGTTTTATGAGGACTGCTCATTATACTTTTAAATATATTTATAGCTCTATTTGAAGGTAATCATGATGCCGTGGCATGATCACAAGATTGGTGGCTGAAGAAAAAAATGAATCCAACAATATTAAGTCTAGAATATCAACAAACTCTCTTGCGGAGAAGAATGCTAGGTACATGTTTTTTTTTTTTTGAAATTGCTTTATATTATCTATTGGGGACAATGCGATGTGTGATAAATATATCTTGCTTTGATACCTCTTATAAGAAATTTAGGATTTTGAGGGACTTTATTCCCGCAGTTTTTATTATATATCATCTATTAATATAATTACTTAAATACACCACCGCAATTACTTTCATGGTATAAAAATGTTATTATTATTTTCTTTGAAAGATTTCCTTTCGAATTACGACAGGATACTGCTATACCACAAGTGTAATTCAATGCTCAGTAATTCTTTTCATTATCTACGAGTTTGAAGTGCTGTCTTTGTCCAAAATTAGTGACCCCTTCTTATATACGAGTATGTTGTAGATAAATAATAAACAAGGGATTAAGGAGTTATCATTCGTTACTAAACCTTTTCGATTTTTGTTAGGTTTGGAAGAAGCTTAAATTAATATACTTCAGAGACTAAACGACGAATTATGTTAAGGTAGTTATTACCAGGCACAGAGACTGTAAATTACACTTATTTTTAAGTGATTTGAAAGTTAAAGAGGGAATACAATTTCAATAAATTTGCTTTCCATACCTAATGTTATCTTCCCTAAAAATGTTCTTGATAAATTTCCTTTACTTAAATCAATTAAAATACCTATTCAACTGAATGTGGTGAAATCCAATTAACTTTCTAATACAAGGGTAGGCAACGTTGAGCTGGGTTTTCCAAACCAAATTAATAATATGTTTCAGCGTGTCAAGCAGTTAAAAATATTTAAAGTAATTAGATTCAGGTGACAAAACTAAATGAGTTAGAAAGCAAAGGTCAAATATACAGTTTAAGAATTTCAGTTTGTATAACAATTATGCATCAATTAAATACATTTATTATCAAAAACAGTAGCATAAAATATAACTCTCCCTTTTACATAAAATAAAATAAATTTATATATATATATATATATATATATATATATATATATATATATATATATATATATATATATATATATATATATATATACACTGTTGTGCAAAAATTAAGGACGAAGTCGAAAAATTAGCATATCAGTTGAAAGAAGAGGCAGAGCGGACAGAAAGACCAATCAGGAGATTAAGTAAGGTGATGTAAGGTAGCACATGCGCAGATATGCAGGTAGACATAATGGAGGAGTGTCTGAGTAGTATAAAGCATGTTGTCGGTGTAAGATCAGTATTTCTGGCAAAGAGATTGCACGCCGTATAGCAGTTAAAATCACACCGAGTTGCTGCCTCAGCGAGAAATGGCGAATAATCAATCTGTTAGGCGACATCTGGATGCTTTTAGCCGAAGTCGAATCATTGGGAAGTTGGAGGAAGGCCGCAGTGTGACAAGTGTGGCTGTAGAGTTCGGAATTGCTCACAGCATCGTTTCACGACTTTGGAGAAAATTTCAAACTACAGGAACAGCTATCCGGGGGTTCAGTAGTGGTCGTCCACGAGGAACCACACCCGCAGATGACCGGTACATTGTCTTACAGGCCAGAAGAAACAGGCGGCAGACAGCAGAGAAATCGCCAGGCACATGACACAGGCGACTGGACGACCGATATCGCGTTTTACCGTGGCCAAAAGACTGCATGGTGGTGGTCTGTTTGCACGACGCCCTGTACGGTGTGTACCTTTAACGCCTGCCCATCGGAGAAGACGTTCTCTGTGATACCGGGAACACCGGAATTGGAGAGACAATGAATGGGGACGAGTACTCTTTACAGATGAGAGCAGATTCAGTTTAAGTAGCGATTCTCATCGCATACTCATCTGGAGAGAGCGGGGAATCCGCAATCATACATCGAACATCATTGAAAGTGATAGGTATGGAGGACGCGGTGTTCTCGTTTGGGGAAGCATCATGCTTGGTAGTCGTACAGACCTTCACATCTTCGACGCAGGTTTAGTCAACGAGACCCGTTATTGTAACGAGATTCTTCTTCCTTATGTGCGTCTTTTTAGAGGCGCTATGGGTCTGCAGTTCTTTTTCATGGACGACAATTCACCATGTCATCGCACAGTAGCTGCCTAACAGCTCTTAGAGAGTGAGGATATTGAACGTATGGATTGGCCGGCACGATCTCCAGTTCTCAATCCCATCGAGCATGTATGGGATTTTCTAGGCAGACATTTGGCAGCTCGTACCTTACCACCAGTAACGATTCGGGAACTTCGATTGGCACTGCAAGACGAATGGGCAGCAATGCCTCAACAACTCATTGACACCCTCATTCTCAGCATGGGCAGACGCTGTGAAACCTGCCTAGCAGTCAGGGGAGATTATATACCCTACTAAAGACCGGATGTTTCTTGCTAGACACCCATCACAGGGATGTTTCGGCCTTCAGTCGCATTGCGCTCCATGCTACTTTTTCAATCAAGCTTCTTTTTATCTCTCTGATTTTTCTTTTAGTAAGTGTTGCTTACATTAGACATGCTCTTACGTATTGTGGATCTCACGGTATTAAATGTGTTGATTTGGAAAGCTTTTGTACAAAGTTTTATTGAAAAAACCGTCTCCTCCTTAATTTTTGCACAAAAGTATATATGCATCTCTTAAGAAAATTTATTAAAATAAGAAATGAGAAACAAAATGCAAGTATCTCTTCAATATAGTTAACAAAAAAAAAATTTTGATCCATATTCTTGGAAAGCTCTTCTTAATTTTGCAATGTCAGGGGTACAAATTGTGACTTTCAATTTGACACATAATTCTAAATACTCAGTGGTCACAATGTCTTTGCGAACTCTAAGTATAGATTTCGTATTAGAAACAATTTGTTCACATATATATGTTGGAATCAAGAATCGAAAAATCGGTGGGGAACAATTTTCTTCGAACAGTTTTATTAATCTGGTAATGACATACTGGAATTTAAATTAGCTATCAAATTTTATATTTAGTCAATTTATGGAAGCTGGAGTTAGGAACAGATTTATCTAAATTTTCAGATCGGGATTAAAGTGAATTTAAAGATTTATTTGAGAGCAAAAAAAATTCTTAAATAAAGCTATCTTCGTTTAATGAAAATTCAAATATTTATACTTTAAATAAGCAATGCCTTTCTTGATAAGTTTAAGTTCAAAAATTAAAATGCCAATTTCTTACACTCAAATTAATTCCAGTAATATATATATCAGTTGTTATTTTTCATTAAAATAATATAAAATGTGTTCTTTCTAGAGGTATAGAACTTTAAATTGCAATAAAACAACGATGTATTATTCGATTGACATGATTTTTTTTAATTCGAAAGATAATCTTGTAGCATTACATTTTAAATATGATTTCTGGCATACGACTGCCACGGCTGGCTCGGATGTAGTCTAATCTGAACGTCCAATTTTCGATGACTTTTTCCAATATTTGTGGCCGTATATCGGCAATAACACGGCGAATGTTGTCTTTTAAATGGTCAAGCGTTTGTGGCTTATCCGCATAGACCAATTTCTTTACATAGCCCCAGAGAAAATAGTCTAGAGGTGCTAAATCACAAGATCTTGGAGGCCAATTCATAGGTCCAAAACGTGCAATTAGGTGGTCACCAAACGTGTCTTTCAATAAATCGATTGTGGCACGAGCTGTGTGACATGTTGAGCCGTCTTGTTGGAACCACAGCTCCTAGAAATCATGATTGTTCAATTCAGGAATGAAAAAGTTAGTAATCATGGCTCTAAACCGATCACCATTGACTGTAACGTTGTGGCCTTCATCGTTTTTGAAGAAGGATTCCACCAACTCATAAAGCGCACCAAACAGTCAGTTTTTCTGGATGTAACGGTGTTTCGACATACACTTGAGGATTAGCTTCACTCCATTGCATTTTTGTTTGTTGACGTAGCCAATCAACCAGAAGTGCGCTTCATCGCTAAACAAAATTCGCTTATGCAAATCGGAAACAACAACAATCTCGTTTTGGGCCCATTCGACGAATCTACGCCTTGCTTGATCATATTTGAAATGTAATGCCACAACATTATCTTTCGAATAAAAAAAAATCATGTCAATCGAATAATACATCGTTGTTTTATTGCAATTTAAAGTTCTATACCTCTAACAAAATTACCCTTTATAAAATACGTTTGCTACGAAATCAGATTCACTCTTTTGTGTCTAAAACTGCCCACACGGGAAACGTTTCGCTGAATTCGTTTTCTGTCCATATTCTGTGTATGATGACAGAATAGCTATATTTTTTTATTTGTATTTTTTTTCTTAGTAAATCATTTGCATTGAAGAATTTTAATTCATTCGTTAAACACAGTTCTTTTTCTCTCTTATTGACGGCGCCTACTCATTAGTAATCATAGACTTTCACGTATACGCTATTTCCTTTTTCAATCCCTTCTATTATATAGGTGACACTCTATATATTTATTTATTTATATTGGTGGAATTTTTCAATCGTTAATAAAATACATTTTAAAGCATCATTTGAGCTGAAATTTTACATACATGATTATTTTGGATGACAATACACCAATTTAATTATAATTAAAAAAATTAATTGATTAGAAATTATTATTTAAAAAATTGCAAATTCAGCCAATTTGGAGTCATTTTCATTGACTTAGCGACCCTTTTGGCGACTTGTGTCAAAATTTGGGAAATATGTTTTTTCTCACTATTTAAACTACTCATTTGAGCTGAAATTTTATAGACATGATTGTTTTGGATGACAATATGATACTTAAATGATAATTAATATAAATTAATTACTACTTAATGTTGTGATTCGGTCATATGTATATACATATTTATATTAATAGTAACTATTTAATAAAAAGCAGCTAAAATAAAACTTTTCTTTGTTGATCTAAGTAGGAATTGACTTTTTTATATTACTTGTTTATTTTTTCTTTTCTACGATGCATTAATGTGTGATGTTTCATTTTACAAGCGTTACACACTCATTTAGATTTATATTGAACATTCAAAAATAATAAAGAGTATAGTTTAAACAAATGGTTTCTTTATTTTTTTACATAGTGACTCAAACTACACGAAAATTGATTTCGGACAATAATTTAACGACAAATCATTGTAAATAAGAAATATAGCTTTTTTAAATATAAATGCGTTAGCCACATAAAAGAGAGATAGAGTGACTTAGTTTTATTTCAGTACTTTATGGGGTACTTCTGAGAATTGTTCCGCATGCCAAATCGTGTATGTGTCTCATAGGTGGCTTTCTTTAATACATGAACCAATAATTAGTTTTATAAACAGGCATCAAACATTTTATTAAAATGTAGCATTAAATAATTTAAACTCTATGTAGAATATTTATATTTTCTCAAATGAAACTAATTCTTGTTACCAAAATTGTATTATCCAAAACTCTCCTCTGATGGCATATTTTTTTTAATATGTAACATCTTTCTTTTCGGTAGCTAGATATTTGTTGGGAGTGATTTCGTGAAAAGGGATGGATGTGTGTAACAGGATGTGACGTAAGCGCTTGCTACTTGATTTGACCAATGAGAGTGTGTGGCTGCGTCTTTATCGCTACCCTCGCAGGGTGGCCCAACTCTAGTAGCCATCAATTAATCGAGCGCTTGACTCTAAATCCGTTAGGCATGATATTGTGGGACATTAGTGCGGCAGAATGCTTATTTGAAAATAGACAAACAGTGATTTCGGTGGCAGTATACATTTCTTCGGATCAAATGGTTAAAAAAAATAATATTTCCTGCATATTTTGCATTTTTACCATATAACGAAGGTGGTTCTGCTCTTTAAAAAAAATATCAATCGCTCCCCCTGATTTTGAGTGGTGATTTTAACTTTAACTTCAGTTTGCCAAAAGCTGAGCCACTCATACCTTTTATGAAGGGTGAACCCAAGCTTGAAATGATCGCAAATTGGAATTTTTTGACTGCTAACAGTGGTACTGTTATTCACGTTGTTTTCCAACGGTTTTTAAATACTTTGAAATCCCAAGTATATGTGTCATATTTTAGTTATCATAAGTCTATTGTACCCGCTCTTCCCCAAATTGAAAAAGAATAATGATTTTTGATAAAACATTGCATTTTTTACTCCTTTTGTTATATATATATAATTAAATACAATTTTCATTAAAGATACAATTATTCGATAGAAAATAATTTCCAATCATACCCGATTCATATTCTTTTCAGGACAAAAGTTAATATTCCGTATTTATCACGGTAACATTTCAGATGTTACACATCATATACGACTACTATATATATATATACAGTGGGGGCAAAAAGTCCTGAACACACTCATTCTTTTGCATAATTTTTGTGTTTGACTTCAATTTTCGTTATGAAATTATCGTACTATCTTAAATATTGTTATTGAATTTAATGTATTTTTCATGCTGATTTCAAATCTTTTTGTAGACTTTATCTAAAGTAAATAGTTTCATTGATATATATTGAAAAAACCTTGCCAAGAAAGCATAAGGTCACTGTAAGAATGAGTGAGTGTGTTTTCCACCAATGAAATGCTCCATTATTTCAACCAATCAGAGAGCAGTAGCGATAAAGGTTTAAAAGAAAAAAGGTGAAACGGGGTTTATTGTATTGAATGCAGTTGTGTGATTGTGGAAAATAGTGTATTGAAAGCAATTTAAGTGCGTTTGTGGAAAATATTGGAATTATGGCTAAATTTTCATATATGCCTGAGAATAAAAGGTACAAAGTAATACATTTGAAGTAAGAAGGTTATTCTATGCGCCAAATTGCTGCTAAAGTACCATGTGGCCTTTCTTCTGTTGTGAGAACTTTGAAACGATTTTCTGAAATAAATTTTATTGCGGACAGGGGGCGATCAGGACACGACCAAGAAAAACATCTTTACGTGAAGACAGGTTATTGCACAGAATTTCACTTTAAAACAGAAAGCTTAATTCCTCGCAAATTTTGAAACAATGGACTTTGACATCAAATGTGAGTGTGTGCCCAAGATCTGTTAGAGAAAGACTGCTGGAAATAGGGTTACGTGGCTGTAAAGCGCGCCCAAAACCATTACTGACTGAATTTCAACGCAAGAGGCGATTGACGTGGGCAAAGGAACATTCATTATGGACTATTAAAGACTGGGAAAAGGTAATATTTAGTGACGAGCGTCAGTTTTTTATTTCTGACAATCAAAGTAGTGCCTATGTAAGACGATACACTCATGAGGAATTCAGCCCTTAGTGTCTGAAGCCCACAGTAGAGTACCCGACAAAAGTGATGGTATGGGATTGAATGACTTCTCATGGTGTTGGAAGACTTCACATCTTAGCGGATCAGTGAAAGCCATGGATTACATTGAAATACTACAAAATAAATTGCTACCAACTGCGAGAGACCTTTTGGTGAATTAGTCATGGATTTTTCAGGACGATAATGCTCCTTGCCATCGTGCAAATGTAGTCCAGAAATGGTTGGAAGACTATACTGTGAGTAGAATGAACTGGCCAGGACAGTCTCCCGACCTTAATCCGATAGAGTTTTTATGGTTTAAAGTTGGTTATGAAATTTCAAAGAAAAAACCTTCAAACAAACGTGAATTAGTTGAAGCTTTAATATTTTCCTTTAACCATATTGTCACGAAAGATCTTCTTTTGAAATTGGTGCATTCCATGCCAAAACGATGTAGTGCCGTAATTAAAGCAAACGGCTGGCCCATAAAATATTGATTTTCTAACATGTGACAACAATGTAATTTTCAAAATGCTTATATATTAAATATACCGTTTTTGTCAATTTTCGTGTTATTTTTCTTTGCATATTATGTTATACTATATTATTTTATCCTGCACATATTTCACATTATTGTGTTCAAGCAGCTTTACTACAAAAATATTTTAGTCACTAAGAAACTAGTAGTAGATTTGAAATCAGCATAAAACATATATTAAAATCAATAACAATATTTAAGATAGTGTGATAATTTTACAACGAAAAATGAAGTTAAACATAAACAGTAAGCTAAAAAATGAGTGTGTTCAGGACTTTTTACCACCACTGTATGTATATATACATATAAGACTCGTTCCTTTTTCATTTTATTCCTAGTAGGTTTACTTAATTTTAGTTTACTTTCAAATGAAATCAGACTAATATTAGCATTATAGCTAAAAAGGAAGTTTTCTGAATACTAAACTTTCTTCATTAAAAAAGAAGACAAGTTTTAAGGTGTCATTAGTGAGAAAACCCACCTTAAAAAAAAGAAAATATATATATACCTTGAATGCACTAGATGTGGTCCATATTTAACACATGATTGTTCTAGTAAGGAAAATAAACTTTTAGCAAACTTTGTTTCATTACTCAAAACGAGTATTTGTCACCGAAATAAGTAAAACAAGAACAAAAAAAATTATCTCTTTTAATGTTCTATAAAAATAAAATAAATAAAAAAAATTCACAGCCACTAATGAATGTGATGAACACACCCACGCAAAACTTAGGCACTTAAAATACGTAACTTTTTTTTTTTTTTTTTTCTGTGTGTGTGTGTGTGTAATCAGACATTTTGAATAATTTTTATTTCATATATTTTAGTTAGCTTTTTATTTGTAGATATTCGTAAGTAACTTCTCATGTATCTAAAAAGTACTTCGTTTTTTCCAATGAAATATCAATTTCGACTATCAAACTAAATTAAATTACTGCATTTACAATTAAATGTCGAATTTTATTGTACTGTTATAATTTAACAGTGCTTAAAACAATTGATATTTAATTTTAATTTAAAATCTTTTCCAACACATTCCTTCCTTCGATTTTTCTCCATAAAATTTTTAGCAATACCGTTATCAGTCATTCTTAGTGTATTCTTAGTGTATTAAAAAAGTGAGGAGATAGGATAGATTGCTTCTGATCAGGTATTATTCTATTTTATATTTCAGATGTTGGAGAAGTGGAAGAATTAAAGGGACGATTGGTCACTACGGTTTAATTAGTGATCGGATAATCTGGAAAGTAGATTTGATCTAGAATTAAGTAGGTCGGTATTTAAAGTCTTCACTCACTTGGCGTATCTTGTTCTTAATCCACAAACTGCTTCAATTGAGAGCATTTTTTTCTCTTTGAAATTACTAGAATTGTGTTGTTAATTGTGTGATATATAAATGGATTGTGTTTGTATATATGGCTATTCTTCCTTCCCTTCCCCTTACATCTCTAGGCAAAAATTAGAGAACAGTTCATTCCTCATATGGAGAGTGTAAACAAATAGTAGGGATTGATATATGAAAGTAGTTCATTAATAATTTTTTTTATACTAGGCTTTAAGGGGTCACAGGGGTGTTGAATTTCTCTAGAGGTCTGAAAATATAAACAATTTTCAAACACAGGTATAATTATTTTAAATTTAAATTAAATAATTTGGATATCTAGCAGATTATTTATAAATGAATAAGAAGAGTATAAAATGTTTAAAATAGAATCATAATTTTAAAAATTATAAGTCTATGAAATTAAGAAGCTATTCGAAAAGAAATATTTATTAAGTTTTTTTTTTACGTCACGCCTACTATTTTCTAAACTATTAGCTTTAAGTACTAGCTAAAAGTTGGTTTATAAAGTTAAATGCATCATTATTACACTGCAGTAATATGTATTATATAGTAGAATAATAAATTATATTTTTAAAAAAAATGAAAAAAAATACATTTTCCAAATTATTTTTAAAAAATTTCAATATTTTTCAAACGTTTTGAAACAAAAAAGATATATTATTCTTAAATGATGTAGGGTTTAAAGAATATGATACATTTTATAAATCTATAAAGTTAATACATCATTGGCTTCTATTTTAGAAAGTAGTGTGCATAACGAAAAAATTACTTATTATTTATTACATAATTTGCATATGCTTATAATTTTAATAAATATATTTTATACTTTTCTGACTTCTCGTCTCCTTATAAATAATGTGTAAAATATTCGAATTATTTAATTTAAATTTGAAAGAACTATTGCGGTTTGTAACTTGTTTATATTTTCAGCCCTCTGGAGAAATTTAATACCCCTGAGACCCCTAAGCAACATAACTTTGGATCAAAAAAATACGATCATCATAAAAGTCTCTCATTTACAGTTTTGATTATAAATTTATTAAAATAATACTTCAAAATCAGCGCACTGAAAACTTTCTTTGTTCTCTATATCATTTTTTTTCTTTTTGTCTGCTTGACTTTTTCCCTACACAAAACGGCAAAGATAATCAAAATTTTTGAGATTTATTACTGCATTGATTTAGAAAAGTAGACTGATTTATTTTAATTCATTTTAAATAAAATTACACGCATTTACTAAATTGAAAGATGTACAGATAATAATGACTAATTACGCCAAACAATTCCATTTAGAATTTAGTTCGAATGGAAATCACTCCACTGACCATTGAATTCATTTGATAATTTAAAGTTACAAAGAAATAGAACAATAATTCCCCACAGAACAAACTTTTCATTAAAATTCCCTAAATCCCGTGCTTACAAACCGGGTTCCTATTATAATAATTAAACAATAGTTTCCAGAAAAGATTATGCGAATGTTCCGATCTGAATAAATTTACCATGAACCAAGTAGTGCAGAATGATTTTAACTATCTTCGTTTAATATGGTTTCTTTACCAAAGGCGATATAATCCTGAATTTGCATTCAGGGATAAAACCCCCAGCACTGACGTGTGTAACATTTTTGTTCTGCGGGCATGTCTCATTTGCACGCGTCCATCAATAAAACGAAAATCTGTTTCAGCCCACCCTCAGGCAACAGGAACTAATGGCACCCAAGAGAGTGGTGAAGTGTTTTGTCAGACATTATCCGTCATAATTACGACCATCAATAACTTTCGCTACATAATTTCGCTTATAATGTTAGATGGAGGCGGTAAGCAATATTTCTTCGCGTCCCTTTATAAAATATTGGGTTCCCCAGGCTTCATGCATGAGAGAGCCCTTCCATTGTTATTTTAAAGCAGACATGTTTTATTGCTGCTGTCTGGAATCTTTAAGTAGCGATTAGCGCTTAAAATTCAAATTACATTGCATATGTTTATGAATGGTTTTTGCAAAAATGTGTTCGGTTTTTATGTTATTATATTTCATGGGAATTAAAGTATTCATTATATGCTAATATTTTTTATTATCTTTAGACGTTGTGTTGGACTTTATTTGCATACAAAACATTTAAACAGGTGATTTCCTAAACAAAGTAGAATTTTTTTTTTTATCAACGTAAGAATCTGTAGTAAAACCATTTGAGTTACAAGAAGAAATTTGTACACGTGCATTCTAAAAGTGTGAAGTGAAGTATCTTTATGAAACATGGTATAAAGATGTATGGTAATTTTATTTGTAATTAATCATTAATTGTATCTGATTGCCATTGATCATAAGAGTTATAGTTAAAGCACTTATAATAAATATAAACAAGTTAGTTTTGATTTTACAAGAATGAATGTTGATGAAATTAATGCATTCTTCTCAATTACTGAATAAAATTATTAGGTGCATTTTCGATATTGGGACAATGAGTTTAATCTACTTCCAAAACATTCCAATTGTATACCGAATGCTTAAGACTCATTTTAGGGACGTACAATATTCTGTACGTACGACACGTACAACATTTTTTAAATCAAAGTAAACGAAATCAAAAACGCGAAATTATTCTAAGCTGAGTCCACTCGATATATTTCGTAAAATAATATGTCTTTTAATGTTCAGGGTATGATATAAACCGTAAAAAATAACGAACTAACTAAAGGTTTTTGTCTACTAAAAAGAAATTTTATAAAGGTTATTTGATACAATTCAAATTATATTGATAATTATTAATTATCTCTTTTATGTGTTACAAACTCTGTGCATTTGCTCAATAAACTTTCAAGAGTTAAAATGGAAATATGAATTTTCTATTAAAAAAATTAAAAATCATATTAAAATGTGTTTACAGAAGCGATATAACATAATGTTTTAGGAGAATAGTATATTTACGAATCCCTTTTCCTGATAACATATTGTTTTCTTTTTATTGTTTTGATGTACTGATAAAATTAACTCTTTTAATTAAAGACGAGATAGGAACACACGTTAAAAATCTGTGTGATAAATTAAATGTTTATCAGCAGGAAATTAAAAAAAATAGCAAAGTCTTTGACAATTGTCCTCGTAATATACAATCAAGGTCAAATTTTGGGGCAGTAGTTGAGCTGGAACACCTCTCTCCAAACATCAATTCCACGTCAATATGAGAGCTTTACGCATTGACATTTTAAGAACCTCTGACCATTTACACGAGTGTTTCTCAAACTGTGGAGCGCGCCTCCCTAGGGGGGGCGTGAAAATCTTACTAAGGGGAGCGAGCAAATTGAAAAGTCAAAAATAAAAGATTATTGAAAAAAAAATATTAATAAAATCTCTACTGAAAGAAGCAAAACAAAAAAATATACATTTGGTCATAATAAAAAAAAATAAATACACACAATTCTACTGATATAATGTATTTAAAAATGTATCAGTACATAATATGTGTGTATTTTACCATTATTTCATAAAATAATTAGTTAAGAACAAGTTTAACTATTTCTAATGACCTCATGTTGGTTTGTTATAAACAAATTATATACAAAATTTAACACTTATGTTGTTAATTTGTATAGTTTATAATTAAATTCATAATGTAGCTTCAATGAAATTATATCACTATTGAATGAATACAATGTTATATAGTATGGAAGGGGAGTGTGTTAAAAATTTTGATTGAAAATTGGGTCGCAAGTGTAGAAAGTTTGAGAAGCACTGCTTTACACGGTGTTCTTTTAGTCATGCTAAAACAATTTATTCTATGTTGTAATTTTTTTTTCCAATTATATTCACTTATAAGTAGTATTTTCCCACGATTGTACTTTTGAAAAAAATTAACATTGTTTCACCTTTTATGGTTCTATTACCATTTCTTTAGAATAAAAGAATTTTATTCTAAAGAAATTTATTCTGAATATTTAAAGAATATTAAATATTTCAGTTCATGTGTACTGTAAATAATTTTAAAAAAAGATGATTTTCAAGTCAATCTCAAAATAACAATTACAACGAGCCTTCTGTAAATGTGGCTTTCAAGAAAATTTTTAAATTGTGAAATATAGATGAATTGTGATCTAAACATTGTCGAAAAATGCTCACTGTATTAAAAAAACCCTTTATATATATATATATATATATTATATATATATATATATATATATATATATATATATATATATATATATAGTATTGGTTTCAGAAATTTGTTTTTTTTCCAGAAAATCTTCCTTTGTTTTATTTTAAAAATCTTCATTTATTAATTTCACAATTGACTATTTAACTAGAAAATTAAAATTGTTTTTACCCCTTAAACATTTTAAACCTTTCAATGAAAGCTTACAGAACACAGCCTTTGACTGAGAGTTGGGTATTTTTTCCAGTTAAGTGTGTTAAAGTATCGAAACATATAAATCGGAAATTAAATGAAAATATTTTATAGCATTGAAGGAAAAAAATATCATGACAATGTTGTACTTTTAGCCAAAGTTCTCTGACAAAACAGTATTACGGCAACATCATGTGACAAACATGTGAATTTAAGCAGATAGAAACATATTGCTAATTACCTATTCACGACAGATTAAAAAAATGTGTTTTGTTGTATTTGTAAGCAAATATACATTTTACAGCAGAAAATACAACATGGACTATACCCACCGTCTATTGATAAAAAGTGAGACTATACTTTCTCTGCAACACCACTTAATCGTTTGATTCGGGCTTTACATAAATACGATTATTTCAAACACAAAAACATGTAAGAATATCTAATACACACGGTCATGTGTGTTGGGTCTTAATCTGATATAAAGTAAGTAACTTATGCATATTTTTTCTCCAGAATTCTTAAAATATACAGTACAAATAATATTGCTAACATATTTTTATGTTTTATTGTAGCTGTGATAGTCGATTGACCTTGTTAACAAGCCCGTGGACGGTGTTATTTCTGTCATGTTCTAAATTTCAGTCGCGGGGTTACAAAGGGCATACTGATTTGATGCGGATTATATGTGTTAAAACTAAAAGTTTGTAGAATGCACCTTAGAAATTGTCCTCGTCGTCACTTGACTGCGATTAAAAAAACAGCATTCATTTCCAATAATTCTCATGTTGCTTCTGTGCTAACAAGCAGCCATAATAAATTAATCTCGTTCATTCAAGATTCTACTTATGTCGATACCTTTGATGGAGGTTTTGAAGCTATTACAGTTGCTATCGTGCAACTATCACTAAGAAGCTCTGAGTTTAACAGAGCCGTAATCTTATTCGACTTTGAACCGGCATTGCAAGCTTTGTCTTAAAATAACCTCTGCTATTCAGAAATAATTTTAAAATGATTATAGTTTTTAAAAAGAATTTCCTCATAACATTTATTTTCAGTGGATGTAGGCTCATTGTGGCATAACATGGGAATGATCTTGCTGACTTTCTTTCTAAGAAAGAAACCCTTGTGATACAAAGACCCAAGATAGTTTCTACCTCAAAATCCTTACGGTGTTTACTAATATGGTTTTTAAGCATAATTTTAAAATGGAAGCTCCGGAGTTGTCGAAGGACAAGTACTAGACAGTCTTGAATGAGTACTAATCCTTGGTTCCTGAAGCTCTTAGAAAGACTTCTGTAGCTCATTTTAGACTCTTGAAATGGCATGACTGTCTGATATCCTTAAAGAATTGGTATCATTGACTCACCGGACTGAACTATGTGTAACTCTGGACAGCCTATGACCGCTGAACATTTGGAGGGGTGCCCTGCATTGACTAGTCTTAATTCTATTGTCGAAAAATATTGGAGAACACATGCACTAGAGGCATATGTGCTATTGCAGTGGATGGCATTTGTAAAATAAATACTCTACATTCGTCTAATTTCATTGTTTTTGATCTAAATCGAAACATTGGGATTTATCAAAGAATAATTTATTTGAAGGGTAAATGTAAATTATTTTAAAATAGGCTTTTGCGGAATAAAGAAGCCAATGATGAATGCTGTCCCTAAAGCTAGATATAAACGCTTCTGTATGCTGCCACATTAAATGAAAAAAGAAACAGATATTTTGTGGCAATATGGCTCGATCCATTCATTATTAAAATTTGATCTAGCGTAGCACAGTAGTTGGCGAATTTGAGGTCAGACATTCACCAATCATTGAACAGCTATGCTCAATAATCTTTTGAACTGGAGAAATGTCAAGGCCAGAATAGCAATGCAATCTGGTAGTCAGAGAAATTATAAATATTGCATGCAATAGATGGTAGCGCGTTGTGCGTTTGTAATATCTCCGCATCCAAGTTTTCAAGGTGTTTGACAACATCTTTAAGCCCAACTAGTTCCAAGATATGTACGGCTAGCTTGTCAATTTAGTAACATTGTATACAATAATAAAATTGGAATTGAAAATGTCAACCTAAATCGCAATAATGTGTGTATGGTTAATATGATTATGCATAAAGTTAACAATTTAACATCCCATCACCACAATGCTTGTAAACTCTAGTTCGATTCTCAAGATGTCACCGGATGTCAGGAGTGTATATTTGTTTTCAATTACTATGTAATTTCATTCCGTTGCCCATGTACACCATTGGATGCCCCATTGTAGACGCATCTGCATCGGACAAAAGTAATTCAATCAGCTACTATCTCCCATACATTCATCTACAAATAACGTTAGTGCTACACGCAAATATTTAGTTTTGTGAAGCAGACCTTATTAGTTGCAATGTGGTTCATGATAGTGCTCATATTTTTCTTCGAGACCTACAAGAGAGACTCACCATACTTGTTTTGAAGTTCTTCACGCTGATCAATCGCATGTAAACAATACCAGCATTTTTAAGCAGTATTTTGTTTTCAATTTATAAAGCAGTCATGATGATGTGTCAGGACTTAAATAGTTCCATTTGCATATACAATGTCGGTTTACAAATGAAAACAATTTCTCGTTATTTGAATTCTCGCTTGATGTTTATGCGTTTTGAATGGTTAACAGTGTGTATGTGATCATAATTAAAACAAATACATCAAGAAGAAGAGTATAATTTATAAAAATATAATTTTAAAATGTGCATTCCAATAAAAACATCATATTATTTGTTTATCTTATCTGTATGTATTAAAAGTATGAATAGGACATGTGAAAATATATGTAATTAATTAATTAAAAAATTTCAAGTGTACTGAATGTTAAAAACTAATCTCATTGTCTTAATTGAGAAAAGTAAAAAAAAAGGAAGAGTTAGAGCATTTATAATAACTAATTGAAAATAGTTATAACAAATCCGTTTTTTTCTGAAATTTCTTTCTTATATTTTCCATATCTTATTTATACTTTGTATAATTTCACTCATTTTCCATGTCTTATATTGAGGATCACGAAACAGTGCCTGCCTCAGATGCGACCAATGCAAAGTTATTATAGGACTACCCTTCGCACCTGATTGTAAGGGAGGAACGCTACGTTATTTTTCCTTCTCTTTCACACTGTTGATACATTTCCATTCATTAGTTCCTTCTGCAGCTAAACTTTTTTCTGTTACTAAGATGAAAATATAACCAAAATGGCATGCAGTTTATACAAGTCAGTCATCGTGTGTTTCTAACCAGATAGCGATTTTCGAAAATGTGGTTTCAGAAATTTTAAGAGATCATATCAATTACTCTAATATTTTTATTAAATGATAAAAACAGAAGAGTCTTTCATCGTAAATTCTGAAAGAATCATAAGTATAATTTTCCCTACACGAACATTATTGGTAGAATTTATTGTATATTTATTTAATATATATATTTTTTTTAAAATTAATGACAGATAGAGTAATTCTCATTTATTCCCGTATTTAATATGTTAACTCATATATCTGATATGTTAAACTTTATTCACATGCAATTTTGCGAATTGTTTTTAAGTAAATTTTGCGTTTCGTTCATCTGTGAAAAAAAACAACTAATTCTTAAGCTTTAATATTTAAGAAATTGTAGGTTTATGTATTATGGATAGAAATACTGAGACGTGCTGATATTTGTTCAACTATATTTGATTTAAGGGAACAGGGACATCGTATACTTCGAAAAAATCAATTTTTCAATTTTAGTTCTAAGAAATAGTGCTTATTTTTCTGATTCTAAAATGTATAATATGTTTGTGATAAAATAGCCCTAAAATATGAAAAATAAAAATGTAAACAAATGACCATTTGACGCATTTGAACTTTAAATATGTAGTTTCCCTGTGTTTGATCTATATAAACGTTCTGTGTAGTGAACAAAATATTCTAGTATGTAATGTCTAAATTTTAAAAAATAAATTTATACGTGCAAAAAAAAAAATTAAGATTTTCATAATTTTTAGGTTTTATGATTATTTTAAAGAAATAACGCAATTAATTCTTTAAAAAACGGGTCCATTATGTTTGATATGTTGCTCTAAATATATGTGTAATTTTTTTTGTATATTCAAAGAATACTTTTGTAAGAAATACATGAAAATATGTATTACAAGATCTCGAAGATTATGCTCATGTTAACTAAATCAAAGGGAAAAAGACATATGAATTTAAAATTACTGATTTTGTAACTCTAGAAAATGATTAAGGATTATTATTAGTCATATAAAAATAGGCAAGCAAATACTAATCAAGTGTATAATATTGAAAATATTGTTTTTTTTTTTTCCCTTTTTTCTCAAAAGCATATCTTCTTGCATTTAGGTACATTTAAAAAAAAAAACTATTTATATGATTCCAGATTTTTTATATTTCTATAGAAGATACCTATGCATATAGTCAACCTATTTTTTTTTCTATTAAGATAGTGCCTAATTTTTTAAAAATAGTTTTATATAGAAAAATGAAAAAATTCAAATTTCAAAGTTTCATAATTTTTTAAAGAAACTATACTAACATTTTACTAA
Organism: Trichonephila clavipes; assembly: GCA_019973935.1. Taxonomy (NCBI): domain Eukaryota; kingdom Metazoa; phylum Arthropoda; class Arachnida; order Araneae; family Nephilidae; genus Trichonephila; species Trichonephila clavipes. Next base: position 111,657 of record BMAU01015561.1, read on the forward strand.
AAAAATGGGTTCACTGTATTCTATGTATTGTTTTATATATGTGTAAAATATATTTTGCACAAAAAAAAGGATACTTTTTTAAAAAATGGTTTCTAAACATAGTATATATTACTGAGTTTCAAAAATTATGTATTACTTTAATTAAGTAGTAAAAAAAAACTGTTTTGGAGTAAAAAGTTATTTATGTAGTTCTACAGAATAATTAAATTATATTTATTAAGAACGTAAAAAATCTAAGCTCTATTGGAAATTGCAAATGATATGTCTCATAAACAAAGGGTCTTAATTTTGGCATTTTACTCTTTCGAGCATGTCCTGGTTCCCTTAACTCAAACATAACTTCTGATTTCAAAGGAGATACCCTTAAAATACCCTTAACTGTTTTAGTTGTCACAATTTTCTGTATACGTTTAAGAACAACCCTTAAAGTTGACTTAAAACAAGGATTACTTCTTAGAATAGCTGCGCTGAGACTTCTGTTCTGTTTTCTCATTGTTTATGCATAATTAAACTCGCATTCAAAACCACTCGCGTTTAAACGTTCTAATACAATCTATTGTGGCTCTTAGGAAATTAATGTTTCAGAAACTATTTCCATTAGTGGCATTTCCTCTGTATGTTTTAATGGTTCAAAACAGATGTTTCTTTAGTATTTTCCAGTCAGTTATAATTTGTCATTCAATAACAGGTTCAATGGAAAAATAAAATAATTTGTTCCGAAAAGTCAAAATTGTCCTTCTCATGGCAAATGTTATTCTTCTATATTTTACATGTAGTTACAAAAATCTAAAAGTTTTGCGTATTAGTGGCAAATACATATTTGCTCATATCTAAGCCGTCGTCAATTGTAACTCAAACTACATATTCTCAACGGGTTTTCATGTTCAAATGTTGTCATTGATGCTATGTCACTCCCCAATTCTCTACACATTTTTGAGAAAAAAATAAAGAAAAAAGTGTGTTAAAATTTCATCAATATTCAACACTTCAGATATACATAATAATGATAAATATAATAAGAAGTTAACAATTAAAATTTGTATTTTTTAGTATTAAATTTTTCAAATAAAGCCCCTGAACCTCTAAATACTACGAACAATCAGTATCATGTTATTGAACATCATTTGTCACTCTCAATGTTACAGATCAATTCGGAATTGCGGCGGGCGTCGCGACAACATTTTCTCACACGATGTCTTCTTCCATGCCAATGCAATCAATTTTTTAAAGAATGTATCATAGATGAATGCAAGATAATTATTGAAAGCTGTTGATTACTTATCAGAATCAATTATATAGTTCTGCTTGCGCCATCAATGTATATTTTTTTTCATCCGTATAAAATTTTCAGGGATCACTGTCCTATTTCCGGTTCTTTTTCTGCATTTGAAATTGCCTCCCTTTTTATACTTGCGTCATAGTGAACTGGTATTACGCTTTTTAGGATTGACTGAATACTGGCGATAAATTGCGAAATGGGATAAGTCGCCGATACATGTGGCCAAAATGGACAGTATCATTTTTTCTTTTGAAAGGTATTTAAATTCAATTTCTTCGATCCGACTAATGTTTTGTCTCCGATTCTAAACCGCACTCTATTTTCAATAGCATTAACACTGGGAAAAAAATCCGGTTTTGATTCAAGTAAATACCTGAATTAATAATTCATAAAACTCAGTTTTAAAAGAAAACAACTTCGTTTGGAAAAAATGATATTTAAGAACCTCCTTTATTAAGCATTTGCGTGAGCATCAAAATGTATATGCATAAGCAATTTTATAAAATAGTTAAATGAATGTTACATTTTATCAGTTTTAAAGTGATATGTCCAGAAAAAAAAACATAAACAAATTTAAATAGGAAATTAAACATTTTTGTTAGAAAAAATAATTTTTCTTAACATATTTTTGACATCACCCTCAGATATTTATTATAAAAATGGAGTAAACGCTATTTTAATCTGAAAAATGGCAGGTAACATATGTATGGAATAAAAAGTTGTATTATGCATTTTCTCCAATATTTATGTCCGTTATGTCTTTACATGTACATAAATCTTACAGAAACTACAAAAACTAATTTTCTGTTCTACAAATGTATTAATAATATATCGGTTTCTATTTTAAAAATATACAAATTTGGTAGGCTAAGAAGAAATCGTTTGTTTATTAGGAGAATTTTAATATATATATATATATATATATATATATATAATTTTAATATATATATATATATATATATATATATATATATATATATATATATATATATATTCGTAAAAAGCTTCTGCAATACAATAATCGTCTTCATAATGTTTGAAATAATTTGTAATGCCTCCAGCTCCATCTAGAATCTTGAAGGAAACTGCGCAGTGAAACTTGTACATGATGGAAATCATCACAATTATTAATAGACAAAACACTTTTCCTCTCTCATAGGAGTCATTAACTTTTGTAGCTTGCGGCTTAACTATGTCAGATTTTTGTGTTACTGATGGATTCATGAGTGTTACATGGCCGTGGAACCCAATTATTAGGCATGGTTAAATCTGAAGATTTATAAATAAATGTGTGTGTGCAAATTATGGTTTATGTATTTCTCTTCCCCAGAGTGAAAAAAAAGTAATAAAAAGTTACACTACGAGCGATAACTATTAGAAAATATATTCTGTCGTTATATGTGTTAACTTGTTTAAATGGAAATTTCTTGATACATTTATATTGAAACTTTCAGTAAGTATCCATTGCTTCTATTTAGCTAGATTCATCACTTTGAAAAATTTATTAAAAATTCCTACTGTTCCGTGAGTGACTAATTTGAGTTTCAAAGATGCATTTTAAAAACAAATGATTGTACTTTCTAAATTAGAAAATTTTGCTCAATTTGTACGAACATCTGGAGAAATGATTTTTGCATATTGTGTTTATAATTGCAACGAATATATTTGTGTATTCCATGGCAAACATTGAATATAAATTTAAAAAATTAAACTTTAAATTTTTTAGTTATTTAATGTATTGTTTCTAAAAAGAGAATTTTATTACTTGTTTGCCAAATATTTACGTTTTACTTAAACTTACAGGTTATGGAAGGCGGAATTTTTCTCATTCTACATGAATTTACCCCTAAAATGTCTTTTTTATTTAATAAGTAAATCGTTGTGCTACGTGTCATTAATTTTAAACGTAACTCCTGATATAGATAAAGGTAAATCTGATTGAGTAAACATTGTAAGAAATGTGACATTCTTTATGAGACAATAATTAACATAACAGGTTATTACTCAAAAAAGAATTCATATCGTAAAAAATGTTTTTGTACTTTCTCTAGAATATAATATAAATATCAGGTTCAAAAGGTTCACTATGAATTTTTGACTCGCCATGATAGATTTCGAACAATTTAAATGCCCACTTCTGATATATCAAAGACCCATTTTCTGTTTTTCTAATTTTATAAAATTAATTGTAACTTGGTCTCTATATAACGAAAAACCAAACAAAGTGTGTTTTGTAAGCCAAAAGATCCTTATATTCAAAACAATCTCTGTTTTGATCAAACTTGGTCATTTTTAACTTGTTTGGATACCTTAAAAAGTAAATCATTGGGCTACGTGCCACAACTTACTTGTAAGCATTTCTCCTCAGATTGGTAAAACATCGCTGAACCCTTAAGTTGATCTTCGTGATTTTTATCGTGCTAAAAATCGGTATTGCATCTTTTTTATATAAATAAGTTATTTTTTATTTATTTTATGATTTCATTTTTCAAATACATTTTCGTACTAATTTAAATCAATAAATTGAAGAATTAAAATAATTGTATGTTGTTTACACTATTACATTAATTTAAGGATTTATGTTCCTGCAAATATTCAAATGATTTTTCGGATGTCTTTTGCTTTTAAAAAGTACATTTTGAAAATGAGAAGTTAGTGAAATTTGGAAAATATGTTTTAGCAATAAGTATATACTTACATTTGAAAAAAAATCAATTCAATAATGCAAAACTAAAGTTTCATCATTTAAACACCAATTATTTATACATAATTCACAAGAAATTAAAGTGCTTTGAAATATGTTTAAGAAAATCAGTTTCTAACTCTAAGTTTTTAAATTAAAAAAATCGTCCACTGTTCCTTTGAATACATACTTTCCTATAATATTTTTATGACTTAATTTCGAAAAAAAATAATAGCTTAAATAGACTAACACAAAACTATAAAAATCTTCGAAACACTATTTTAACTTTGATGGTTGACCTTGGCCAATAAAAACAATAAGACCATAACGTATAAAATATTTAATTAATCTAAAATGTTCTCACATATGTTATGATAAGTTTCACTAAAGTAGGAAAATATATTGCTTGTCCAAAATTGATTCTTTGAACAAAATTAGAAATAACCTTATGCAGCGGAAGTTATATATGATTGCTATAATTATGACAAATAATGTATGACAAAACACTGCTCCACTCTCTTGGATGTCATTAATTTCTGTGGTATAGAGAATTGTTCAGATTTTCACATTATTGATGACCGAAGGAAATAAAATATGCTCAAAAAGTAAAATTTTGAGGTATATTTTAACCATGAATGGAAATTTAAAATAAACACTTAACATTTATACTCGTATTAAGAAGTCTGTAATAGTTACATGATCAAAAGTATCCGAAATAATTACACACTAGTTTCTAATTGGAAATTAATAGTACTTTAGTGCACTTATTTACAGTTTGAAGTTATAAACAGACACCCACTTAAATAAAATATTTTAACTTTTCAAGTACAAAAATAATTTTGATTCTAATTTAGGTTTTTAATGAATGGTAAATATAGAGAAAAAATTGGACTGTGACCATACAAGATAAAGAAATATAGGATTGGAATTTCAAGATTTCGTAATCTTTGATAAGGAAACAAGCGTTGTGTAACTTTATATACGGATATATGGACGGAAATCTATGAATAAATGTAAAGTAGAATTTGGGGGAAATTTTGTTCCATTTTAGTTATCCTTATATACATACTATGCATACACATTTATATATTAATTTGATAATCTATATCGATTAAAATTATATTAAATACTATAAAAAATAATGCTAGAAACCCATTTCTTTAAAGTTACTCTTTAAAATTGTGGTAAACAGTTCAAAGATATGTTTTGACATTTGTAAATTGAAATAAAATCCTTATCAAGCATATGGATATATCTTTTACTGAAGTGATGTGTTTAAAAATAATTAAACGGTTATTCCGAAGAACTGGACCATAAATAACTCAAGATATATTAAAGTTTAATTTACTGGAAATTATTATTATATATATATATATGTATGTGTGTGTGTGTGTGTTTATATAAAATATATATATATACACTATTTTTATCTCTTAAGGTTTATGAAAAATTGCGAAATCAAAACATACAATTAAAAACATACATTTCCTTCTGTATTTCTGTTGAAAAGAATTAATATGGTATTACGAAAAGTAAAACAATAATGCACTTCTGCTTTATTATAATAGTTCATTCTACAATTAAATTATGATTTAAATACTCCAAATCCTATTTAAAATATCATTTCTTCCTGATGCCATGTGTTTCCGTCAATAAGAATACATTCAGATAAGGCGAGGTAAAAATATTCTATAAATTTTATAGTTTATTGTCTGTTCTAAAAGATAATCCAGAAACTACCACAGGTCTATTATTATAGTTTATTTCAGAGATCACCATCTGGAAAAAATATTCTTACCTTTGCCATCAGTGCCTATAGAAGTACTTACCGAATCATGCTGATACATATTCATAAATCAAGTTACATTTTAGATTGCGATGTTTGTTCCTTAACTGTCTATGTAAGAGCTGATTGAGTAGATCTAATCACTGAGCCAATGCAAAAAAGAAACATGAAGCAAGTTTCAAGTTAAATGTTGCAAAACAGGCTAAAGAAGAGGAGGAATTGTTTTATCTTATAATTGTTTTAATTTATTTGTACATTTTATTCTACTTTTTTTAGTATAACTCTACTCCAGATTTTTGGTACATTTTCTATCTTTCAAATATCATCTAATCCAACGATACTCAACCTATGGCCCACGGGCCACATGCGGCCCACCAAGCATTTCTAAGCTGCCCGATCATGACCCATTGCTCTGAGAACATTGCGTTAAAAGTTTGGTGGGAAATTCTTTATCAAGAAATCAAATATATCAATTTTGAGTTTTGCTGTTGCTGTTGTAAAGGTTCGAATTTATATATATTTTTTTCTTTTTGGAACGATTACGGTTAGTGATAACTGACAACAGTAGAGCAGCGGTAATTTTTTGGGTGGACCTAATTTTTAACTATTTTACAAGCGAAAAATTATCGAAAAAAAATTATCAATTCACGATGATTGGGTGGTTGACTATTTTGTACTGAAAAACAAACATGGAGATCCGTAATTGTTTCATTTGTCACGAAAGAGCTGTATTTAAAAAATACCAATGCACAGGAATCACATTCAATGAAAACTTTTCCTTAAAGATCTCTTTCAAGAGGTGATAAATAGGCTTTCTTGAATACTCTTTACATCAGCTACAAATCGTTTTGTCAGTGGTAATATCACAGCGGTAACGAAGACATAGCCTGTGAAGTTTATTATGTTATTGGTAATCATAGGAAACTGTTTACTGATAAAGGAATGTTTTAAATGCTTCTAAATTAGTGTTAGTGACAAAAAAATAAAATAAAATAACTAAAAAAAGCGAAACAGAAGTTATGATAATTTGATCAATTTTCCACATTTTAAATTTCCAATGATTTCTTGGTCTTAAAGCAACCTCCCCCTTACCCTGTTATCTCATATTGTGGCCCACGTCAATCAGCTGACATATGCATGCAGCCCAGCAGAAAAAAAAGTTTCAGTACCCCTGCTCTAATCTGTAGAAAGATCGGTATTTGTTTTTTTAATCTATTTTGCCCACTATTAATGATTTTATTGTAGGTTAGTATTTATACAATGTTTTTAACTGAACATATTAAAGGAGCATGGTAAACCCTGAAGATGATTTTTCGGTTATTTTTTAATCGTAAGTTAGTATGTGTGATACAACTTGTTTTTATTGTTATAAAAATATTTCCTTCTTAATTACTAAAATGAGTGCACTAATATTGCACTATTTAAAATGAAAAATGTGTACTGGAATTATAAAAATATCTACAATTATGAAATTATCTTGTTTTCGAAGAAACATCAAAGGTTTTTCAAATGATGCACATTAACTCCAAATTTATCGAATTATAAGAAATCACTTACTAAAAGTTTTTTTTCTATTAGATATCTTTAGTCCCATATGTCAAATACAAGTAATGCAAATTTATCATTAAAAGTATAACCATGTTTCCAGTGATCCAATGTTTGCAATTCTAAAGATCTATATGTTATTTTTCAAATTCTTGTATATCAAATGATTCTAAGACTAATATTAAAGAAATGTTAACGTTGTTGTATGAAACAAAAGCATAATATTTTATTTTCATAAACCTTAAATATTAGATAAAGAGTTGTGTGTGTACAATTTTCATAAGCAGGTGGATAAAATATATAGGATAGTAAACCCAACAAAAATGATCAATACTGCACATATTTTCAATTTAAATGTCATCAATTTATATTTTTGTCTTTACTTCAAATTTGATCTTTTAATTTCACATTATTATATTGATATAAATAAGAAAAAAAAAGTATTACCAGAAACATTTCCGTATGGAAAAACAAAAATATTATAATAATCGACATATTCTGTAACAGTAGAAATAATGTAAAACGTGAATTTAAAAATATGTATTCATATTTTACAGATTCATAGAAACATACGTTTATAAGTTTTATAAAATATATTTATTCATGAGATTCTATAAAGAAATTCTGGTGAAATTTCGAATTTTCAGTGTTTCCTGAGATGCATTAATAAGAAAAATTTAATCGTGTTTTTTGATTATCAGTTTGAGATAAATATTGTAACAAATTCGAAGTAACAAAGCAAATATTTCACGTTATGATTAAATCTAGGTATAGAATTTATGTAAGAGTAATTATTGGCTGTATCCAGTATGTAATTATATTTTAGGCTTCATTTTTTGAGAAGCTTGTGAGCTGTTATTTATATATAATTATGTTTCAAAGAAGACAGCTTTTGATTGAGGAAATTTAATTTATCCTATGTATTTTTAAAATTAAATTAGTCTTTTTTTTAATTTAAACTAATTTGATTTCCTTTTTAATTAATTTGTAAACGTCCAAAAATTTTAATTTATTTTTCATTAACTGAAGTGTTTTTAAAACTCTTAACTCCTTTATTTTGTTTCTAACGTAAACATGTAATTATATTTCAAACTCTTTGATCCCATTTTCTTGGAAAGAATTATAACCGTGGTTTTGAAAGAAAGCATACTTACTCTTTAATTAACTTTGAATCATAACAATTTTCTCTTAGTGTGTGTTGATACATTTTTTGCATAAAAAAACTTGCTTAGGATAAATGTAGATTTTTCAAGATCGTTTACTTAAAATATAATTGCTGCACAACTTTAATTTAAGTCTTTGAGTTCTATTTATCTGTATAACAATTCAAAAGGAAATGAAATTCAATGAAATTATAAGTCACTTGAAATATTAATTTCGAATGCATATGTATGTGAGAAGTTCATTAGAATCTACATAAATATCCTCAATACCTACACCTACAATGATGCAATTCATGTATCGTAATTTAATATCGCATTTATTGCAATATTTGATTGAATTATTTATTACTGTTATTTGAATAATATGAAGATTGAATAGTGTAAAAATGACCAAGTTCATTCAAAGTCCCAGTGAATTAAATTGCGCCAAGTACGAGTATTTAATAATGATTCAACTTTAATGAAAATAAATTTTACTGTAGAAAAAATATTTATAAAATGAGAGTAATATATATTTAAATCTAAATTATGAATTTTCTTTCGTATAGTAAGATATTTCGACATCTTATTAAGGCAATGTAATATTTTCTGATAAAGGATATTTCTTTTTAAAATTTTCTCTTAGACTAAATTTTTATTGTAGAATATTTTCAACATGTAGGAGTGTTGGTATTAAGAACATACAGCTAAAAATGCATACGTTACTTTTTTAAAAAAAAGAAAATTCCTTTCCCTCTCTGAATTTCATATCAATGTTTGGTCTATGTTTTGTCTTCTAAGTTTAATTCACTATTATACCATATTTTTATGAAATTCATTTGTTTTGACAGATGAATTTCTGATTTGAGAACTGTCCCCCATAGTTATTGTGAACAGATAGCAACATTGAAATATTAAAATAGTAACATTTCATATAATACCTAGGGGGATAAGATAAATGTATATTTCATGACCTAAAATGTTTGATACTTCGATAGTTGATCTAGTTTAAATTCTGTTTTGTTTTGTAAATAAATTTAGCATATAAGCTCAGAAATACTTGCTTTTAAATATACATTTAAATTGAATCATATCTGATTACTATATTTTCAATTTAAAATATTCTAAGATATAGAATAATAATTTCGACTGAAACTAAATCATGTAAATACAGACCTAAAATAAAGCAAACAATCGAAAAGCAAGCAATTAATGAAACATTTCATAAATATATGATAGCAAATATGATTTTTTATTTGTTAAGATTAAGAAACCTTTTAAAAAGAATTTTAGAAACTTACCAACTGATAAAGTGTCCTTAGCATTGGAATGTGATTTAAGGTAATGCATGCATGTTTACTTTACTTAGTATTAACTTGAAACGATTACATCTTAATAACTGAAATGCACTTAGGGTTTAGTACACATAAATAAGTATAACATTAGATGATGTATTTTTCGTCGATTTTCTTAAACTTCACACACATGTATATCATATAATTTATATTCTTCTCATAAAACTGTTTTACCAATGTTTAACAGGTGATTTGCATTATCAGTGGTTTATATTCATTTGCCGTCATTTAAAGCACATTATTTGCAATGCTTGCAAGAAAAACATTACTTTGTATCACCTGCAATATCCTGATTCTTTCACTTTAGGTAGGAATGCACATTTTTGTATAAATTAGTAAAATCCCGTTCAATTTCTGTCAAATTCATGTGTAAAGCTTTTCATTTTTTAAACTTTATTTTAATATTAAATATGTTTATGTTTATTTAATAAGTAACCATCACTTAAAATTGTAACGGAGCCAAAATTTATTCTTATGTGTCTTATAAAAATAACTATGAGCAATTACTTTTGTGAAAGTAAATATTTTCATGCAAATAAAATTGCAAGTAACGTCTTTAGCTTTACATTAATTGAATAATAAAAATATTTATTTTCATGAGCTGGAATAAGATACATTTCATATAAAATTATATTGAAATATTTTGAATTTTGCAACTCTCTATATTTATCTATTTGAAACCCAAATAAAGTCAAACACTTGAAGAATTCACTTTCTTCTCTTGAGGATGACTGAGAAATTGGTTATGGAGGCTTGTAAAAATATCGTTATTTGACATTTATTTTCCTCTCCCTACACTAAATTTTTACAAAACAAGAAATACATGAATTTATTGAGATTCATCAACTTATGTACATAACATTTTCAATTAACTCAAATAGAAACTATAAATATTTATCCTCGAACATACTGGATGGATAAACTTTCCCTGCTTTTCAAAAAATGTAGATGTGCCGAAATTATATGCTCACCTATTTAGAATACAGACAATAAAACTACTACTACTAATAAAATCTAAGAAAATTAAAAAGGAATTTCATTAAGGCATATACATTTCTTTGTCTATGTATTCATATGTTTCTATACCAGAGCTTATCGATCGATTCAATAAATATCTTATTGTTATCCAAAATATCAAGGAACTTGCTATGCTTTCTTAATTTTTCAGTTCACTTTTTTTAAAGAAAAATCAATGGGAAAGCATTTAAATCGGCATCCTATTATATTCGCTAGATAGTTTTCTTAAGAATGCGTAGAACAAGTGTTTGGCTATAAATTGCTCTACATAGCTAACCAAATGGTTTGACTATATTTGGTACTTAAGTATTACAATCATTATTCAGGTAAAATTTTAAAATATCGCCTCTCTATAGAATATAATGGATATTATTTTCCATATTATCCAGCAGCATGCCTCTCAGGATTCGTTGATTCAATGGTTATGAAATATTATGAAATGAGTACGTTTTATGAAACATGAATGCATTATGAAGTATTTTCTTTTGCAGAAATACTAATTCATAAAGCTCTATTACGAAAAAATATTCTTTAAATGTAAAAACTTCAATGCTGTTGATATAAATATTTTAAAACCCTTGTATTACTGAAATAACATGACAGGAAATATAAAGAAGCAAAAACGAATTTACAAAAAGAAAAGGATCATCGGAACAATATATTATATTCTAGAAATGTATTTTTTTTGCTTTTGTTTGATTTTTTAAGAAAATGATTTTTATTATAAGAGTTCCCATAGGTGTGACAGTACGGCATTTACAATATAGTTATTTTGGGATATTTTATGAGTTATTTTATTTTATTTTCTCCATGTTTACGCAACATATATTTAATGTGTAACATTTATTTGTTTATTATTTAACGTATGCTTTAGAAACGATATATTTATTTCCAAGGGGAACAAAATCGCATAATTCATTTAGAGCCAATACTTTTGTCATATTTTTTGTGAAGGTTTGATTAAATAATTTACCGTTAGATTACAACAACGTTCACGGAAACTACCTCTTTTACATATAAGTAATCCTGATATGACAAGGATCATATTTACTTACGTCAAAACTTCTTTCACTGAGATAACACTTTGCTAAGTATTCGAGTTGTAGTTGGATATACTTGCTCTGAAAACGTAATTCCCAGGCTTATTTTATTTATGGATTATCGATCCGAAAATGCCAACTTTTTGTGTTAATTTTCAACGATACATAACCTTTTAAAAATAACAGCAATATTCAAACACAATTTTTTCTAAAAAATTAACGGAAAAAATATTTAAACGAATGAGTAACTAACCTGCAAAGTTGTTGTTTGTATAGAAGAAATCATTTCACATTTTGGAGTCAATTCACGCTAATTATAAATATAAAGCTTCGAATACCTAGATTTTATCTTCAATTACAACTTTTATTTACATCCTTTGCATGTACATAAATGAGTATTAAATTATTAATCAAAATTTGATCGCATATGATAAATTCGAAAACATGGTATTGCACATTTCGCAACATTGCAATCTGGGCAGTAGAATCTTGTTTCTCTTTTTACCTTCTTTCCTTTTCTGTCTATCTTTGTGTAGCAAAAATACATTGTCTCAATGGTTTAGTTTTCTCTTCTGTTTAGTGAATGTATTCAATATAGTGTCCTTCAGACGAACATGAAAGGAGTGGCTCCACAGAAAAACGTCATCTTTTTGCAGAAAATTCCACCGAGTGGAACTTTCAATTATTCAAAGCCATAAAAAACACATGCGAAATAATTCAGGAAGACCGATTGAGCAGTGCAAACTTTCACATCGGCCGATGCACACTCGGGATGAGCCAGTACAGTAGGCTTCACTTACCGATGTCAGCTCGGGAAAAGCCGTGTTATGCAAAAGTTTAAAACATTTCGTTGGGAGGGGGGGGGCAACACATATACAGAAAAGATGCCTATGCATTTCTAATAGCAAAATAAAACACATATTCTACATTATAATAAATAAGTTTGGATATTGCAATCTGCACTCGTGTATATAACGGAAAGGTTTACCTATAACTGAATAAATGTGGCGTATCCATGATCACTTGAGAGTACCATGACATGCTCGAATGAGTAAAATGGCAAAATTAATACTCTTTGTTTAAAGGACATATGTCTTTAAAGATTTCAAATAGAATTTAGACTTTTTTGGTGATCTTAATAAAGATATTTTAATCATTCTATAGAAATAAAAAAATCTCTTTAATTTAATTTCGCAATAAATGTTGAGATCTCATGATACATGATTATTTTTATATACCATTTTTTAATATTTAAATGTTTTGTTTATGTATTTTTAATGTACCTATATTTGAATATGCTGCTTAGCAACATCAAAAAGAAAATGACAGAAGAAAAGTTTTAAAAAATCTATAAGTACTTCGAATTATAACTATAAAATCAAACATTAGCATTACAAAATGCTATAACTCTAAATTACAAATGTCAGAAATTAAAAACAAAACTCTTCATTTCTAAGCTAAAAATGTAAATATCTAAATAAAATAGTAAATTTTTAAGATAATAAAGTGGAATAACTATATGCATAAATAATATAGAGGGACTACTACGCAGTAAGGGAAAAATTCATTGAATTATCAAAATCAAATAAAAAATACTTTTATAAAAGTTACAATGGAAAAAAAAATTATTGGAAGAAAAATACCAAAGAAAATTTCAAAGCGATGTGAAGAGAAATTAAAACATAACTATAATAACTTGTGGAGATATCTTTAGAATGTATCCTGAGAAAATAAAAACCTTTTGACCAGAAAAAAGTAATGATAAAAACAAAAAAATTAGAAAGAAAATATGAAAAAATAAGCTTCAATCAAAAATATTTTTTTAAAACAAAAAAAAATAAGCGATGTGAATCTTATATTTAATATAAATATAATCCAAAGAAAATAAAAATAAAAAATAATTTGAATAATATAAAAACAATTAGTAAACTCTCATAAGATTAATGAATACATTTACATTAGTATTAAGCGACATATTATTATAATGTAATTTTTTAGAATAATAATTTTATAAAAGAAATAGAAGTATTGTAATCCCAAAATAGTACTTTAAAAATATTAAAATTATATAGATTATTTTTATCAAAAGTTTATTATTTACTTTTTATGTATAAAATACAAAATTAAATCAATGAAATCTATTTTGAAAGAGTTAATGTTAGTTCTAAGAGGATGTACAATTATTTAAAATATAAATTAGTATTAGGAGTTAATTCACTATGTCTTCCTAAAGTGATCATATATCATTTATAGCTCTTAAAATTTAAAATTAATTGTAAATACTAACTATTTTCACATTAATGTAAACACAAATAATTTAAATTAATGCAAACAGTTCCACCTTTATTTGTTTATACAGAATAGCAATACATTTAATATTAATAAAAATAATAATAAATAATAATAGTGTATTTTAAATACTAATATAATACGAATTGTGAAACTTAGATGGTTTAGATCATAGTTACAGAGATTTTCTACATAAACTTTAATTAGATTACTAATATCTCTCTATACAGTTAAATATATAATTAAAATAACTATTTATTCAATATGTTCTCTTTTAAAAAAATATTTCATCTGTGCAGCTTTTAACTATAGCTTTAATAAATATATAGTTGGTAGTTTTTTTTTTTTTTTTTTTTACATAAAATGTGTAAAGGCGTACAAGAAACAGCAATATAAGTTTCAAAGTAGTTCGTAACATATAAAACTTAAAAAAAGAATTGTGTAATTAGGTGAACTTCTGGAACGTAATTACACAATTTTGCATAAAGAGCTACGATAATTTTGCTAAATTACCTATTATATTTAGATTTACGAATATATTTATTATGAAACGAATGTTTGTCAGACATACAGCTATAAAGATATTTACAAACTATAACATAATTGCTTGACACTTTATCACGATACACACTAAGGAAATATTTTTTTTTGTAAATTATTAATCATCTATTTACTATCCTTATAAGAAACCTGATAACATTTGAAAGTTTATTTTTATTAGGTCCCTTAAGGCACTCTAACGTCGTCAGGAGGTAGCGTGAAAATAATACATCACAGCAAGGTTGTGGGAGTAAAAAAAAAGTACTTTTAATTTTTTCGTCCAATAGGATAATCGATTTAAGCTTTGAAGTTTCCGTGTCTAGCCAGTATGGTAGCCCCGTTTTGAAGTCGCTCTCTCCACAGCTTGCCTCCGTCCAGTCCGCAAGGCGTTTTTTCTTATTCGCGTTTTGCATTCCTGGTCAGCATCACGGAACAAAAAACTTCGGGATTCTCCTCTCCGCTTCCTAAAACGACCACCCTCGTCTTTTCGAGCTCTTTTTTTTTTTCTCCTTCCTCTTTCTTCTCCTGATTTGTCCAGCCTTTTAAAACATCAGGGGCAGTCCATTTCTCCCCCCTCACGTTTTCTCATTGGTGGGGACATATGAGTCGATCCTCTTGAACCTCAACTCATTAGAGACCATTGGTCCATAATACACCAATCATCCACTCCCCCGGTTTATTCACAAAGCTGCAGGTATCAGACACATGTTCCGACGGCCAAACCCCTTCGGCCCACTGTCGTCGTTTTGCCGCCTTTGAGGACAATTCGCCATTGTCTATGTAAGGCGATAGTCAGCTGCCTCGGAAGCGATCTCGTCCACAGTAGAATTGCCAGACAATTGTTTGCCTAGTCTAACTGGCACCAAAGTCCAGACGCTAAATAAACAATAATGAACCCCAGCTGCACGTGCACCCAAAACTCAGTCTAGTATTGTCCTGAAAGAGTGAAACTCGTTTCAAAAGGAGGACGTCACAGTACTGTATTTAAATTCATCAAGTGCCTCATAAAATTAATTGCAGAGACTATTATAAAATTATTTACGTATCATATAATCTGATTTTCAACTTTGCGGTTACTATTGGAAATATTATATCTAAAACTAGTGTCTTTTTGCATAATATCTCGCAAAAAATTGTTTTAGTTATATTGAAGTACCTGTTAGAACATGTTGGTGATGCTAAACAATAAATCCATGTACGTTTTGAAAGACTTTACTCCTATAAAGATTTTTACCGACTGTCCATTCTGTTGTTATATTTGAAGCTTTTTAAAATGTAATATTTTTAGCAATGAATTATCGACAGATCCTTAATAAACATAGTACAATTAACTATGTTAAAAGATCTATTCATGTATTGAAAGTGTCTGATCCAGTTTCATAAGAACTTGCTATATTGATTTTTTTATATTAAATTAAGAACTAAGAATTAGTTGCTATTTTTGATAACACGAAAATCTTGATAATCATTAAAGTAATTAGTATTTAGTATACCTTTAAATTCATCTAACTCCTTTTTCTCAAAACCACACTTGAAATATTTAATGTGCTTAATATTCCAGAATTATGAAAAAGAACATTAATAATGAAAGTGTTGACAAAAACCGGGTGAAAATCTTGCCATCAGTATAACAATAGTAATTAAGCTATTTCACGAATCAATTTATGTTTGGGGATGTACAATCTTTCATTACCACTTTTGTTGGAAGACATCGCTTGGCTTTCACTAGCAAAGGGACGTGTTGTGTGATTGGCCAATAACACTACACGTCACTGAACTTGCCGCAATGAACAGTTCAAAAATATAAGTTCAGAATAAGCGCTTTGCTTAGACCATACCATAATGTTGAATGCGAATAATGTAAAGTAATTTGAAGAAATTTATGTGAGTTTTCTGTAACATTGATATGAAAAGTGATTATTAACCGTACTAAATGATAATAGGCTTTATTTTTTCACATTAGAATTCATGATCATCAAGGCTTGCCATCCTTTAATATACCGTGGTAAGAACACAAGCAACAGTTTAGAGGTAACGTAATAACTTTAAAGGATCTTTCAAGAAGTTTCACGAACTCTATCAACAATTTCTAAATATGGTACCAAGTAGATCTACTCATAAATCTTAATATTTTGTCTTCCTCTACTTGTGTCATTACAATATCCGATACATATGATGCCACAGATATTCATTCATTCCATGGATTAATTTTCGTCATTTTCCCTTACTTCGATTTTCTTAAACTTATTTTTTTATTCCTTAATTGATTATTTATACTTTTCACATAACCACTTACAAGACCAAAGTTCTCTTAAATCTTTTGTACTCGATCTACCCTACTGGAAGAACATTTCACCGGTAGAACACCCTAGTATTATCAACGTCATGTTCTTTTAAAGGGAAAAATGTGTGACTTTGGCTCACCTATGCATATTGCCTGAAAAAAAAGCTACTATATTTGCATATCATTATAGCATTCTATGAATTTCATTAAGTTCTTTTGTTTATTGTCTGCTACATACGTATGTCAAAGTTCAATTTCATGCTTGTGATCATAGAAACCTTATATATCTAATAGCTCATTTTAATTTCTCTTAACAACTTTTTAATTAGTAATGGCCTTAGCCTTCAGAAATCGCTCTACCTGCCTAACGGAAATCATGATAACTATGTCACCTTAAAAACCAACAGCTTTGCGTTTTTAAATTAAATATACGTATTTTCTATCTAATGATATATGTTCACCAATAACAATATCCATCATTTAAAGTCATGAGTTCTAATTTCCTGTTAATGTTTCATAAACTACACAAGACTCTGGAAAATCCTTCTCTTTTGTCTTCATCTCGCGTATGCCTTATTTGGGGTTTGTGATACCCACATTTATGTTTAAGTGTGTCTACATGTACAATAAATTGCGTAACCTGCAACAAGACTGCCTCATGAGAATCATATGTGTTACATCAACCATCCAAAATCCCAAAAGAAATTCTTCCCACTTATATATATATATATATATATATGTGTGTGTGTGTGTGTGTATATATATATAAACGTGGCGCGGGTAAGGAATTTCTATATATATATATATATATATATATATATATATATATATAGATATATATATATAGATAGATAGATAGATAGATAGATGACATAATCATATTTGGCAAGCAAGTCAATTTTATACCTAATACTAATTTTTATCCACAATATCTTAATTTAATACAGACAAATTAACAACAATGAACAAATTTTCTTGAAATACATATCAAATTAATAGATAATGTAATAGTTTCTATTATTTATATGATAAAAAGAAGATTTTAATTTCAATATAATAAAAGTTCCGCATTGGGAGAGTAATGTACATATTTCTATATTTAGAAATATTATTAATTTTATACAACGCAATAAATTTCTAGTGTCAAAAAATCAGAAATAATAAATAACTATAAACATTTTACTAAAAATTGCTTAAGTCATAAATACCCAATATATTTTATTAATAGTTATATGAATAAAGCTATTCAATATTGTAAGAATTAAAAATTCTTAGATTAATTATAGTTTAATACTATAAATTTACACATTTCATAGTTATAGTAACCTCCATATTCTATTATAAGTTAAAATTAATTATTATTATTTAATTCACATAGACACTAGTGTCTCTAAAGTTATAGTTTTTCGTAACTCTTTTTTTTAATTTTTGTTTCCTATTATTTTTATACTTTTGTTAAGTGTAAATTTCAGCCATTCTCATGCTTCGAATCTGCATTAGGGTCCAGAATCTGGCAATAACTTATTTAATGCACTCAGACTTAGCGCAGTCTCTGCATTTTCAAGTGCAATTTTTAGGTAAGTTACCTCTATTTTGTAATCGATTTAGATATTCCAATCCATTACTTTCAATAGATTTTTGCGCAGTATTATTTACATAAAGGGGGAAGGTTGACTGGCCAAAAAACATGTTCAACCCCACTTTTATATAATTTATACATTAGCTGTCCTAAGTCAGCAATGTTTATAATACTGCAGCATCCATTTTATAATTTTTAATTTAGTGTCCTTCATTGTATGTTCTTTTTACTGTATCTGTGTTTTTTTCGAATGTGATTGGTGAATGTTTATCTCTTGTCTATAGAGAATTAGACTATATATATATATTAGGGGAATCGCAATAAATGTATAAAAAATATAAATCTACAGGAAGCACAATATCTAAGAACAATTTATTTTAATGACAAATTATCGCTCTTTCTGTAAACAAAATTAAGAAGCATTGATTTGTTTTTCGTTAAAAAAACAAAAATGTTGAAGCAACGAAGCATATTTTTAAATAACCCCGTTGTGTTGTTTCACACATTTTTGTGTTACTTTGAACACAAATAATAATTAAATGTTATAAAAGAATCATTGCTCTTACAATATTAATTACTAAACTTATGTCATTATCAGGGGTAACTATTTATTTTTTTTATAAAGTTAAATTTTCCTCTTTAACAAAGACTTTTGATTTATGATTATGTAAAGACTCGTGTTAACGCAAAAAACCCTTTTCATTCCTTATGTTTCTATAGCGAAGTAAAAACGAAGAAACTAAGTTTGAACCAATTAATCAATATTTAATTCAAAACATAAATAACAATTAGCTTATTTTTATTTTTGTAAAGTGTATATAATCATAAATAAATTTTCAAGTGAGTAATTGAACCTAATGTCCCGATAAAGTGAGCAGAAAATTTTTTTAAAATGTTTCAATCTCGAAACATTTTACGGCCGTGATAAATAATTAAATATCTTGTTATAAATTTTCCACTCGAGAAATAAACTTTAATGCATTAGTTTTAACAAAAATAAATTTATTAAGATAGTTGTGTGATGAATTTTGTTTTAATTTATACTAATGAATTCGTTGATGTGTAATTTAAGTTCAATTTATGTATGTATTTTTAATAATGAATTGAAAGCGATATTTTTTTAATTTTTATAACTTAAACAGTTTTTATTTATAGACTATATATTTTGAAGATGAAATGTTTCTTTGATGACATATATTTATGCTTTCTACGTATTTACAAATACTCAAAATGACACTTATGATCTGATTAATATTGCTTAAAAATATATAATAATAAAAGTACACTAAAATATACAGCAATACGCAGGAATAATATCTCATAAAAGTATGAATGTAAAAAAATGTTTCCAGAAATTATTAGTGTTACTGACTTATTACGGTATTCTAAATCATTTTAAGTATTATGGGATATTCATCTTTTGCTTTATCCCTCATAAGTTTTGCTTACTTAAAGGAAAATGTTGAAATGTTTATTTCATATATATATATGTTACCTTATTTGAGAAAGTGTGTTCTTCATTGAATTTTTCTGTTAAATGATGTACTTATTTAATGAATTTCTATTTATTCCATTCATCCCAATTTTTTTTTAAATTGAAGACAAAACTAATGCAAAACTTATATAACGACCACATACTTCCATGTATATGCCGAGAAATTTAACGGCATTAATAGAAATAGTAGTATTATGTTTTCCTCTTAAATGTCGCCATTTAGTAAACAAATTTTTAATTGCATTTAAAACGATAGATATCTAACAGCTTCAAAACTATACTTCAAAATTTTTTGAATTTAATATATTTAGGAAATGACTAGCTACATGACCCAGCGTTGCACGGGATTCTTCAAGTATATAGCTTTTCGCCTTCGAAAACAGTGTCAGCACTTTCTGGTCTCCGAATGATTTCTGGACTAACGTCATTAATATTCTCTTTTTCGAAGTTTCTTCTTCCACTTTACTGCATCGTACGATTCTATGTACTCTCCATTTATCCCGGCGTTGCAAGGGCTATTTTCTTGAATATAATTTTTTCCCGTTGAAATAATATATTTTCCCTTTCTCTCTCTGGACGCCAGCAGTTCTAGGTGCGTGACATGCCTGATGTGAGGGATTTCAATATTTTTGTCATTTAAATTCGATTTTACGAAATTTTCTCCACTTCTTTTTTTTTTGTCAGAGTTTGCTTTTTCCACTTTTTTTTCTCTTCCCTTTATTTAGCCCGTCGCTGCACTTGCATTTTCAAGTGTGTAGCTATTTGCCTTGAAAATTTCTCCTTCTCCTTTTAGTGTCAGAACTTAAAAATGTGTGTGTGATTTCTATAACAATCATTACATTTTTTTTTTTGAAGTTTCTTCCACATATTTGTCCCAACGGACGGGTCTACATCCTATCCACTTAGTCCAGTGCTGCATGAACATTTTCCATGGGTATAACTTTATCCCTATGAAATGTTTCCCTTTTTCCTATTCTTTCTTGGATGACAGCTCTTCTGGGAGGCTGTATATGCACGGTGTGAGTGATTTCTATACTTATGTCATTTAAATTCCGAAATTTTTCCCACTTCTTTTCTTTGTCAGACATGTTTCTTTTTCTTCATTCAGCCCAATTCAATTTTCAAGCATAAAACTATTTATTTTCCCTGGATAATATCATTTTTTTCATTCTAATTTCTATTTCCGATTAATAGTTTACAAAGCTAATCCAGTTTTTTTCACAAGAATGTACGAGTTTATCATTAAATAATTAATTTAGCAATACATAATAAAAATCAATGTAGATCTAATTTTGTATAAAAAGTATTAATTTATATCCATTTTCTTTAAATAATTGATTAAAAAATTCTTACAGTTAGCTATTGAAACGACTGCTTATTTTGGGATCCGTGAATTTAAAATCGTAGATATAAACAAACGTACCTATTTATGTGAGGCTATCCTCAAATGCAGAAACACGCCAAAAGTAGTAAAAGATCGATATGAATGACTCGAGGAATCTATTTTGACAATTTAAATTGCAAAATTTCATTTATTTAAAAATATATTAATTAGAAAAGGCTAAAAGGAGCACAATTCGTTTACATTGCAGTAAAAAGGCATACCCGGTTGGCAAGTTTGGCGACAAAATCAGTTTTTTACGCCAACTTACTTCCTTTTTATAACAATAATGTTGTTACAACAATGCAGACGACAGTTGAGTTAAATGTTTTTCAAGTCTTTAATTAATATCTTTTTAACTAATTACAATATCGAAATAAAAATAGTCAAAACAGCTTCCTAGGATCATTCCCAATCTTCGGCGAGTTTTTGCGTGGTGTGGTTCGTTAGAAGATTGCCAGACATACATAGATAGGTTTTTAACCTACGAATTTTAATAGCGTAAATTCCATCAGTGGGGAGATAAAAATATACAGAAAAAATATACTTCTTTATTCAGCTCATGTATCATTTAATAAAATATGAAGTGCTTGATATGTCTTTAATAAAGTATTATGGCATGACATTGAGGAAAGTTCTACTCATTAGATATATATTTTGCATATTTTAATTCATTTTGTTTATAAGAAAATACCTTGTATATTTTTGAAAAAGTAATTTGAATCAAAATACTCCAATTGTGGCGTAATAATTAGCTTTTATATTTTAAGATATATTTTTAAACTCATTGATTTATTCACATGAAATTTAATGTAATAATTCAAGCTAAACATTTGCAAAGATATGTCTATGTCTTCTAAGTAATATATGTCTTCTAAGCTTATATTAAAAGCATATTACTTTAACAGAAAGTTAAACTGTATCGAAATGTGTAGCAATATAAATTTTAAGTATTAAATTACGTTGAAGTTCTATTTTTAACACCTGCAAAAATTATTTTCAATATAAACAGATAAGGAAGCTTAAATACTCACTGATAGATAGATAATTAACTACCTTACAATATATTTGCGATTCAATAGAAACTTGGTAAACTCTTGGCGATAGACAAAATTTGCATAATTTTGACGATTTTGGGGAACATTTTTAGTGAGTTGGTGACCATAGAGATTCCTCTGGAAATTACAGGAGAAATATACTAATGTCACGATTGATGTCGTAAGCGGATTTTCTCAAAAGATCCTTGAAGCGTATGAATAGGAAGTCACTCGCCGAAATATAGTCCTGTTTTGACTATTGGTGAATCGACCACCGTTGAAAGATTGTTTAGGCTACTGAATAGTACGAGCCAGTGCTTGTCAATAATATTTAACATCCTTTTATTATAGACACTGGTCATTGTATATGAAAACCGTGGAACTTATGGTGACCTTCTGAGATTTATTCAAGGAGTTTGTTGCTACAGCCTGTTTTTCAAGGAGAGAGTTTTTTACAATAATTTTCCTTCACTCCTGAAAATTTGAATTGCTTTTTGCCACTGATTGTATAAAATCCCCGAATCCCAATCTACATAAAAAATTGGCGGCAGAAGTTGCTCTTTTATGACAGGGACAAGAGAGATGGATAAGCAGCTGAAAGCTTTAATGAAAGGCATCAATGCTTTGAAAAGAAGTGTTCGAATTTTTGAGAGAAGTCAAGAAGAGACTTAGGAAAAAACGGAGAAAGGTCTTTAAAATGTACAGAAATGTCAAGAGGATCTGAATAATACTCTAGAAAAGAAAATCGACAAAGTTGAAGAGAAAATCAACAGTATGGAAACAAGAAAATAGCCATAACAATTAATATAAAAAAATTAAGTCAATTCCGGCTTAGGTCAACAAAGAAACATTTTATTTTAGTTACATTCTTATTAAATAATTACAATTAATATTAATATGTATATACATATGACAGAATCACAATATTAAAATTAACTTTTTATTAACTATTATTAAAGTATCCTATTGCAATCCCCAAAACAATCGTGTATATAAAATTTCAGTTCAACTGTATGCTTTAAAACATAAGAAAAAATATTTTAATGTTTTGACCCAAGTCGCTAAAAATGAAGACTATGTGGCTTGATCTGTAATTCTTTAAATAATTAATTTCAGTCAATTCATTTTAAATAATTATAATTAAAATGTCGCATTGTTACCCCAAATTATAGTATATAGAAAATTTCAGCTCAAATAAGTGCTTTAAAATGTGAGAAAACAATATTTTAAAGTTTTCACACAAGTCGCCAAAATGGTCACTAAGTCACTAAAAATGATGCCAACTTGGCTGCATTTGTAATTCTTTAAATAATTAATTATAAACAATCATTTATTAATTATAAATAATTACAATATTGTCATCGAAACTAATCGTGTATATAAAATTTAATTTCAAAAAATTAAATTTTATATGCATGTATTTTAAAATGTATTTTATAAGCAATCGGAAATTTGAACCAGATATAGGGAAATTGTGAACTAATACAAGGAATTGGAAAATGGAAGAAATTATCTGAGTAGTTGTTTAGAAGTTGGAGAAGAAAGTAGATTGTAAAAAAAAAGGATTAAATAGGAAGTGACTGGAATTTTTATCTTGTGTCACAACGAGTAGATCTTGAAAAAAGAACTTCTACATGGCGGAAATAAGAACGAAAACAAGATTGTGCCCGTGACTACCACACCCGTAATTGTGTCTGCTTCTCCAGTGCATGTACCTTCTTCTCCAGTGACTGTGCCTGCCTCTCCAGTGTCAGTGAAACTGTCCTCCTATGATTGAAAACCCAACAGAAAGGAATTCAAGACGCAATTTTCTGTAACTTCAGCAGCCAGTGGATGGAATAAATGGTTCCAACCATGTCAAATAGCAGCATCCCTTAGATGAGAAGCTGCTGAAGTACTACAGACTCTTCCCGGCAAAGATCGTCTGAATTTGAACTCCCTCTATAAATTTCTGGGTCTTCATTTCGAGTATATAACACTTTAAAGACTAACCTCGAATAAAGATGAAGAGAAGATACCAGAAAACAAAAGGAAAGTTTGCAGAAGTATGGCTCCGGAAAAGAAAGTCTCAGAAAATTAGCCTTCAAAATCTATCCAGCTAATGTGCGAGGAATGATTTATCTACTGTATTTCATGGATAGATTGAAAGATGGAAGAATCCAGAGATCTTAAAGAGTAATTGATGTCCCTAAACTAAACTATTTGCTCTACTTTTGTCTTGAAATTGGAGTACAACACTCAAGTCAATTGCACAGACCGCAATTCCATCCAATGAGCTAGAGTGATTGTAGATGTTCCATGTATTAATGAGATAAATAAATTGAGAGAAGAAATTCAAGCTTCAAATGCTCGGCTCAACGTCAGAACCATAGGAAACGCAACATCAAGCGTTGGGGTGCTGTGGAACAGGGCATGTTATAAGTAACTGCCACCGAACAAATAATGAAAATCACAGATTCAACTACTTGTGTGCGGTGGTACCGGGGACCTCAGAAGTAACTGTCCTGGATCAATTAAGGAAGATCACCACTGTGATGTGCAATAGAGCCTGATCAAGTCTTCCGCTCCATAAAAATATCAGAAGACCGAAAGGTACACACTCCTTCGAGTAATCCCCATCCGGAGAACAGTAAATACTGATCCAGGATCGAAAAGAAGTTTGGGATGATCAATGGAGTAGTCTACCAAATTACAACATAATTAGAATCAAAACCGTGAAATGACGAGATCATCCGAAAGGCGTAGCTGGAGAATCATGAAAAAAAAAAAAACACTATTGTTGAGTATTAAAGAGATTTGACAGAAAGCTCAGCTGGTAAAGCATCGCCCCTTTCCATCCTACAATACAGCTTTAGTTGACTCTTTGGGATCTCTACATCTGAGAAAGCGTGTCTTATATCGTAAATGGGAGTCTGATGACAGAAAGCAATTAGGTGGCAATTACTACAACCCAATTTAAGAAATTCGGCAGTACTTGCAGAACCAAATGGCGGTCTAACTGAAGGCCATCTTAGTTTTATGAAGACCCTAAAAAAGTTCAGGTGAGCAAGTGGGAAACGAAGAAGTGTTGTGTCACATGTGTTATTCCTGCTCTGCACGTAAATGACCGAGAAAACTCACGAGAGGAAGACATATATGCATGCTTATTTTGGATGGCAATGTAGTGATTTAATTATAATTAATGAAAATTAATTGATTAAAACTAATTATTTAAAGAATTACAAATACAGCCACGTTGACCTCATTTATGATTACTTAGCGATCATATTGGTGACTTGAGTCAAAATTTGAAAAGGTTTTTTTTCCTCACGTTTTAAAGCATTCAATTAAACTGAATATTTTTATTTACAGGATTGTTTTGGATGACAATACGATACTTTAATTATAATTAATAAAAATTAATTACCCCCTTATGTTGTGATTCTCTCATATGTATATACATATTTATATTAATTGTAACTAATTATTAAAAGTAGCTAAAATAAAATTTTGTTTTGTTGATCGAAATAGGAATTGACTTAATTTTTTTATATTACTTGTTAAACTTATATTTGATTAGTGTGTGAATTTTTAATCCCGTATATTATGCTGATATGTTCAAATAAAATACAGCACTGATAAAAGCAAGCATTACTGCATTATTAATAGTTTTATTTTAAGACATGAGATTGTGGTGTTTTCCATAAAAAAGTTATTTCTAATATTAAAATTCATGGATGATGTTTTTGTAAATATACGTTTATTTTTAAAATTTAATGAAAAGAGTTATTTTCTTAATTTAAACAAATTTCTGTTGATTTTTCTACTCAAAAGTATGTTATTGAACATTTAATCACGAAATATTTTTTATGTACTTTTTATAAAGCAAACTCTTTCTAAATTTGCCACAGATATCGTTGAAAACATGGTTTGTCCTAAAGTTTGACATCCGTGACAAGACTTTTTGAACTATTTTTGAATTATAAGCATGTTTTTATCTACTTAAAAGAGAAGATTTATCATATGTTCCTAAAGAAATTGGCGAAAACATGTCAGCAATGGCAAGAAGCTGCAATTTTAAATCAATAATTTTAAATAGTTAAGAGCATAAAAGCGATCCATATTTTGTTAAGGGACTTTTAGAAGGTTCTGTGACAGACAGAAAGAAGTTACAGCAAGGAAAAAAAGGTAAAGAATTGAAAAATTTCAAGGTGAAAAAGCAAGAAATTGAGTTAAAAAATTTAAAAATGAAATTTATGTAGAATTGGCATGATTGCAAACACACAATCAATATCTAAGTATAATTTATGAACAAAATTTCTAAAGCTAGAAAAATGAAGAAAACAATTTACTGACCCTAAATCGACAGTTGGGTGATGATTTAAAGGACTGGTTACCATTTTGGAACCAATTTGAGTATATTGATAAAAATCAATATATTGCTCCTGAAAATAAATGCCAGCAACTATTGCTGGTGTCAGAACAAAGGAAATTGGTCTTAGTTTCCCGCAAAAAAGGAAAATTATGCCACAGCTGTTGACAGTTTAAAGGCCCGAACAGGGAGAAAAGATGATTTGGTGGAAGTTTATGTTAGAGAGTTGTTGAAGCTAATCATTTATGTGCAGTCTAATCAAAAATTATCACCAGCATTTCTTTATGATAACACTAGCTGAAATACCCGTTCTTCGCATGGGCGAACTGAAAAATTAAACAACACAGATTTAAGCATAAATAAGTTTTCAATGAGTTAATTTTACGTGAATTGTAAATTAAAAGAAAAAAAAAACTTTTTGAATATCTAAGTTGAACAAAAAAAAAAGACAGAAAACAACACCTTTAATAAATTTTTATTCTGTAGATCTAAAATCTGATAAAAAATATTTTATTTTTGTTTATAACTCCCCGTAACACACTCTTGATTGTCGAATTTTGAAAATACCTCCCTAAGCTGATCTCTGCTCAGCAAAAGTAGCACATTGCTAAAGGTTTTGTGAAATGAATCTTTAAAATAGTATAAATAATTTATATCTGAAAGTGTAATACATTAATATTACTTTCTGTTGCATTTATTTTATGTTAAAGTTGTAATATTCGCAAGCAACGCCGTTTCTTAATTTATAATGGCGATTCAATGAAAAACATAGCGAAATGTTGACGATAGAGTCAAGTTGGCCACTGTCTACCTACTTTCATAGCTCAAATTTTATTAGAGCTTTGTAAGAACCGCCGTGTAGGGGACAGATGCACGTTAATGCTTTATCTACCGCATTATGATTTACTGCAGTTTTTTTCATGCAATATTTTTTAGGTCACTACATTGAAAAAATTAAGGGACATATATAAACAAAATACTCCACTTAGGGAAATTTAATCAGTTAGAGCTAATAAATTAATTAAAGATATTCCACTCTAAAATTAATTATATACACCGTTTACTTAAAATAAATAGTCAAATAGTTTTCTAAGGTCTTTATTAACATACAAAAAATAAGACACATTAATTTTGACATTAACTATTTTTTCGGGTTAGAAATGATAATCTTTGCATTCCACCGAAAACGCCGTCAGCTGAAAACGCAATATCTGCTACAAAACCATTTGCCTTCCCTGCTAAAATACTCATCATAGAACCGGCGCTGCCATATATCTTGGAAGAGTGGGTTTCAAAGAATATTCCTGCTAAATATTGGTAGAATATTCCTGCTAAATATTGGTAGAATATTCCTGCTAATTTGGTGTGGTATTTAGGAGAAGGGGTACCAACTCAGGTGTCATCAGCTTTTCTTGGCCATTGCATAAAACTACGTAGCTCTCAGGGTGCTCGTCTTCTTTAGATGAGGACGGGTGTCACGACGCCGACGTGCCCTAGTCATCTTTTCTCCCCGTCCCGCTTCTCTTTCCCTCCTTCCCTACTTTTTTTAAACATAAATAATGAGTTTTAGCTTGCTGTTGGCTTGTCAACCCGCATGTTTGCCGTGTGCGGCGTTCCGCAAGGCGGAAAATGGTGTTCTGGGGATACCTGTTGCGTTTCCTTTGGCCCACGCTTCTCTGTAGACGAGTGGCAGGAGTGAGCCTGCTCCTGTCAATCGGCTGGTGATTGCATCTAAGGTTTTCTAATTGGGTTCTTTTAGAATCCCAAAGACAGTTGCTTTAGGGTTATTGTTGCAGTTAGGGGTACCTTGGGTAAACTGGCGGATCATATCTCGAACCTGTAATACTATACCTCAGTGCCACCTCTGAAGTAAGTGCCGTGCCTGACGCATGCCAGATGACCGGAGGGCTTCCTCCCCTTGTTGGGCTCCATGGCGGATGGAGGCATACTGGGATGAACATACAAAAAACTCATGGAACCCAAAAATGTATCTCCCTCTTAGGAGCACCATGTACAAAATCCTGAATCAGCACGATATTTTATAATGAAAACAAAAGAAACTTTTACAAATGTATCTACATTTATTATTGAAAAGGCTTTAAGTAGCACTTTAGGAACTGTTAAAACGTTTCGAAAGATGCGAACGGGGGACTTGTTCCTCGAAGTTTCTTCTTCAAAACGGGCAACAATCCTTGTGAACTTACACACATTAGCTCACCTTGATGTAACCGTTGTTGCACATGGCAGTCTCAACTTTTCTCGTGGGGTGTTATATCCAGCAGATTTTCTGAATGTGCCCTCCTAAGAGATATTAGAGAACTTGCAAGCCCAGAAAGTATGTGGAGAACGGCGTATTACAATACGTACTAATGGACAGGTGATTAATACAAAGTATATCATCCTTACGTTTTCGAAGCCGGACCTTCCACAGTCCGTAATAGCTGCATATATTCACTGCCCAGTCCAACAATATATACCGAACCCTCCGCGCTGCTTCCAATGCCAGCGATATGGCCACTCGAAAAATGTATGTCGAGGCCAGCCTACCTGCCCTCGTTGTGGGGAAATATGCCACGATAGTACTGATTGCATCAAGAAGGTGCAAGGCATGAATTGTAAGGGTGAGCATCCAGCTTATTCACGCACCTGTCCTCAATGGTTAAAGGAGAGATAAATATGAGCGTTGAAAATAAAAAAAAAAAAAAAATTTCCTACCAAGAGGCTCTGTGTATTGTCTCTTCACGCACGCCAGTTTCTGGAATAAGTTATGCAAATGTTGTGAAAAAAACTTTTAAAAATAGTTCAACATAGACTGAAAAAAATTGAAAATAAAAAATGCACTGAATGACCAACTCCCACTAAAACGAAATGATATGCAAAATCTTCTGGCAATTCCTCATCCCAAATGAAAAATAAGGGAACTATAAGGACAGCTAGCAATTCCCCCTAAAAACCCAAGAGCCGAAGGGCCCGTCTTCGGGAACTGAACACCCCCAAAGTACAATCTGTCCAAAAAGTCTCACTGAATCTTAGAACAGGATCTGATGGACTTGCATCCATCAGACGATGACGAAGCTTTAATGAACTGCCTTCCGGACACATCGACATCTAGCTCTGAAAGAGGAGCAAGTGCACATTAATATTCTCCTTTGTTTCTTGGAATTACCGTGGTTTGAGGACTTGTCTTGATGACACCTTAATTCCATCCTATTCAAGTACCAGCCCGCTTGCGCTGCGTTTCAAGAGACATTTCTAAAGAGTACCATGACGATACGACTGCGTGGTTACAATTGTTTACGACGGGACGTAGAATGTAACACATCGCTAACCGGTGGAGTATGCCTTTTCACGTCCCATCTTTATCCCAGTAATGTCGTCACATTTCACACATCATTGCAGGCTGTGGCCGTACGGATTCACATCCATTCTTTAGTCACAGTCTGCTGTATCTACTTACCACCTAATAATGTTATACTACAAGTAGATTTAAATCGTTTGGTCAAACAATTGCCAGCTCCTTTTATTTCACTCGGTGATTTTAACGGATATAGCCCTCTGTGGGGACATGATGGTAGAAACTCTCGTGGGTGAAACATCGAACAGTTGATATCTGTCTACTCAACAACGATGAGAAAACATATTCCCATGCATCTACAAGAACATTTCAATCCCTTGATCTAGCCATCTGTTCGCCAAGTCTTTTAACGTTGTATAACTTTGAGGTAGATAACGATCTATATACATAACAGTGATCATATCCCTCTCCTAGTCTCGCATGTTAATGGCACGGGGGCAAGACACCGTCATCCCACTTATAATTCTCATCGTACTAATTGGGATAACTTCACACGACAAGCGGTTATAACAGAAGAATTGGTTCTGTGCAGGGAAGTTGATGATGTCGTTCTCAATGTCACCGATGCTATTATAAAGACTGGTGATGCAGCAATTCCTAAGACATTGAACTCCCATAGGAAGCTGTGCAAATCATGGTGGAATTCTGCCTGTCACCAAGCCAAAAAGGAACAAAGGAGAGCTTGGAGTATTTTCAGAAGGTACCCCACCACTGATAATCTCATAGCGTTTAAACGTGCAAATCGTCAACTCGTAGAATACGACGTAAAAGTCAGATGGATTCTTGGATCCAGTACACATCTTCGATCACATCGTCTACTACGAGTCAACATTTATGGAGAAAAGTAAAAGTAGTGAATGGTCTCTATCGTGATTTTACCTTTCCGATACTGGAAACTTCGACTGATGTTTATTCGTCACTGACTCATGTAGACAACTTGATTGGCGAAACATTCGCTAGTGTGTCCAGCTCCACTTCTTATAGCGCTACATTTCTAGCGACTAAAAATCGTTCAGAGCATACTCCTATCAACTTCAGGTGCCAACAATTTATACCTTATAATTCTGACTTTTACTTGTGGGAATTGAAGAGTGCCCTATCATTGGACCAAAATACTAGTCCAGGACGTGATGGAATACCATACAAAATGATTCGTCACTTAAACGAGGATTCACTACTAAGTCTCCTTTACCTATTCAATCGAATCTGGATGGAGCAGATGTATCCTAGTATATGGGAAGAAGCCATAGTACACTGGCATGCAAAACTTAAGCAACAGGTGGGTTTATTGCCATAACTTCACGAAAAATCATCTGAGAGACATAAAATTCAGAAATGAGGGATAATATTTTGTACGCAAGGGATGACGAAAGCATCGGCGCTGAAAAAGAAATACAATGCATACGGTATGGAATCAAACAAAAACAAGCTTAATCGAACGCATAGTATCGTGACTCGTGATGGTCTATCCAACAGGAAGAACAACACGCTGATGTGCCTTAATATGGTATATACCCTCCCCTCACTGAAATGGTTGCTTTGCACCGTCTCTGCATACTCAATACCAGCTGGTGCAACATTTCTTGCGGTAGGAATTTCTCATTCTTCAATCAGCATCTGTTTGAGCTGTTGGGTGTTATCCGGATGATGTAAGCCGGCTGCAATACGTCTCCACAAAGCATCCCTCACATGTTCGAAGGGATATAAATCTGGGGAGTACGCTGACCAATCAATTTGAGTGATATCTTCAATTTCCAGCAGCTCCTCAACGGCAAGAGTGCGATGTGGCCGTGCATTGTCATCCTTAAAAATGAAGTCAGGGTCAATGGTACCTCGGAACAGACGCACATGGTGAAGAAGTACCTCCTCACAATAGCGATCCCCGATTACAGACCATTTATCGAAAAGGTGGAGCTCAGTTCGCCCGTTCAGCATAATGCCTCCCCAGACAAGAACTCCAGAACCACCGTAATGGTGTCTTTCCTTGATGTTACTCGTATAAAACCGTGTCCCGATCTCTCTCCAAATCAAAACGCGTTGAGAATCGCTTCTGGTACTGAACCGACTCTCATCCGTAAAGAGAACACGACTCCATTGACAGCTGTCCAGTTTTTGGCACCACTGTTGTAAACGGTGGCGACGAAGGTCAATTTTGAACGGGAGGCAGCGTTCAAAACGGCGAGTGAATAGGCCCCCTTTGTAAAGGCGTCTGGCCACAGTAAACCGGGACACTTGTCGCCACGTTGCTGTAGAGAGTTGCAGAGCAATGACGCTTGCTGACTGCCTTCGGCCTCTTTTCGCCTGCTGGATGATATATCGGTCATCCTCTACAGTTGTCGTCCTCGGGCGGTCACCACCAACCTTTCTAACAGCTGTACCTGTGGTTCGAAACACTTTCCAAGCGCGCGAAATGAGACTTTTGTTGATTCCGAACTCTGCAGCTACGCTGGTGACGGTACGCCTCTCCTCCAGCTTTCCTATCATTCTTCCACGTGTGAAGTCGTCCAGGTGATTTCTTCTAGCCATATTTCACGAATTGACTCACTGGCACTTGCAACGAATATGTTGAATTGCGTCTCCATCCTTCATTTTATTCTAATGTTGAGCAGCGTGCGTCGACATCACGCGTTTTACGTACGCTCACGACGCTTCTGACATTTGGTTTCTGATATTTGCATACACCTGACGTTTCTACTGACTTACTTGTTCAGTGTACTGATCTCCAGACCTCCCTTTCTACAATTTCATGGCTATCTGCTAAATTTTTACATCGTTGCTTAAATTTTGCATCCCTGTGTAATACCTATCCTAAAACCTGGAAAAGATCCAAAACGCCCTCTCAGCTACCGACCAATAGCCCTCACGAGCTGTCTTTGTAAGACTATGGAATGAATGGTCAATGCCCGTCTCATGTATCCGCTGGAGAAGTACCGATGTATTCCTCTATTTCAGAGTGGTTTCCGCAAATGATGCACCCTCGACAATATCATCAAGCTGGGAAGCAACATTAGGAACGCATAGGCCCGGAGGAACCATCTTGTATATATTTTCTTTGAAATCGAGATGGCATTTGATCGTACTTGGCACAATGGGATTCTTAGCACTCTATATGGTTACGGGCTTAGAGGCAATTTGCCTTGTTTCATAGAACATTTTTTAGCAGGCCGAAAATTTAAAGTTCGTTTAGGAGATACTCTATTCCCATATTTTATTCAAGCCGAGGGAGTACCTCAGGGGAGTATTTTGAGTGCCACTCTTTTCATTTGCATATTTCACCTATCTTATCTCAATTTCAGCCCTTTATATTGGCTTCATTATATGTGGATGATCTACAAATAAGTTGCGAAGGTTCGAATATACGTTTGATAGAGCGCCAGTTACAAACTGCCGTTAACAAGCTTGTTAAGTGGTGCGATGAGAATGGCCACAATATATCTGTCAGTAAGAGTTGTTGCGTGCACTTTTGTCGCAAACGGGTTCTTCACCCCGACCCTAAAAAATGCATTCGTGAAACACAAATCCCTGTAGTTCCCGAAGTGCTATTTCTTGGAGTGATATTCGACCACCGACTCAACTTCCTCTCACATATTTTATATCTGCGGAAGAAGTGCAAAAAGTACCTCAGCCTCCTAAAGGTTCTATCGAACACCTCTTGTGGTGCGAATCGGATATATCTGCTCCGAGTATATCAATCTATTGTTCTTTCCAGGATGGATTATGTTTCTCTTGTATACGGATCTGCGCGCAACTCTACGCTTAAAAAACTTGACCCAGTACATCACGCAACATTAAGAATCTGCTCTGGTGTATTTTGCACATCGCTGGTGCTGAATCTCTACGTCACTTGCAACTAAATTCCTCTGAACTTAAGACAAAAAAGCAAGCTCTTACTTATTATTTTAAGATCTTATCCATGCCCTCACATCCTCTGAAAAACGTTAATTTGACTATAAGCATGAAGAGAATTTATAATGCTCATCCATTAACATACGTCCATTTATGGAAAGAACGAAGCTTCTGTTATCCGAGCTCAAATTACTTGATGTTGATATCCACCAAAGAAACATTTTGCAGTTCCAACCATGGAATACACCACGTTTCCATTATATTTACCCGTTTGATACGTACAGTATATTCGTCATAGCGCCAATCGTTTTTCAACGCATCTTTGATTACAATCGGAGTCGGTATAGTGATTATTCTCCCATCTACATAGATGGTTCAAAACGAACAGAATACGTTGGGTGTGGAGTTGTGATGGAACATAATGTACGCGGTTATCGGCTTGACAATTGTTGTAGCATTTTCACTGCCGAAGCCATCGCCTTGTACCGCGCACTTCAATTAATTTTTACCCCAAAAACACCTCATAAATACTATATCTATACTGATAGTATGAGTGTTTTAGAAGCGATAGAAAACTACAACGATCGGTGTCATCATGTGGTGTGTGATATAATAGACATTGCGAGTGGACTGCATGGCAAGTGCTAAGATATTCAATTTTGATGGACAGCAAGCCACGTGGCTATTACAGGCACCGAGCAAGCGGACATCGTTGCTCATTCGGCAACAACAGAATTGCCGCTAACAGTTCCTCTTTTGTAACATGAACATCGTCATTCAGCATCGTATTGATAGTGCCTGGCCGGAATCATGGAATTCGCAGAATAATAACAAATTGCATTGCCTGAAGCCTGTCATTGGAGCTTTGCCTGTAATGCCGATGCAAAGGACCGATGTTAAGCTGACTCGGCCTCGCATTGGTCATACTCGTTTTACGCACAGACATCTTATATTGGGGGAAAATCCCTATCCAAATCTGTTTGCATTCCTAAGTGCAATAGGTATGTTACACCAACTATAATTTTGATGGAATTTGTTTAATACAATCTGATCTTTTTATAAATGTAATACTTTATTTACTTTGTTAAAATCATGAAATCTTGAACAATATTATCACTATTATTATTATTATTTATTTATTTATGTTTATTTTTTTATTTTTTATATTAAATAATTTTTTCCAGTTGAAATTATATTAAGACATTTTGAGCAAAGGCTGACTTTATCAAATTATTTACGATTTAGAACCAGTTTTCAAAGTTTTATTACTTTTTGAATCATTGTTTGGCGCCGCTTATACTAATTTGGCTCTTGTTATATAAAATGAAACAATCAATCAATAAATTCATTGTGAGGAATGCTTTACGTGGATGATCTGCAAATCTCTTGTCATGGTTCAGATATGCGACTAATTGAGTGACAGCTGCAAACAACTGTCAATCGACTAGTTAAGTGGTGCGGTCAGAATGGACACATGATCTCTCCTTCCAAGAGCAGATGTGTCCATTTCTGTAGAATGCGTAATCTTCATCCAGATCCTCTTATACAGATAGAAAATATACAACTACCTGTAGTCAGTGAGGTGTGCTTTCTTGGAGTAATACTTGACTATAAATTGACTTTCCTTCCGAGTGTCGTTTACGTGCGGAAGAAGTATGAACGGTCCCTCAACATCTTAATAGTGCTGTCAAACACCTTATGAGGAGCCGATAGAGTATCGCTACTCTGAATACATCAAACACTAATCCTTTCACCTTTGGACTATGGTTTTGAAGAGTATTGTTCTGCTTGGGCATCTGTGTTAAGACGACTGGACACGATACATCATTGTGTTCATAGAATCTGCTCTGATGCGTTTCGCACATTGCCGGTACAAAATCTCTAAGTCACTTGCAACCAACATCCTCTGAACCTGAGACGAAAAGAGAAAAATCTTGCTTATTATTTTATGATCTTCTCCGTGTCTTCACATCCTCTGAAAAATGGGAATTTGACTATAATCATGAAGGGAATTTATTATGCTCCGTCACATAGCATACGTCCATTTATTGAAAGAACTAAACTACTGTTATCCGAGCTCGATTAACCTGATATTGGAATTCAACCAAAGAAACATTTTGCAGTTCCAACCATGGAATACGCAACGTTTTCATTATATCAACCCTTTTTCTATCTACAGTAAATTCGCCATAGCACCAATCGCCTTTCAACACATCTTTGCTTACCATAGGAGTTGGTAAAGTGATTATTCTCCCACCTACACACATGGTTTAAAAGTAACAGATTAATTTGGGTGTGGAGTTGTGATGGAAGATAATATTCGCGGTTATCGGCTCGATAATTGTTGCAGCATTTTCACTGCCGAAGCCATCACCTTGAACCACGTACTTCAATTAGTTGACCCCAAAACACCTCGTAAATACTGTATCTATACCGATAGTATGAGTGTCTTAGAAGCTATAGAAAACTACAACGATCAATGTCATCATGTGGTATGTGATATAATAGACATCACGAGTCGACTGCATGATAAGTGTTGTGATATACAATTTTGCTGGACACCAAGCCACGTGGGTATTACAGGCAACGAGCAAGCGGACATCGTTGCTCATTCGGTAACAACAGAATTGCCGCTAACAGTTCCTCTTTTGTAACATGAAGCTTGTCATCCAGTTTCGTATTGATAATGCCTGGCCGGAATCATGTAATTCGAAAAATAATAACAAATTGCATTGCCTGAAACCTGTCATTGGAGCTTTGCCTGTAATGCCGATGCGAAGAACCGATGTTAAACTCACTCGGCTTCGCATTGGTCATAATCGTTTTACGCACAGGCATCTTATACTGGGTGAGATTGCCCCAGATTGTCCTTCATGTAAAGTCCCATATTCTGTTCATCACATTTTAATAGATTGTCCAGTTTTTAATCATCATCGCATCATTTTTTTCGTACATTAATTTTATCTTTATATGATTTTGTTGGGGAAAATCCCCATCCAAATCTGTGTGCATCCCTAAGTGCAATCAGTATGTTACACCAACTATAATTTTTGTTGGGATTTTTTTAATATATTCTGATCTTTTTATAAATGTATTACTTTATTTACTTTGTTAAAATCATGAAAACTTGAACAATATTATC
This sequence comes from Trichonephila clavipes, assembly GCA_019973935.1. Taxonomy (NCBI): domain Eukaryota; kingdom Metazoa; phylum Arthropoda; class Arachnida; order Araneae; family Nephilidae; genus Trichonephila; species Trichonephila clavipes. The sequence goes on from BMAU01015561.1 coordinate 148,803, forward strand.
ATTATTATTTATTATTTATTTATTTTTATTTTTAATTTTTATATTAAATAATTTTTTCCAATTGGAATTACATTAAAACATTTTGAGCAAAATTTGACTTTATCAAATTATTTACGTTTTAGAACCAGTTTTCAAAGTTTTACTACTTTTGAATCATTGTTTGGCGCAGCTTAGCTTAATTTCGCTGTTGTACCATAAAATCAAACAATCAAAAGAAAATCTAGACGAGCAGTCTTGCCAGTTTTTGGTGGATATGTCAACAGGGATCTTAGTAAAGGCAGGGAAGTCATGAACAGTAATGTGGGGTTTGTTTGAGTAAACAGAACCAAATGTGTTCGATACCACACATTGGTAATGACCTTCTTCTTTATCTTGGATATTCCTAATATTTAAAATGCTGGTAGACACAGTAAAAATTCTTTGTCTTATGTTAAAATTTCTGGAAGGATACCTGGGAAACAATAGTAATCTAGCATCTTTCCTCCAATGAAACTTCATTTCTGATTTATCACTAGTCCTAGCTTGGCATTCCAAAGTAACATTCTCGCCTTTTAAAGTTATTTTTGTGTGAGCTACTCATATATATATATATATATATATATATATATATATATATATATATATATACTCATTGCTAAAGAACAGTGTACATGTAACGAAACAATTTGAATTAAGAAGAACGGAATGGTAGAAAAATGTAAGAAACCTTGTTACTCTAGAAGCTATTTATTGATTTCAGTACAAATATTACATAACATAAATATTATTAAATCAAATATGATTATATTATGCAAGGTAAATGAGGTTTATGAGGCAATTTTTACAGTTTAGAATAAACTTACTTACCTATAAAATTTTCTGTTGCCAGATGCATGACACAAATATTAAATATTATCAAACGGGAAACTACGAACTTATTAAGAGGGGGAGAAAAAAATCAAACAGAAAAAAATTGATCTAACTGCTAGAAATTGTTGAGATAGAAGGTTCGCGAGTTATGAACCCTCGTGACAGGCAGTCTTTTTGATATTAAGAGCTAGAGGCTAATATAATAAAATAATCCCTATTGAATAAAAATTTTCCATTTTGAAATAAATAATCCATATTTAAAACGGATATTGTTCACTATTTCATTTGTTTCAATTTTGTTTTCTCGAAAACCTAATTTTTTCCCGAAAAAAATACACTAATTTGATCCTTATAACATTAGCTATTTGCTATTGAAAGTTGCGTCAAAATCGGTTCGGCCGCTTCAGAGATTAACTGAAACAAACACAGATAGTGACAAAAATTAATTTTTTTTATATATATAAGTACCGCATATACTTTTAAATGCACTTAGTTAGTAAAAGTTAATTTCAAATTACAAAGAGACAATTCAATAGCATTTATATTTATAGATTAGTGTTCAGTGAATGTGTTGTTCTAAGCAGATGTTTTTAATCGGACCTAATGCATTGCTCAGATCATTAAGAGTAATAAAATACTTTAAAAAGTCAAATGGAAAATTTTATGGGCATTTTAACATAATATCAACGAAATCCACAGCTCATGTTTTAGATTAAAAAGTTTAGAACACATCAGATCATGATGTTATCTTTTTCTTAAAAAATTAGTAGTTTTTAAAAATAAAGTATTTCTAATATTTTGTTTATTTTCTGCACTGCATAGATTGTTTGTAAATTGGATACATTTATTTTTCATATGTTCTACATTGAGGGCATATTTTTGTTATAATTCCACATTTCCTGAATAAAAACGATATTTTTTTTCTAAATTATTCCATGTAGAAATTCAGAGTCATGGGTTTCAGGTTACCCAATATTTTAGGCACAATTATAATTGGTGTAACATACCGATTGTACATAAGAATGCAAAGAGATTTGGATGGGGATTTTCCCCAACCAAATCAGATAAAGATAAAATTGATGTACGAAAAAAATGATGCGATGATGATTAAAAACTGGACAATCTATTAACATGTGATGAGCAGAATACGGGACTTTACATGAAGGACATTCTGGGAAATTCAAACATCAATCAATTTTAGGCACAATGTAGTGTAAAATCGAATACCACCCCCCATTGTATGAATTAATATAAATGTATCGTGTTTTGTTAAGTGATACTTTACTCATCTGGTGAACTTTTTTATAAGCTTATTAGCTGAAAAACTCAGTTATACAAGAGGAGATAACTTTTTTCTATTATATAGGTTTTTCTCTTTTTGAAATTTCTTTTACGAGGTAGGAGATACATATTGCTGATATGAATCCGTTACATTATTTATTCTGTTGAAATAATATACAATAGTTTACACTGAGTATTATTTTTCAAAGACTTTTTGAAAAAATATTCAAAAATATTAAAATCAAATCAATTTTTTTAATAACATTATGCGCATCCAATGGCATTACCTCTTTTTTGTATTAGATTTGTATATTTTTCCAAGTCCTTCTTCTGAGAAGACATCGAAAGTGATAGAAAATTAGTCACTCAGATATCAAGTGTAAGGGAATTGAATGACAAAAAAAATTGAAAATTATTTGATTTTCTCAAGTTTGTAGTATTAATCTCGTTAAATACCATCTTATAAATTTTAGGATGGAAAATCTTCGTGTGAAGTTATTAAAATAATCACTTTCCATTTGGCTGGTGGTAAAGCTCCTTACATTTGTTTTAGAAACTATACATGAACTGAAAGCTCATTTGTAAATTCTCATTTTTAAAGAATTGGACAACACAGTTTGTTTTTACACTCATAAGTTAATATAAATTTCAGGAATATATATATATATATATATATATATATATATATATATATATATATATATATATATATATATATATATATATATATATATATATATATATATATATATATATATATATATATATATATATATAGACGATATGGAAAATATATTTCTTTGGGATACATGTAGTCAATTACTACTTTTATCGTTTAATACAGGGTTTTAGTTATTTTTTCCATGTCCATGACGGATGTAAGGTACATAATTTGATTCAGAATTTTCTAACCATTAATTTGTACCCAGAAAAGTGGTTAAAGCAACTATTTGAGACATTTTTATGTACTTTTTCGAATCCCAATACATGAATCATGTTTTTGCTCTTTATTTCAATATATTTCTGATACTTGTATTTTGATATCCAAACTTTTCTTTACTCAACTGGAGCCAATTGAACAATTAAAGCGAATGCTAAGCATATCTTGTATATCTCCACATATATCACGATCGGGATTTTATTTATGTTATCACTCGATTCTGTATCATCCAAAATCTGATTTCCATTTAGTGATTGCTTGCTTTGAACTATTTTTCGTCCAAAATAATATTAAACGAGCACAATAATTACAGCGCAAAATATTATCCGTATGAAAGAATGTTCTTCGCTTAGCATAATTTTTCCAATCGTTAGAATTATAGAAGAGCTTTACATAACAAGGGGGTAGGAACAAAAACAAAAACAGTAAAAATAAAAATTATAGAAAGGGAAAAGAAACGACGAGAAAAGTCTATGAACCCAATGAGATTATAGCTTTCCAATAGATATCACACAAAGAGGATACCTTTAAAGCTGGGCAGCGGAGAATGGGGCCATCATCCATGTCCTTCCCAAAATCGCAGAGCATGCAGAAAGGGGAGGAATTCTATGTAGATGTTCATGAGACAGTCATGCCCAGTGATCAGACGAAACTCGGCAACTGCTTTACTTCTTAGCCACATGGAAATATCTTTATGATTATTCCACCGGATCATTTTGGAATTTTTCTCAGCGTATTGTATTGAAGAGAGATCATTCACCTTTTTCTTAATGATACACTTGGCACTGGTAAAAGGGACAGCTTTCCGTGTTATCTGTTGAATGGAAGCTACATTCTTTGTTAGGTGGTCCGCAAACCAATTACCAGTTTATTGTATAAACATATTTAATCCACAATATAGTAAAAAGAAGCATACATCTAATATGAGAGTCTACATGGTTTATCTTTAGCCACAGATATCGGAAAAACCTTGAAGATTTCTTAAAAGTGGGACAATATTTAAATTGACAATTTATTCACACAAGAAATATCTTGAACTGAACAGCGTTACGTATCTTAATTGTTACACGGTTATTGTTTTTTAAGTTTTGCTTTACTGAAAGAAAATTTATAAATTGTGGGGTAAAGTTATTAAAATATCTCCACAGAATTCACGATCGGGATTTTATTTATGTTATCATTCGATTCTTTATCACCCAAAATCTGATTTCCATTTCGTGATTGCTTACTTTGAACCATTTTTCGTGTGCAATAACATTTAAGAAGCACAATAATTACAGCGCGTTATCCGTAGGAAAGAATATTCTTCGCTTTGCATACTTTTTTTTTCAATTGCAAGAGTTACAGAAGAACTTTACATCACAAAGGGGTAGCCACAACAACAAAAACAGACATAATAAACAAAGTCAGGGGAAAATAATTGCGAGAAAAGTATATTTACCCAATTAGATTCTAGCTTGCCAATAGATATCGCACAAAGAGAAGGAGCCCTTTAGGGCAGAGAAGCGGCAAATGTGGTCAGTATCCATGTCCTCCCGAAAATCGAAAAGCATGCGGAAAGGATCCTGTGCCACAGGAATTCTATGTAGATGTTCAGGAAACAGTCGAGTCTATTAGCCTGACGAAATTTGGCAACTGCTTTACGTCTTAGCAACATGGGAAGATCTTTAAGATTACTCCACAAGATCCTATTCGAACTTCTCTCAGCGTATTGTGTTGAAGAGAGATCATCCATCTTCTTAATGATACGCTTGGCACTGGTTAAAGGAACAGCTTTCCTTGTTATCTGTTGAATGGAAGCTACCTTCTTTGCTAGGTAGTTCACAAACTCATTACCAGTTTATTGTATCAACATAATAAAATCACAAGGCAGTAAGAACAAGCTTACTTCTAATGTGAGAGTATGGGTGGTTTATCTTTAGCCACATATATCGAAAAAATCTTGAAGATTTCTTAAAAGTTGCACAAGAATTAAAATGCCACTTTATTCACACAAAAAATATCTTGAACTGAATAAAGTTACTTATCTTAATGGTTTAAGGTTATTGTTCTCTATAAGTATTGCATTAATAAATCAGAATGAATAAATTTTTGGGGAAAGTTATTAAAACATAAGATGTATTTTAACAATGAAGTGCCTTCTGCTTAGATCATCATTACATATATATATATTAGGTGTTAGACAAAAGTTTTTGTTGTTGTTGTTTTCTAAAGGAAAAAAAGTTTTTTTTTCACTTATTATGTTCGTTTTTAGTTATAACTCTCGATTTACTTAACCCACTGGAAAAGGATTCTCTGACAAAGTATTCTTCCACTGCCCTTTTGACACATTCATATTTTTTATTTTTTTCCGTGAAGAAAGTTTTGCAATGTCCTGAACAAATGGTAGTGAGATGGTGCAATATGAGTAGTATATTCTGTGACTGAGGTAAAGTTTCCTAACCCAACTCAGCAATTTTTTATGTAGTGTTTCTTCACCTCTGTGCAGTCCAGCGTTGTCGTGATGAAGAATTACACCTTTTTCTGTTGGCCAAAGATGGGCGCTTATGTTGAATTTCTGTATTCGAAACATCAAGTTGCGAACAGAAAAGATCATTCCATTTTCTTTTAGCAACTCATAGAGCACTAAACTCTTGATGTTTTCCCAACAACGCAACATAAGATTCTTCTAATGTTTTGGATGTGGGTAGAGGTATCTTCCCTTTGTAAGTATTTGATTTTTTTCTAACCATGTGTTTATACAATATGTCCACTTTTCATCTCCTGTCACCAAGTGGTTCAAAAAAGGTTGGCAACGATGAGCAAGATTTGAAGAACCTATCGAAATTCTGTGCCCATTACAATTTTTTCTCTTAATTTATGTGGCAACGATACAGAGAGTTTCGACACAAAACACACACACACACACAAGCACTTTAATATAATTCAACGCAGTAGTCTGATGAATTCTAAGTTTGAAGTAAATTTCTGTGAAATTTGAATATGGATATTATAATCTTTTTGCATAACTCTTCATCACTGATATGTGATGGTCTTCGTGATCTGAGTACATCTCTCAAAGAAATCTCGCTCAAATGAAATTTCACCTCAAGACTTCTTTGGAATGTTCGAGCTGTTACGGCTTCCTCTCCAAACACGTCCCATAATTTTATTTTTGCATTCATTGTATTCTTATTTTTTGTAACTGGAAAACATGCAATGCCTTTTTAGTGCAAATTTTCTTCATTCATATTGACAGTTTTACAAGTTTAAAAATATTTTTAAAGTAAAAAAAATGTCTATAAATCATCAATGTTATACTAATATAATGTTTTCAACCAGTTTCAGTCGGATCCAATTTCTAGCCTAGGATCAACAATTCATAAAAAAAATGCACGTGCTTAAAATGGACAAAGTTTATATACATATATACTAGCGGATCCGACAGACATTGTCATGTACATAGTACATCTTCAATTAAAAAATCCTATTTTTTATGAATACGCATACAGTCTGAATCATTTTGATGAAAATTCGTATTAAAAAGTTATTACAGTATCTAACGTCATTGCATGTACGGTTATCAGAATTCTATCAATCGATAGCGTTTGAGTATGTGTAGAGTATGAGTGAAGTTGAATGTAGAGGCTGTGTGAATTAAAACTTAAACTTGTTTTAATTAAAGGAGAACAAGTTGAGACTCAAACTATTTTATAACAGGTACATGTAAATGTACAAAAACTTAATTTGTCGTAATGCCATTGGATATACAATATTTTTGGTTATTCCTTGAGGGGTATAAACAAATAAATTCGATGGTTTTTGAATTGTGGAGCACGCAACATATAACATATAATTCGCCAAGAGAAAATCACTGATTTTCTAAATTTAAGCCACGAATCTTCATTGTTTGACCTTGTGACTTAGTAATAACCATAGCAAATGCCAAGGGAATTGGAAATTGTAACCGTTTGAAATTTATAGGTGAATCTGAAGGAATCATTGGGATCCGTGGTAGAAATACAACTTCACCTTGAAATTTTCCACTTGAAATAGAGGCAAATATAATTTATCACTGCCTTTATGAACGTACTTACAAATGTGCTTGATGGACTTCACCAAACTGAATAACTCAACGTTTATGTGTGTTTTGTAGGTTTTTTACAGCAAAGTTGAATATGGAACCGTCCAGTGATTAGTCTACTTTTGCACCGTTTGACAGAGGTAATTCATATGACTGACCAGCATTGTCTACATATCTAAGACGGTAAGATGCATAACCATCGATATTGGTGATAGCATCAGTTTGACATGGTTTTTGGTAACGCTTTGTACATTGTTCATTGTCCATACATGCTGACATCATGTTTATAGTACCACATGCACCATTGATCATGTCAGTAGTAACAATGGCAAACAATTCCTGATAAACATTTGGATCCAGAATTTCTGCTTAAAATAATTTTGTCAAATTCTTCTGGGCGCACTTTATCAATCAACCAAATCAAAAAATGCGCATGTGGTAAACCTCGTTTTTGCCATTTTACAGAGTAAAGCCAGCAATGTGTTTCGCCAAATACCGATTGATGTGTAATTAAATTGATCAAGGATTAATTTTTTTTGTTTAAACACTAGTGAAGTAATACTATGGCGATGCATCGATGTTTGACGTAAAAACAGCAAAGTTTTAATTTCATCCCAGTTTGGATTACACGTACATGTGATAAAAAGATCTGGCCGACCGTATGCACGTACGTAAGTCATGGTATCTTGAATATATTCGTGCATATGACGCGGACTACCAGAGTATGATGATTGAAGAATATATGCCGAGCCAATGTTGTTGATGTCATTTGTTGCATCTGCACTACTGATTATAGCATCACACAAATGAATGTACTTCTCAGAACGAAATTTTGCTTGATTAAACTTTATGTATCTTAATCTCTCACTATCGATTTTCGCATACATATTTACAATGTAAAGATGAAATAGCTGTCGGCATTGGAGAATGTTATTATCTTCATTAGTACGAATCATCAACTGGTATGCCTAGATGTTCAGTAAACTTACTTTCTAGATCAGTTCGCATGTAGTTGGATTCTTTTGTTTAATATTTAAATGATATCCATCTTCTCTTTCCCAAATATCAACCGATACTGCAGTTCATCGTAAGAACGAAGATTGTATTTAATTGTTTCCACCGTATTATCTCTGAGTTGTGTACATATATCTCGACATTCAGTTGTGTCACCCGTCATAACAACTGCAACTTCATTAATAGTTGGAACATTATATGTGCCTGCGTCTCTCATTAAGACACTTTATTTGCGTTAATGACAATGCCGTAGATGTCGTTTTGCAGTCTGTTAGAAAGAGTCTTGAACAATTGTAGCAATTGGTTATGGTTTTGCAAAACCATTTCAAAAATTTTCACAATTCCTCGTTGTTCCTCCATCTGTTCAATATGGTTGTATACATAGCGTGCATTCGCTTGTTGCTCTTCGTCGCACATAAATTAGATTTGTAATAATTTTGACTCAGCCTCAGGCATTGGAAGCAATGAAACCCCCCAATTTGATGGCACACTTGACCTTGAATCTTGAATGTAGATTCAAAGTTATAACCACCTTCATTATGAACAATTTTGTTGCTTTAAATGGCGACATTTGAAAGCAAGAATTGAATTTACGAATTTTATGCAAAAAAATAAAAAAAAATGATTGAGATGTGGCTCCAGTTCACAGTGTTTTCAATGGTTCTGGTGGCAAATTTAATGGTGGAAGTGAAACTATTCCAGATGCACAACATAAACCGGCCTATTAACCTTTGTATTTGAACGCATGGTAATGTTGACACTCTTTGTCCATATTGCCGGTGAGGATTAGTGCATGTTTATTTCAGGATCATATTCAAATGAAAGACGATTAAATGGTGCTCGTGGCAATGCTCAATGCTTTTGCATCCGCTGTTGATTACGTTTTATGAGTGCATTGGTTGCTAGTTGACGTGTTTCTCGTTGTCTTAATGTATTAGCACGAAGACATTGATAGCGTTGCTCTGAATTTTTATTTGCACGTGTACTTGCAACTTGATCTCTTAAATTTGCGTTATCCTTTGAGTGTTCTTCAGCTGTTCTATTCAATCGACGATGATGGATCAATTGCGCGTGATGAGTACGTCAACCAATGTTTATTGCTCTTCTACGAAGACGTGGTATTTTGCTGTAAAAATAAAATTATGTAAATGTAATACATAACAAATATGAGTAACTTATTGAAGATGAAATTTTAATTAAGTAACATGACTGAAAATATTTATTGTATCAAATTCTAAATAAATAATATGTAATTTTATTTTCTACCTTTTTCTTTATTTAATACAATCAAAATTTTAAAGCTGAAAAAGAAACAACACAATGAAGTCAATATCCAGAAATAGTTTGATATAATCAAATAAAATGTAAGAAAAACAAAAATGACTGTTGCCAAATTAACAAATTAAAATCCAGCTGTTGATAAAAAATAGGAAAATTGCTTAAAAATTTAATCTAAAAAAAGTCTAAAGCAAATTTTGAAACAAACTCTTCATAATGCACATCATTAGGAACTGTAGTAATCATGTGCCAGTTTTATACTTCTGGGTTTCTTCGAAGTGAAACACACACACACAATATTTCATTTTAGTTTTGATTTCCCTGGGTGAGCATATCTATCGCTTCTTAATAAAATATGATCCAAGTCATTTAAATGATTACAGGATTTGCACATTGCATTATCCGTTAAATTGAATTTTTGAAGAAGTCCTGGGGTAATAATCATTTTGCTGAAGATTTGTGTGCATAGAATTTCTTCTCTTCAATTATTTGTCCATTTATAGATGATGCCAATGTTTATAATATTGCCCAAACTTTCAAAACATTTCTTTGAATACAAATTATTTCGTGACAGATCTTGCAAAATAATCTGCCTGCTCATTCCATAGAATATTAGAGTGTCCCGGAGTCCAAAGTAATATCAATTTATTGGTATAATATGACTGTATGTAAATTTTACTAGCTGGTCTGTGAATCGCACTATGTGATTTAATAGAATAATTTTGAAGAGCATGGAGAGTACAGAGAGACTATCGGATAAGATTAGCAGATTTTTGATTGAAACAGTCAGATCACCTAAGGCTTGGCAAATAGCCAATGCTTCAGCAGTAAAAATAGAGTCATTGTGATTTATTCTGTAAGTAAAAGAGTGATTTTTTCTGCTATATACCTGCTATTGATGTTATTTGATCGTTTTTCGATGCATATCGGTGGCTATTATATGGAATTCCTGAAAATCATGTTCAAATGTTTCTTCAAATAAACCTCTTATAGTTTGAAGTGGTAACTTTTTCTCCTGAAAGTTATTGGTATATATTTTACATGGGAGAAATGAAAAAGAATGATATCCTGGGGATTGTAATGATTTGATTACTATTATCATTTAAAGTGTGTAGTATAATAACAATATTATTTTTATCCTCCATTACTTTTAAATTCAGATAATCAGGGTTATTACTATATAATGGAGAAAAGGTTTGTGTGGACATTTGAAATATGAAAAAAGTTTTTGCCAGTCTTCTGATTTTATCCGAGAGAATTTCTTGTCCAGCCAGTTTCATTAATACAATACTTGGTGTCCATTTTGGAAGACCTAGAGCAATTCTGAGAGCTTTAGTTTGTATTACATTAAAAGGTTTCAACTGATTATCGGCCAATTTATTTATTATATGACATGTGTAAAAAAGGTGCTACATATGCTATTATTGATTAATTCGATAAGAATTTCAGCTCTCGGACCACATAATGCTTATAAGTCGCACCATTAAGAGCATTGAGTTCTTTCAATGCTTTATTTTTCAATTGATGGGTGATGTTAATATTTTGATTCCGTTTAGAAAAATATACTCCTAAATATTTAATCAAAGATTGCCACGAAAGAGGGTTCCCAGCTAATAATATATTACTAAATGAGTGAATCATTTTGTTCGAGTGCTCAGCTATTGTACTTTTGTCTGGGCTTAAACTCAATTTCCAATAATTACACCATTGATTTATTCTCTCTAATGTATTTTGTAGTTTACGGCAGACGATATAAAGTGAATGATGTGAGGAATAGATAAACATGTCATCAGCATATATGAAACATTCGAATCCAGTCTCCAATGTTTCAAAAAAGTCATACATTTAGATAGTGTATAATGATGGAGACAATCACTATCTTGGGGGAGTCCCTTTAGCAGTTTTTTTTCAGATAAAAAACATCCCCTCTATCGTATTTGTAGCGATCTATAAGATAAAATGCCAGGCATCCAAAATGCTATTTTCCCAGTTATTCTAATTTGTAAGCACTTGTAAATGAGACCATCAATACATACGGTCATAAGCACTCTGAATATCCAAGCTAATCCCCACGAAGTACTTTTTTTCCACTTTGCGTCTGTTATTGATTTGTAAATTGTAAGTTGCTCTTCTGTTATCTTTAAAAGGACCAAGTCCATAATGTTGCTGATGTAGTTTTTGCTCTGTTATTAGTGTGTATGCAATTCGATTTGCTAAAATTCTTTCAAATGTCTTAGAAAAAAACTGAAGTTAAGGCGATGAGTCTATATGAGGAGATTTTAGTTTTGTATTTGCATGGTTTGAGAATTGGAAGAATTATAATACGATTCCATGCATTTGGGACAATTGACTTACCGAATATCTGTAGAAAGAAATTTAAGATGATCATTTATTTACTATGATTCAATAGTTTTAGGAATTTAGCCTGGATTTTTTTTGGTCTGCACCTGGGGTTGTGTTCTTATAAGATTTTATTGCTTTATTCAATTCAGATATATGAAAGGGTGTGTTGATTAAACTATTATCTTGGGCAAACAAGTCCAAAGAGAGTGGATCATGGATAATATTATTGAATGCAAAATTTTCTGCCAAGAATGTTGCTTAAATCTGTGGATGATATATTATTCTGTTATGTATTTGAAGAAAATTCAGTGTTGATTCAGGATTATTATTCATTACGATTTTCTTTAGTATGTTATTGAATATTCTTGGGTTAGGAACATTATTACATACTGTATCCCAGTATTTCTTTTTGTATTTTTTGATATAAAAATGGAGCCGCAGTTGGGATTTTGCTTATATCGAGTCCACAATTTTGAGGAGATTTCCCGAATGAGTTTTTTCTGAAGTATTTAAGTTTGTTTATGTTATGACAAGCATTATCACACCAGGAAGGGACGATTCTTTTAGAGAATTTTATATTTCTAGTACTATTTGAAATTATTTTAGTGATATTGTCAGATAGATTATGAATGTAATCATCTATCTTTAAATCTGTTGATTTTGCTAGTTTTATTACTGAGGGTCAATCCACTTTTTTATAGTTATTTTAATCGGATTATGAAAATTAAAATATGTGATAACAGGACAATGGTCACTATTGTAGGAGCTGTCTAAAACACACACAAAAGTATTGCTGTATCCGATGAGACTTAAAGAGCATAAAGTAAAATTCAGAAGAGAACTAGAGCCAACATTGCTTCTATGCGTTGGAATATCAGTATTTAGAATAATGAAATTATAATTTGTTAACCAATCCACCAAGCTTTCCCTGTATTGAGAAGTATGTTTGGAGCCCCACTTTGAGTGAAGCAAATTAAAATCAACGAATATGAAATCTGGATCCAATAAGGAATAAACTAAAGAATTATGTTGTGTAATATTAAGTCCTGGGGATGCATATAAATTTATCAGATGAAATGAATTATAATTAATTATAATTTGCAATATTAAAATCGCGTAGTCTGATGATGGCGTATTGTTAAAGGATATTTGTCTGGCAGAAATATTTGATGGTATTGCTATCAGCAGCCCTTCTCCTGGTCTGTCTTGTCTGAAAATAGTTTTACCTGGGATTTTCAAATTGTCGTTATATTTTAAAAAAAGCCTCTGAATAATCAAAATATTTGATTGTGAAAAGGAACGAATTTTTAACCAAATAAGTTTGATTTTTAAACATCTACAACTCCATTGTAGAAAACGCATAAAAAAGATATACTAGGAAAAATAAAATATAAAAAAAAATTAATTTTTAATCCTCCACTTGAGGAAATGAAACATATTTATAGATATGCCCTTGCTCACAAAAGTAAGTATGCAACTTATAGCTTAAGTGAAAAAGCTCTAGCTCTCAAATAAATATAAGAAAATTATTGTTTTGGAGAGTGTTGTTTTATAGCTTATGATTCAAGTAAAATAATAAAAAAAACAAATCATTATATTTAAAAAAACTTTAAGAGTCATTTTGTTAACTACCAGTAGAAATTTAAATCACAAAAGTATGTATGCACTCTGAATTTTTTGACTTTTTAAATAGGTTGAATGAAACTTCTCGAGTGATTTTTTGTATTTCAGTGATAAGTTTAGAAGTTCTGCTACAAAGTTTGTAAGTTTGAGCTTAAAGTACTTCAACAATTCACCAATGCTTCCACGTGGAAAATAACTATCAAAAGATCTAAATGACGCAATTATAAATCTCCATAAGGAAAGCAAGTCCCAAAGACAAATCGCTAAAATTATAGGTAAAAATCCTGCAACAGTGCAAAAAATCATTGAAAAGATCTATGCTGAGGGAAATATTCTAAACAAGCCAAGGACAGGACGACCATCCATTTTCACGGATCGATAAAGGCGAGTTATAGTTGGAAATGTGAAAAGAATCTGAAGATTAATAGCGTACCAAAATTGACAACTGATGTGAAAAACAATTTTGCGAAGTCATGCAATCCTTAAACAATTCGCCGTGTGTTACGGAAGCAGGATACCGTGGTCAAAATATGCGAAGGCAACCATTTGTCAGCAAAGTGAATCTCAAAAAAGAGAAAAGATTTTGAAACAGAAAATGAAAAAACAGGACAGAAATTTTTGGAAATCCGTGATTTTTTTGGATGAAAGTAAATTCTACATCCACGGGTCAGATGGACACCAAAAAGTTTGGAGGAAAGCAAATGCAGCTCTAGAACCAAAGAACATAAGAGGAACTGTAAAACACGGTGGTGGTGGTAGTTCGATTATGGTTTTGGAGTGCATGGCAGCAACTGGAGTAGAAAATTTAGTTATAATCGATAGGAATAATGAATCAATATAGCTATTTGAATATTTTAAAGAATAATCTAAGCCAAAGTGCTTCTAAATTGGGACTCGATGGATCCTTCACTTTCCAACAAGATAATGATCCGAAACATACTGCTTGGGTTGTTCATGAAGGGCAGCTATATAACGTGCGAAAAGAGGTAAAGCCCCACCGCAGTCACCTGATCTTAATCCCATTGAACACTTGTGGGATTATCTCGATCGCCAAATTAGAAAGCAAAAGATCAAAACTAAGAATGATCTATAAAAGCCCTTTTGGAGGAGTGGCAGAAAATACCATCTTCTGTCACTCAAAATTTAGTAAAATCAATACCATTTAGATTGAGAGCTGTCATTAAGGCCAAATGCTTTCCAACAAATTACTAATTTTCTTGAAAGATTGTAAAAATTGAAATATTAATGTCTTTGTTTTTGTTTGCATACTTACTTTTATGATGTAAATTACATCCTATTTTAAGTTAAGCTCATCTTGCTAGTTAAATATTTGCATTTTTAAATATTTTTCATTTTGTAATTAAGCTCGTTTTTGCTGTAATCGAAATAAATCGTTAATTTGAAAACTCTAATATTGTAGGTATGTTTTTTTCATAGGACATCATGACATACACTCTGCATACTTAATTTTGTGACTAAGTGTAGATCAGTGCTTCTCAAACTTTCAATACTAGCGCCCCCTTTTCGATCATTATTTTTTTCGTGCTCCCCCTTATACATTAATAATGTACTGAATGCAATAATAATGCACTTTGACGCTAAAGTTACAATAAGCGATCTTAATTAAAAACCATACAAATTAGTAACATAAGTATTAAATTTTATATACTACTTTTAAGCAAAATAAATAAATAAATAAAATAATAGGATAATTATTATGTTATTTTTCCTTTCTCTAATTTTTAAAGTGAACATATTACAAAATGCGGTAGCTGCTTAGAAGACAAAATATAGATATCTGCTAAATATAGAAAAAGAACTCAGAGGGTCAATATCTAATCATAAGCATTCCTTATAAAAACTTTGGTTTGCAAGACAAGCCCATGGAATTCGTTAATACTTATTAAACTTTTTCTTAATTTAGTATTAATTAATTAGTTATAAAATACTCTGTGCAGCACTGATACATTAAAATTATACCGGCTGAAGTACCCGCTCTTTGCTCGAGTTCATTTATAAGAAAATAAAACATTATTGATATAATAGCTGAATTGTAAGGGAAGCAAAGTGCTCGACAATTTTTACAAAAACGTAAAATGATTTTTTTTTTAAATCGTTGCTCAAATTATAATTAGTTTTAAGCGAATTGTAATTTTAAGCCTCACAGAAGTAGCATTTATAATTGATGTTAAACAGTAGCGCACAAAGGAATTTTTCAAGGAGGGGTCCGGAATCGAAAGTTCACCAATCTTGTATCAGGTTCCTTTTGATTTTGTCGATTTTCGGGAACAAAACACAGTAAAAAAATAATTCTTGAATAAATAATTAGCATTAACTAATAAAATTAATCATTAATAACAAATACTTAACTAAATTTTGCGTACTATAAACTTAGAATTATAATCAATCGGAAAAAAAATCAAGGGCTTTGGGGGGTCCGGACCCCCCCCTTGTGTGCGCCACTGATGTTAAATAATGATCAATAATATAAAAAGAATAATTGTATTATTTTTAATATTTAAAGTGAAAAGACTTCAACATGTTTTAACCCGGGAGCAGGCGCGCACTCGGTACGGTCGGGGTTATTGAGTCACCCCAATCCTTTTTTTTATAAATATTTTATTGTACACGATAGAAATCATGATTCCAGTGAATAATTTAGCTAACAGAAAGTTTACTTATCTACTTTCAAGGACTTTTCAATTTTTCTTTGGTAATTAATAAACAGTTTTGCCAGAATTAACGATTTCGTAATCTGTGTGTCCCGCGCGACCACTTCCGGGTAAAAAGTATATTCATTATGATAATATGTATGTTACTGCTAAAAAATTGAGTGAAACGTTTTTCGTTATGCTTTATACAGTGATAATATTTATAAAAATATGTCTTGGCCAAGTAATCCTTCATGTGCTTGTGTGTGTGTGCTCTCCGTGGTTTTCCAAATATCATAAAACTCTTTTGCATGAAAAAAAGCGCAACAGAGAACACGTAAAAGAGGGGCCATAACTAACTGTACCCATAACTTTGAAGGTCAAACAGATTACAGCTATAATGTGCAGTATTTCAAAAATAATGACAGTGATAAATTTTTTATGTTCCTAAAGTTTTTCGATTCTGGGTCCAGGATCTGGTTTTTCTCTGAAAGAGTAGTATGTTAGGTTAAAAAAAAGCGTAATAAAAAATCTCTCATCACGGGATGACAGCAAATCAAATAAAAGTTTTTTATTTGGTTATAGGATCAAAAACAGCTAATTAGGTATTGAAGAAGTTTTTATTTTTGATGGCTTAATATCGCCTATAAATTATATCAGAGTAAAAGTGCATTTTTTATTATGTCTGAAAGTATTTTGTTTTAATTCATTCCAGTAAACTAATTATTTTTTAAATCTTTTATTTTCGATATGCTCGCGCCCCCTCGTAAGGTCATCGCGCCCCCAGGGGGCGCGCCCCTCAGTTTGAGAAGCACTGGTGTAGATGGATTATCTGTATTTTTAAGAAATAAATCCCAAACTCAAACTTCGCGAAAAATATCTGCAATTTTATACTTTAAAATTATCTATGAATATTTTTTATGTATTATCCATATTGTTAGATGTACTTCAATGAATATTTCAATTTTCTGTTGCGGAAAATTTATATCTTTCTTTTCTAATGGGCTGTGATGGTTTTGTATACTAATATCTATTATACCTATCAAATGTTAAACATTGATTCGAGTGATTTTCCTTGAATTTTCGTCGAGCCTCTCCCAAAGTTAAATGTTTAGTACATTGGAATTCGATATTTTTTTTATAAAAGTGGGACAGTTAGAGGAGTTTGCTGGATGATTTCTATTACAGTATGTGCAATTTGAAGGATTTATACATTGTCCAGAATGGGATCCTCCACAATTAATATATCGAACATCACTGGAACAAAAACGTGATGAGTGTGTGAAACTGTAACAATTGTTGCATTTCCGGGGTTTGTCTATGAATAGTTGAGTTTTATGATTAAAAACCAAAGTTTTATACATTCTGGTGTATTAATACCCATAATAGTAATTAAGACAAGAGAAGCTTCTTGACGACTTTTGGACGATGAATCTACGGATTTCAACAATTTCAAAATCATTTGAGTTTTTTAATTCAGTTGCCACATCTGCCAGATGTACATTAGTTGGGATGTCAAAAAGTAGGAATCATGAAGTGAATAGTGAATACTTTCCATATTATGTTGGGTTTTACTGGAATATTTAGAATTTGTTCAATAGCTGTTATCTGAACAGCGCATACAGGATCCGAGGTGCATATTTTTATTTTTCCACTTCGAGTGAAGTACATATGCGTTATGTTATCATGCCTTGGTGTTTTGTTCTTATATTCAGCATGTAATAAGTGGGGATTCGATTTATGCATGTTTCCGGTTTCTTCTGTGTGATCAAGTAAAATTGTAATTTCATTAAAGCTTTTATTGTCAATTCGCGGAATTAATTCTTGGGCAGTTTGTGTAGATTTAAAATATTTATAGTATGTAGCTTCCTTCATGTTATCAGTCATTTTTGCTTCATCAGATTCCGTAATCCGGAGCGGGGAATGACTCAGCTTGAGTCGTCTTCAAGCAACAAAAATGGGAGAGAAAGAAATTGATTAACTTGCCAAAGTCCAGAAAAGAAAGGAAATATATATATATAAATATATAACACCTCTTTCTTAGAGGTGTACGAAAAATATTAATTTACTGTAAAACAAAAACAAATACGTCGAAATGTATCAAGTGCAAATATCAAAGATAGTTTATGTAAAAGCAAAATCGTAAACATCGCGGAATAATATTATCAGAATGTTGCCAAAAGTACAAAACAAACTTTGAGTTGCTTGAAGAATAATCCTTAAAAAAATATTTATTCGAAAAATAATCCTAATTAAGTGTTAAGGAACAGAAAAGTTGGATAAAAATCCCAACCGATAAACATAACTATATTAAAAATATGTAATAATCTTAAAAAAACTGCGTGTAAATTATTAATTTTTGCATTTAATGAAAACGTGATATCATATGTCTTCATGACACCAGAAAATCACTTAAAAATTAAATTTTAAAATTTTAGATAGAATTACGAAATGATAAGTACACAAAACTCCGTCCGGATTCAAATGCGTTATGCCAAAATTTCAGAGGATATACTTGAGTAGTTTCGGAGATTAGCGGCACATTAAATTTTTATTTATATAAATTACCTGATTGGAAATTAATGGTTTGCACTATTCGTAGAAACTGTTTTTATTATTTCTGAATTTATATTAATATTGGAATATATGAAGTCATTGCCAGAGTTATATATTAAAAATATGTTTTTAAAAAATTACGTTGAAAAAATTTGATTAAGGTCAAACGCTAAAATAAACTGAAAATTAATTCAAGATATTTTCATATCATCTCAACTTTATGAAACTCAAGATTTTTCCTCATTCACTGGTATCAGATAATTTTAGTGAAAAGTGAGGATTTAATTAAATGTGTGGGAGTACAAAATATTTGATAGAATCATACATCATTGCTTGGCTTTGACTATAATATATATATATATATATATATATATATATATATATATATATATATATATATATATATATATATATATATATATATATATATATATATATATATATAAAATAAATATGTATTATATATCAAAAACAAGAAATAATAGATAAAGAACATAACAAGAAATAGCGTAATAAAAATATAAAAGCTGAATATATATATATATATATACACTGGTGTATATACACAAATTAAAAACGAGACGGTTTTTTCAATAAAACTTTGTACAAACGCTTTCCAAATCAACACATTTAATACCGTAAGATGACCAAAACGTAAGGACATGTGTAATATATGTAAGCAACACTTACTAAAAGAGAAATCAGAAGGATAAAAAGAAGCATGAATGAAAAAGTAGCATGGAGCTTAATGCGACTGAAGGCCGAAACATCCCTGTGATGGGTGTCCAGCAAGAAACATCCGGTCTTTAGTAGGCGATATGATCTCCCCAGCATCTGCCCATGCTGTGAATGAGGATGTCAATGAGTTGTTGAGGCAATGCTGCCCATTCGTCTTGCAGCGCCAATCGAAGATCCCGAATCGTTACTGGTGGTAAGGTACGAGCTGCCAAGCATCTGCCTAGAAAATCACATACATGCTCGATGGGATTGACATCCGGAGATCGTGCCAGCCAATCCATACGTTCAATATCCTCACTCTCTAAGAGCTGTTCGGCAGCTACTGTGCGATGATATGGTGCATTGTCGTCCATGAAAAGGAACTGCAAACCCATAGCGCCTCTAAAAAGACGTATATATGGAAGAAGAATATCGTTACAATAACGGGTCCCGTTGACTGAACCTGCGTCGAAGACGTGAAGGTCTGTACGACTACCAAGCATGATGCCTCCCCAAACGAGAACACCGCGAACTCCATACCTATCACTTTCAATGATGTTCGAGGTATGATTGCGGATTCCCCGCTCTCTCCAGATGAGTATGCGATGAGAATCGCTACTCAAACTGAATCTGCTCTCATCTGTAAAGAGTACTCGTCCCCATTCATTGTCTCTCCAATTCCGGTGTTCCCGGTATCACAGAGAACGTCTTCTCCGATGGGCAGGCGTTAAAGGTACACACCGTACAGGGCGTCGTGCAAACAGACCACAACCGTGCAGTCTTTTGGCCACGGTAAAACGCGAAATCGGTCGTCCAGTCGCCTGTGTCGTGTGTCTATCGATTTCTCCGCTGTCTGCCGCCTGTTTCTTCTGGCCTGTAAGAAAATGTTCCGGTCATCTGAGTTTGTGGTTCCTCGTGGACGACTACTACTGAACCCCCGGATAGCTGTTCCTGTAGTTTGAAAATGTCTCAAAAGTCGTGAAACGATGCTGTTAGCAATTCCGAACTCTGCAGCCTCACTTGTTCCACTGCGGCCTTCCTCCAACTTCCCAATGATTTGACCTCGGGTAAAAACATCCAGATGTCGTCTAACAGATTGATTATTCGCCATTTCTCGCTGAGGCAGCAACTCGGTGTGATTTTAACTGTTATACGGCGTACAATCTCTTTGCCAGAAATACTGATCTTACACCGACAACATGCTTTATACTACTCAGACACTCCCCCATTACGTCTACCTGCATATCTGCGCATGTGCTACCGTACATCACCTTACTTAATCTCCTGATTGGTCTTTCTGTCCGCTCTGCCTCTTCGTTCAGCTGATATGCTAATTTTTTCGACTTCGTGAACCTTAATTTTTTGCTTATCAGTGTGTGTATATATATACATACATATATATATATATATACAATTATATATGATATATAAATATAAATATATATATCTATATATATATATATATAGAAGAAAAGATATATATATATGTATCTTAATACTTTCCAAATTCAAATATTTTTCAAACAGTTTCCTATAAATATTTCTATTATATGTAACAATATATTTTCTCTCTCTCTCTCTCTCTCTCTCTCTCTCTCTCTCTCTCTATATATATATATATATAAAGAGGCAATTCACACAAAAACTATTCAATCTTAAACATAATTATAGTTTGGTAATTTTCACCATGTGTGTGTGTCTTTTACACTATATTCTTAGATTAAAATTTTTTTATTTTCGAAACAAAAGATTAAAATATAGATGAAATAAGAGAAATATAATGTCTCTATCAATCCAATTCCAATTTCAGAGTCAATGGAAAATTTAATTTGGCTTTGTGAATATATTGCATATTTATCCTTTCAGATTCATGGGACGAGATGCAAAAAAAATTAAGTGATTTTTGTGTTTTAATTGAGAGAATGAAAAAAATTCTGAAGATAAAATAAACTATCATGAAAAGTAACGCATAACTATCAGTTTTCAGCGTATATATATTTCAACACCATTGCTGACACACACATACGCACGCAAGCACACACAAATATACACACACAATCAGCTATTTTAGATTAGATTTATTCAAATAAAACATATTAAGTATTATGAATAAAAATAAGAATCGATTTATAATTAGAATCTAGGAATAGAATTAGAATCTCTCATGTGAATTGTATGGCGAATGTATTTCGAATTACCGTGATCTTTCTTCCATGCTGGGACAACTAAGTACATTTCCTATTAAAGCTTGAGGAAAATATATGCATTAAGATGAGTCATTCAGAAACACGCATAACCCTTGTCAAACTATATATTTTGCAAATTCACTCGCAAACCGTTACATGTAGGAAAAGATTGTACAACGAAATCACGAAAAAACGATGCTTCCATCATACGCGAATACGAATAGAATCCTATTTTCCCGCCAATCACAAAAACTTCTAGAATGAAGAAAAGTTCCGTTCGTGGTGCCATCTCTGGACGGTGAAAGGAGTCAACTGTTCCTTAACATTAAGCATCTGTATAACCTTGCTATTTACATTTTCTTGCTTTTTTTAAAATTCCCTAAAAATCTGTTAAAACATTATTTTAAAGCCTAAAGATAAATAAAGGGTGTTTTTTACAGGTATAGAACTTCAAATTGCAATAAAACAACGATGTATTATTCGATTGACATGAATTTTTTTATTCGAAAGATAATCTTGTGGCATTACATTTTAAATATGATTTCTGGCATATGACTTCCACAGCTGGCTCGGATGTAGTCCAAACTGGACGTCCAATTTTCGATGACTCTTTCCAACATTTGTGGCCATATATCGGCAATAACACGGCGAATGTTGTCTTCCAAATGGTCAAGCGTCTGTGGCTTATCCGCATAGACCAATGACTTTACATAGCCCCACAGAAAACAGCCTAACCGTGTTAAATCACAAGATCTTGGAGGCCAATTCACAGATCGGAAACGTGAAATTAGGCGGTCACCAAACGTGTCTTTCAATAAATCGATTATGGCACGAGCTGTGTGACATGTTGCGCCGTTTTGTTAGAAACACAGCTCCTGGACATCATGATTGTTCAATTCAGGAATGAAAAAGTTAGTAATAATGGCTCTATAACGTTCAGCATTGACTGTAACTTTGTGGCCTTCATCGTTTTTGAAGAAGGATTCCACCAGCCCATAAAGCGCACCAAACTGTCAGTTTTTCTGGATGTAACGGTGTTTCGACATACACTTGTGGTTTAGCTTCACTCCAAATGCGGCAGTTTTGTTTGTTGTCGTAGCCTTTCAACCAGAAGTGCGCTTCATCGCTAAACAAAATTCGCTTATGAAAATGGGGAACAACGGCAATCTCGTTTTGTGCCCTTCGACGAATCTACACCTTGCTTGATGATCGTTTTAATGAATTGCCAAACCAAACTGAGAATAAATCACTTGACAGCTGTTAAATCGGTTCCCATCTTGGAAGGTAATGCCAACTTAAACTTCTGTACCTGGAAAAAAACATTAGATATATTAAAACGTGAAATAGGTATATATATATATATATATATATATATATATATATATCTTGTTGGAACCACAGCTATATATATATATATATATATATATATATATGGCTCTATATATATATTGACCACGTGTCTGTGATGATCGTTTGGAAAGAAGAAAGTCTTCAGTAAGCATGGGAATAAATTACTAACGTTTAATATATTTACAAATTATTTACATATTATAGATCGTCACTTAAAATTACGTCTTTCCATTCATACTCTTCTCTCAGCAGTTCTTAACACACACGGTAGATCTTTGCACTTTGTTTTATTACAGCGTCTTACTCTTCTTTTTTAGCATCTAAAGTTAATGTATGTAGCTCCAACAAGAAGTTGTGCTTAATCCGACATGAACAGAGTTGAACAGTCCATAATAGACGTTGCCTGGAAATAGCGGCCGGCACCACATTCCTCTTTTCTTCAACTGATACGTAATATATATTGAAGTATATTACTTCAAAATTGACTTTAGCCGTGTAGTGTGGATATAATCTTATACAGAGGAGTTTAAAGGTATAGTCAGTAGGCATTTATCGTTTGTAATATAAACGATATATTCTCGATTAACAATCCAAAAATTGTAATGGAATTTCTTTATTTTACGTAGTATTAAGTTATTTGGTAAATTATACATCAAATTTTCATAATTAAAATAACCTAAAATCAACTCTGCATCCATAAATTGCTATTAGTTTTCAATCCCACATATTTGAATCAAATGATCTTTTCCTAGAATAATAAAACTATTTGTTATAATTTGTTTTCCTTTTTCAAAAGTAATCTTAAAATATACAATAAGATGCGTTCTTCCTAAATGCGTTCTTATCAGAATAAGAAATAATTATGTGAATTAAACTAAGGAAGTTGCTTCGAAGCCTCTTTTTAAGAGCAGATGCTTGTAAATGAAATATTATTGAACAACTATGCATAAGAATTCATTCAATTTTTAAGCGAAAACCACAAATCCCATTTTTATTTTGCATATTCAAAGAAGAAAAAATAATCTTCTTGGAATTCTGTAAACATGATTAGGTTGAAATGAAGAATATTACACTTTTATTGGAAATAAGTGTATTTACGCATCCTGAAAATAAAATATGGAAGCACTTATGCATATTTATGCTCAAAAGTTCACATGCGTCTTTTCTTTTTTCTTAATAAAAAAGACATTATTTTTCGGTAGGAAATTTTCGCTTTCATTTATTTTTGCAGAAAATAATAACTATTAATGGAATTTTGTTTTGTAGTGAAATCAAAGAAAACATTCGCTTTACATAACAATTTGATGAAATGACTGAATTTTATTCACTCGGATATTAGAAATATTGTAAGTATTTACTAACGAATAGTCATATTACATTATTACGTGATATATACAAACTTTTGGCTTAGTTTATCCCAAGTCTGTGTATCGTAAACGCAAAAATAGTATATATAACGCACGTATAAAAGCAAAAATTAATACTTAACCCAATTATGTGTATGTAGTTGTTACATTGAATACATTTGGAACTCTGCAAGTGTTCTCTCTTTCTCTCTCTCTCTCTCTCTAAAAATGCTTTCGTAACAAGCAGGTAAACAACACCATGTTCATCACTTATTATTTAAAATTGCAAATCATGTGTTTTTATTAATAATTGCATTTCTTTGCATATTCATGTGAATTTGATTTAACTTCAAAAATTTGACACAATGTTACTCAATTTCAATTAATAATATTTTTTCAAAGCTCCATTGTTCCATATAATAAGTGAAATAATCTCGCAACTTAGACACAATAAATGTTTCTTACAAAGGGGGATGAAAAGGAGTGTCAACTGAGTTTTCTTTTTAATTTAGAAACTTTAAATATAATAGAAATTTTAAAATTTCGGTAATTCACAATTTTACTCCTAATGTAATAAATGTTATGATTATTAAACTATTTCCATAAATAGAGTTGTTAAGTATTAAAAACTGTTTCATCAATTGTGGAAGACTCTTAGTCGAAACAAAGCGATCAATTTTGACGAATGAAATCCAAAAACTTATGTATAAATATTTACATAAATTGAAGAAAGGGGACATAACTGGATTACTTGGATTTAATTTCATACGCTAAAATATAAATTGCATGAAAAAATAAGCTAGTATAAGTTAAACAACAATTAAACATTAATCAATGAATTAAATAAACAGTAAATTAATGGGTTTAAAATCACAATTTTTCTTAAGTCCTCTATGTAGATAAAAATTTGTTCACGAGTTAATATTTCTAAAAACTTTTAGGAGTTTCTAATTTTTTGACTACTTTATAAACGAAGGTACAGTCATGGCTTTCAATTGGAGGTAAGGATTTGAAAACAATTTTCAATATTTCAGGAAAAATATCTAGTTTTATCAAATTTTGTCATTTTTAATTCGTCATGAATATATCAGTAGGCCATTTTCAATTAAAAATACAAATTACAGTCTGATACATCTTTTGAAAATTAGTCATTTATAATATTAATTTCTATGAGATATAAAAAACATACTACTCAGAAACATACCCGCAATTTACAAGCAGACTTTAACCACCTGCCTTTGCAATTTCAAACCTCCTACACTTGCTAGAACAGCGTTTCTCAAATTGCGGGGCGTGACCCCTAGAGGGACATGATAACCCTACGAGAAGGGGCGCAAGCATATTGAAAACTCGAAAAAAAGTGTGTGTGTGTACATATGTACGCACGTAAGAAGTTATACTTCTTTGGCGTAACAAGATTAAAATCTTTCTAAAAATCTTTAGCAGGAAAAGCTGGGCTCAGGACGAAAGGCCGTCACGAGCAGAGTTGAATGATACTAACCTTCAGTCAATTTGACAAGCCAAATCTGAGATAATCACGATTTAAATAAATGTAAACACCCCCGCACAGGGACAATAGGACCAATAATATGAGGGGTACCAGACTGTATCTGGAGATGAAGTCACACGAATGAGATATCTGATACCTCATATTGAATGTCTCGGTGGGATGAAGCGTTCCTGAGAAAATTAAGACATCCACCTGAAGAGTCCCCGAGTTATGGTCATTCAAAAATAATTAAAACATTTAAAACAATAAAATAAAATAGAAGCAGGGCACCCAGCAACTCGAAACTGGACCTGGTTGTGAGCAAACAAAAGATGAATCCATTAAAACCGGTCCGGAGTCAAATGGGTAGTAGTTGCAAATGGGGCGGCTCTAGCTCGGGAAAGGAAAATACAGTTAACTCCCCCCGGAGGGGAACAGCAGTGATGTAAATGATCACGTACATCCCAATGAGACGCAGAGTAGTAGGTGATCCCAAAGTTCATCCTTCTATCTCTGTGATATCGTTACGTCATTAAAATATAGAACCCCATAAGAAAAACATGGGGATTCTAATTTTAGTGATAATGCCCACCCCCTAAGCCCGCTATCTACACACAAATTATAACAGATACAATATCTCAACGTGGAAAACCTAAGGTTCGAGTTTCTTAACGAATCTCAAAAATCCTCGGAGCTATGCGGAATTTAAAAAAGATTAAAATTTTTAAATAATTTTAAAATGTTAAATATAGGTAAAGCAATGGAGCTATGGTCCTGAAAAAAATATATCTGTGTGCTCATAGGAACAGCAATCGAATCCAGTCGGTGTGGTCGACAAGGTGGCATAGGATTCAAGTTATTTCTGGGGTTAGCCCTGTAGGGGGGAGGGGGCCAATTCCACGTAAAGCTGGCGCTAATACGAAAATATGGCGGACTTCCAAAAATCGTTCCAAGCTCAATTTCTTATGGGGTGAAATATTTCCAGTCCCCATAGGATTAACATGAGATCATGGTATTTTAGTACTTAAGCCCTCCCCATTCTTACGCAATGGGAATGAAGTAGATGACTGGATGGGTCTCGATGAGTGGAACACTTGGTTAAAATCTCAAGTCCGAGACTCGAACAGGAGCCAAGGGATTGTGAATTTAAACAAATTTAAAAAAGTTTTAGACAAAAACTATAAAAGAAATAGCCCTATGAGCACACACATGTAATTATAATAACTCAAAGAGCAGATAGAGAGGGATCGAATGAGCCAGGTCCTAATGGACTGTGAGGCTCGGATGCCGAGATATTGACCAAAAAGCTGTAGAGAGGGTATGCGTCTCAACACATATGGTTTATAACAATAGTTATTATGATCCCCCAAATATCAGTCCCATAGCACCAAAAAAGTGGCATGACGGTGTCTGGATGATATGCTCACGCATCGTAAAAACTTATCCTCATCCTTTTTCCCTAACTCCCAAAAAGAAGAATAACTTCAAAAATAAATATACGAATACAAAAGGCTATTACAATTCTCTACAATGAAATAAATGTGTTTATGTTCATCGCAATGCGTTCGTAGTAAAAACATCTATAATCATATACTTGCAATTGTTTTTTAAATAGGTAAACTAATATTTACTCTTATGTTTTATGTACATGAAACACAATTTAAAGTTTAATTTACTAATTTTTTTTAAAAAAATCCTGTAAGTATGTTTCGTTTAATAACAAAAAGTATATTCAAACAAATGCATCAGAGAAGCTCCGTAGGCGAAGAACAATTTCTCCCTACTAGTAGTGACGTCACGAATCAGCGCAAAGCAAAGGTTTGCACAGACACGGGGGGTATAACTCAGTGGTAGAACATTTGACTGCAGATCGAGAGGGTTCAAACCCGGGTTTCCCCTTCTTCAGGGAAGTAAATAGAAATATTATCCTGAGAATTTTGAAGGCGGCAATGATCTGTCCCGTTCTGTATATTTCTAGACAAAGCAATTTCGCACCCGTGACGGTTTGCGAGCACATCGTAAAAATTCACCCTCATCCTATTTTTCTAACGCCCCAAAAGAAGTATAACTTCAAAACAAAACATTATTTAAACAAAAATTAAATATTTACTGAAAATAAACAAACAAAAATATATTCTAACATAATGAAATATAAATTACGCGAATTTGCACTCGTATAATACACTCATAAATGTATCAGTATCGCACAATGTACTTGACAATTAATTTATCAATACTAAGTTAAGAATAAGTTCAATAATTGCTAGTGCCTATGGGCTTATCATATATAACATTTTTACAAAAATCAACAATTTTCCTGATAATTTTTATGGTTTGTAATTATCCCCGAAACGGCCGATTAAAGGTAACGGGATTCACTCCCCAATGTTTCATGTTTCCACGTAGGGGGTGTATGTGATATTTTTCTCAGGGGGAGGTGACAAAAAGTAATAAATAAATGAAACCTTCTCTCAAATAAGTCAATCCTTCGCAAACACTGTCAAGGTCCTTTTTTGTATTCCAAAACCTTCGGAAAAATTGTATGGATAGCAGCGCACAGAATAGATCGTAGTTCGAAAAGACGCATTTATACGTCCGGATCATTTAACGCTTTGGCTTAGAGATACCTTTATATATGGTGGTGGCACCTAAGAGTTTAAATTGTATTTTAGATTCAGCATCAATGTATAGTATTAATGAATTCAATACATTGTTATTGTATGGAAATGACTGCGTTGAAAATTATGCTAGAATAATCGATCGCAAATATTGAAATTTTGAGAACCATTGTGTTAGAAGGTATAATTAAAGGATAAAATAATTTAATCATAAAATTATTATTAAACTTTAATAAATGAGCTTTAGAATAAATAATCAAGGATAGAATATTACATCGACGAAATAAAGTGTCAAAGTAATAACTTGCTGCTTGAGAAAGTTCGTACTGCTAGTTTGAAGCGTGTTTATCATTTTTAATGATTCAGTGAAGTTATTAAATACACCATATCGCAAATTTCATTGAAATTACTCTCATTGGCATAAATATTTGCGCAATTGGAAGGAGTTGCCAAAATAAAATGAAATTTTACAAACACAAGTGCAACGTTGATGTAAGCAAGTAATTACAAAAACAAGCCAAAAAAGTCCTTTGTTGTAGTAGAAAAACTTGCAAATGAATGGAGGCTTTGATACGTTCATAGATAAAGCCTGTAGTATGAATGCCTAATGTGAAACGGTCGGTAATTGAGGCAAGCTAATATCGTACGTTGATTTGCTTAATTTTGCTAGATTATTCCTGTAATCGCTCCTCTAATTCGAACAATCTCATAGGTTGTCTAATTTATGGTTCTAATTGATCCAAAATTTCCTCAATCAGTGACAAATGTGGGGACGAAAAAGGCCCTAAAAAGGTAGAGACAGGGTGGATGAAATCCTAAGAAACCCTTTCTGCGTGTGGCGGAGCATTGTCCTTTTGAAAATTCATCATTATTCTGGGAGCCCTGTCATAAGTGGCAATGCATGATACTCAAGAACATCATGAACGGACCTCTGAGCTCTCATGAAGGTGTGGATCAATATTTTCGGTATATAAAATCGACCTCATATAACACCAGTTGTGGGAGAGATGTGCCGATGTACATCGAAGACAGAATGGAGAAGTTGACCACGGGGCGTTTACAATATGAACACGAGAAACATCATTGTCCATATTGGATCGGGTTTGATCCCTGAAGACATCTTCTTTTCATTCAGTTGAAGTCCAATTCATTCCTGCTAGAAACCACTACAAACAGAGATTATGGAGGTTGGTTATCAATGACAATACACATAACGCTACTGCGATAGCAACTGTCGTCTAGATAGGCGTCTTGGCATGTTACCTGTGTATGGATAGCCAAAAATAAAAAAAAATTGTTACCATGAGTGTTGCTACGTAGCAGACCTCTCTGTTGCCCACTGGCCCCAACACATTTTCACAGAAAAGTCAGAATATCCTAAATGACGTATCGCCCGGTTTCGTACATATCCCTAAGATTCTTCTCCTCTCAAGCTTTGACCACTATTCATTTTGTCTCCGTGGGCGTCTATAGTATCCTGGTTAAAATCATTCATCTGCAACATAATAAATACACACATAAAAGTCATGTGTACATTTCTTATACTCTAAAGAGAACTAAGTTCAAGTCCCTCTGGTGACATTACGTAATGAGTAATGACGCTGAATTTCTAATCATTTACCAATCTGTCATACACATAACTTCATGCCATGTTTCGTATCAATCCTGTTTTTATTATTTTGATCTCAAATTCTTATGGTATTGAGTTTAATAGGTTTTATAAAATTGTTATTTCCTTTTTAAATGTGACTAAGAGTAGCTAATGTCTTATTCTCCCTTGGTATAAACAATTCCTTTAATGAACTTGGAAAAAATGAGTTAAATGATCATAAGATTTTATAAAGTTTTTTTTTTTGAAAAATAATATGTCTTTTATATACTAAGTTGTGTCCTTAGAAGAAAGGACGTTTTATATTTCGAAAGAGAATGCATATTTCAAGTATAGTTGCGTTTCTTTGAACCTTTGAATTTAAAACCGAAATTGCTGTTACATTAAATGGTGTGAAAAATAACTAATCTAAACTATGCATATTTCGTACCTTTTTTTTCTGAAAACTAATTAACAATTCAGTAAGTGAACTTGACCTTGTCAAATTACTGCTAAACCAAAATGGGAAATTTTTTTTTTAATTTGAAGATAGGCATTTCAAAATGTGTAAAAAAAAAAATTAAAAAAAAGAAAAGTAAAGAAAACCCTTAGTAAGCACATTACATCGAAATACGTACAAGACAACAATTTCATGGAATAATTCCTTATACTTGTTACAAACTGTTTAATAATATAAAATACATTAATCCATTTATGTCCATTCACTCAAAGGTTAAGTGTTCAAACGATAAATAGTGAATTCATTAACTGATTGCTAATGATCGGTTGAACACGATAGCGTATTAAGTTTCAAAAAATATTCTTCACAGCAATTGGAAATTAAATTCTTTTATAGTAAGTAGTAGTATCCGCTATCAAAAAGACGTTTATGTTGATAAATTCGCAAATATTCAATATATATTAGGTAAGCAGGTATTTACCCAAAACCGAAAAAAATATGTGCAAGGGGTTTTATGATACAAAAAACAGTTGGGGAATATCTAGTCTAAAGCATAACAATTCGTTGGAATGGGACTGGGAGAACCAACAGAGTAAAAAGTGAGAAATAAACTGCATCGATAAGATTTTACCTCTAAATGGTCTAAGCACACAACAAATTATGTGGAGAGTCGCCACCTTGCATAAAATTTTAGGCGCAAGACATTGCTGAAGTTGAAGTTAGATGAAACTGTTGATCACAGCACATTATCTGAGGCACGGAAGGCTTAAGACCTGTTTCATTACTTTCTTCGAAGAAGGAAAGTCAAAGGAAAAATTGTGAAGTAGATAGTAAGTGGACTATGAATGGAAAAATTCAGCAAACATTGGTGTTCACTTTATACTTGAGATAAAATGTCCCTCACACCTCTAGATAAGGTTCAAATAATAGTTGTCATCAATTTCAAGTTGTACAAGATAATTCAGTGCAAAAGACAATCGAATTTCAATTTCAGATACTGTAGCAATCAGTTGCTGGTTGGGTGTGATCTTAAAGGGAGAAAAGCCACTATTTTTTTCGGTATCGTCCACACTTTTCCATAACATATGTCTGTCATAATATATGAACAGCCTACTTACACCATGATCATTCGTCAATGACACCTCGATGACGGTTTTTGACACCTCGAAGCGACATCAGCATTGATGGACTTGTGCCCCCTTCGTACAGTGAAATAGTTTCTTTGAATCGAGATATCATGTCACTCTCGCTTAGTGGAGACATTGGTTTCTGGTGCAACAGCTATGAACTTCTCAATGAGCTGCCACAACATTTAACTGTTTTAGAAAAAACAGTCTCAATTTTAATGTGTGTCATATGATCAATTAATAGTCATCGTAATGAAAAAAATACTCTACTCAAGAATGTTCAATTCATATACATATGTAAAACATATTGTTTTCTGCTTCAATTGCAATGCTTCAATAATCATTTTTGGTCTGTTATAGTTCTTCAAAATGTATTAAGAACAAATATAAATGGTGTTATACTTGTAAATAACCCACACTCATTTATTAAATGTCTTTTACACGGGTTTTGTCTTTAATGTACCCTTGAAAGCAGTGTTTCTCAAACTGTGGGGCGCGCCCCCTTGAGGGGCGTGACAAATCTACGAGGGGGGCGAGCATATTGAAAAAAGAAAATTTAAAAAAAGAATATTTTAAAAAATTATTAATTTACTGAAAGTAAATAAACAAAATACATTCTGACATAATAAAAAAAATAAAATACGAATTTATACTGATGTATTGTACTTATAAATGTATCAGTGCTACATTATGTTTTTTTATAATTAATTTAACAATACTCTTTTAAGAATAAATTTAATAATTACCATTGATCCCATGGGACTCTGTCAAATATAAAATCACATACAAAAATCAACACTTATCTTGATGTTTTGTTTATATAAAAAAATCTCTTAACTGCCGATTAAAAGTTACGCGATTCGCTTCCCGATGTCAACCGTTTTCAACGTAGGCGCGCGTATGGGATGCATTGAGTGTGTGTGTAAGAGGGGGAAAGGAGGAATAAAGAAGCAAATAACCTCGAATAAGTAAATCCTTCGCAAACATTGAGAAAGTCCTTTTATTGCATTCCAAAGCCTTCAGAATAATTTTATGGAAAGCACAGAAAAGGTCTTACTTTGGAAAGACGTATATATACTTCTCTCTCTCCTGGGAAATTGATGCTTTGGCTGACAGAGATGTTTATATACTCCGGTGGCACTTAAAAAGTTATAGTCGCATCGTTGTTTTATCATCAAAGTATATTATTGAATTCAATACTTTGTTATTGTTTGAGGGGGGCGCGACTAAAATTATGATTGAATATTGGGTCGCAAGTATTAAAACTTTGAGAAGCACTGCTTTAAAGGAATTCCTAGCCTTGTTCAAATGAAAGAGATTCAAAAAGCTTCGCATACACACAATTTGCAATGTATTTTCGCGAAGCAAACGCGATAGTAAAGCTGTATGTACCACGCACACGCATGTGAAAACGGATTTTTAATAACTGCTTTCGTAAGGACAAGGCATTCATTTAAAAATGGTTGATATGGATGCAACTGCGTCCAAAACGAATCAGCAAGCTGTAAAAAAGTTCTTAACACTGGGAAGGTGTAAGTCGAAATGGGTCTAAGTTTACAACATTTGCTGCGCTATAGAGATAGTAATAACGTCTTTGTACAGACCATAGTGCCAGAGTATCAACCCGTCAGCATGCAATGGAAATATTTCGACTCACATAGGCTCTAAAAATTCAAAGCTCAAGAGTCAGCTGGAAAGTTGATGTTGATGGCCAATTGATTCAACGATTCCACTTCGACGATGGCGTAAAGTCTGCATTTCTGATCTGGTTTCATGATCAAACGACATAGTTCCTAGAGGACGGAATTCGTAACCATTCTAAGCAAAGAGACACCTATCGAAATGTCATGGGTGATTTTTTTTTTACAAACTTTGTATGCATTTTACTCATAAAATATTGTTTTTTTTTCTATCTCGATGTAACATGTTTATTTGCGTTCTTCCAACTAATCATCTTGGGGAATAATGCGTCTTTAAAATTATTCTACTGAAAATTTTCCTCCGAAGAAGAAGACGTAATTATTCAAATCAAGACTTGTATTTCAAAATTACACTTTCAAGTTCGAGAGACAGAGTGGTTTGAAGTTAATAGGATAACAATGATTGATTAATGTAAAGCTAGGTGAGCGCACTTAGCAGATTATTTGAATTAGTTTACTTTAAAAATTATCTTCTCATATAACACGGTGTATTGCCTGGACGTTCTAAGTGTTAGTGATTCGATTTATTATTCTAACTTCCATTATCTCGTCTACCTCGCTATTGGCTCCCCATATTTATCAATTGCTGCATTTGTTTACATGGGTTGTTGTCTTTGTGTCCTTGTTGAGTATGTTTTAACAAATAGATTTTGTTTTGACTATGGCGCTTTTTCTTTCTGACCCTCTCACCCTAATGAATGGTCATCCAATACATCAATATATGACTCATGTCTGAACCTATGCATCTCATGGATATACACCTCGAATCACTTTCAGTTGAACTCTCCTTAAACTATTAATAGTATTAATTGCATACTGTATCTGAGCATTCTTCCAATTTCCAATCCAAACACTTGCGAACAAAAACGCATTTAGTTAAAGCTACAGAAGTATGATAAAACAGTTTTAATTTTGATCATGGTGTATGCTAGTCAAAATGTTATCTATTAAAAATAAATTGATTGTTTAACTGTTTAATAATGTTGTACATCGAATCTACATGAAAATACGGATAAAACACCTACAAAATAATTAAAAGTAAAGTGATGACGAAGGCACCCGAAGCGGCACCCTCTCAACATCTTTCACACCACACCAACATTAATATTTTTAACCTAGTCAAATTAAGTGAACATAGGCCATACAAAAAATATAAATAAAATAGATTAAAACACGATTTATTTGTTATTACACATAAGTAGTTATTTAAATATTCTGAATGGAAAACGAAAGTGGAAATAACTCAATAAATATTGCTGTTTTATTAAAACCATTTTCTCTCTCTTACAAGAACCCTTAATAATAAATCAAAGTTCAAATAAGGTACATTTAGAGACGTTTTGAGTGTTTATTTTCTGATGGAAAATAGCCATGATTTATTTGAGAATACTGAATTCAAGTCACTTAAAATTGCTTGCGTGTGCATGAGGAAACTAATGAATTTCATTACTTCAAAGCTTTTGTTTTAATATCAGAAAACGTGATCGGTAAATTTATATTTAAATCCTTAAAGTATTTATTTTATTATTTGTTTCGAATCTATCTTTGAACTTTAAATATACCCTTTTAGAAGTATGAATTGCGATTTTTGAACCTTAATGCAAAAGGCTAAGGATTTAAGAAAAACTAATTTTATGTCTAAGGAACTTTTATTCTCAGTCACATGAACAGTGAGGCATAATTTTAAGGTAATTTTGAGGTAGTGTTTCAAGACGCAAAATAAATGATAACTGAGTTAAAATTGTTAACTACACAATATTATTATTTATAAAATCATTAAAAAATGCTTGTTTGTTAATATAAAATCTTGAAAACTAACAAAAAAGTGATAAATGATATATCTAATATGAATATTTCTTGAGATGAAATGTTGGGATCCCAAATAAATTTCCATCGTAAAATTTGGCATTCATAATTAATTTCGTTATAACCATGATAATTTATACCATAAACTCAAAATGAACCTTGTCTTATAAGTGACTATGAAAACATTAATTTGTGCAGGCTGAGAATCACCGTGTAGTTCCTTGAATTTAAAACGTATTTAGATGACAGTATACTCGATTCAAAAGTTAAAAAAAAAGTTACTGCATGCCAACAAATTAAACAGAGTATATAATATGTAGAAAGAAAAACAACAATATTTTCAAGTATGTCAAAAATTATCTTGAAGGTAAAGAGTGATTTTCAAACTCGGGATTCATTTCCAATAAGACTACTTATTAAAATGATGCTAATACTCATCTTCACGCAAAATATTAGCTAAATAATGACATTCATGACCCTTTTTTCTGCATTTGTTATTTAGAAGTAAAATTTCAGTTAATATGTTTTCCTCATTTTCTACACTTTCATTGCAGCTGGACGTCAAGAGGAGGACGGTGGATACATATATTATTTTAGTAGACTTGAAACTGAAATTTAGAGAATAATTTCAAGATTTTAAAATAGAAAAAATGAAACTTTTTTATGCACATGGAACTTCATTAATTGTGTATGCTTATCTACGAGAGCTCTGAATTAAGTATAGGTGACATAAGTATAAACCAAAGTTAAAGGAACTTGCAAGTACCATTGCAAACTCATGGGCAAACTTGATTTTACGCCGCAGTTGCTGATCTTCCTTTGAAATGTTTTACAACGATGGGAATGAAAGTTTTCACTTTCTTGAAAAAAACCCCTTCTAACTAGATCGACCCTTCTAACTAGAAACCCTTCTTGCACTCTACACATTGACAACAGCACCACCTCTCCCCCTAATATCATATTTAAACATGTGTGTTCTTTAGCGAGTTTCTGGGTTTAATTGTCATTACTTGTTAACATCCGTATAACAAAGGAGAATATTTTAAAACATCGTAAAATGAGTTGTGATACGCAATTAAAGAATCCCATAACCCATAACGTTGGCTTGGAAGAGTTCAATAATATTTACTTGGACAAGTGTAAGTATCCTGCCCTATTTTAGCATACTGTTTTGATGACTTCATTAATTCAAAACGCTTCTTATGAGAGAATTGCTATTTAGTCATGTAAAATACATCAAACCAAAAGTGAGAGCAAGAAATACGGCTGTCCATTTGGAAAAATATTTGCATTTAGCAACAACCTCAGTCAAGAAGAATCTAAATGTTCTTAACCTTGCAGAATCAAAAAAGACGTGTCATTAAATTGAAGTGTTTTAAACTACATAATTAATATTTTTAATTGTCAGCTTTTTTATGTACTAGATAAAATAAATCTGAAAATGTCGCATTTTTTTACATTAGGTCACACCAACTTTTGACCACGACCTCATCAGCTAAAAAGGGAGCAAAATGGTTAAATATATAGCAACTTTG
This sequence comes from Trichonephila clavipes, assembly GCA_019973935.1. NCBI lineage: Eukaryota > Metazoa > Arthropoda > Arachnida > Araneae > Nephilidae > Trichonephila > Trichonephila clavipes. The sequence continues at coordinate 185,323 of BMAU01015561.1, forward strand.
TTAGCTTTCTTTAATTTTTTGTTTAAAAAAATTAGGTGAACTTCCCTGCAGGAATTAATAAGTTTTGCCGGTTTCTTGAAATAAATGTCCATCTATGGTAGGGGTAATCAGCCTTTTTTTCCTGCTGGGCCGCATACATATATCAGCCATTTCAAGAGAACCGCTTGCATATGTTAGTTATTTCACGCGGGCCCCGCAACATGAGGATAGATGGGAGGGGGGGAATGCTTTAAGATCTAGATAACATTGGAAATTTAATGTGTGAAAAATTGATCGTAATATATTATAACTCCTCTATTTTGCTTTTTTTTAATTATTTTTTTTTTTTATTTTTGTTACTGACACTAAATCAGAAGCATTTAAGAAACACACCTTCACAATTTATGCATCAGAAAACGGTTTCATATGATTATATCAATAATAAAACAAACTTCAAGGGATGTTTTTGTTACCACTGTGATAATATCAGTGACAAAAACACTTTGTTGCTATTCCAAGGAATGTTCAAGAGAAAGCCTATTTATCACCTATTGAAGAATATCTCCGAGGAAAAGCGTCATGTGTATTGGCATGTGGCATGTGTCTTCGTGTGTATTGACATTTTTTGAATACAGCACTTTCAGGGCAAATCAAACAATTCCTGATCCATGTTTGTTTTTCACAACAAAATAGTCAACTTCCCAATCGTCTTGAAATGATATATTTTCTTTGAATATTTTTCGCTTGCAAGATAAGAAAGATAGTTACAAATTAATTTCACCCACTGTTCATTCCACTAGTGTCTGTTATCACTAAACAGTATTTGTTCCAAATAGAAAAAGAATATCAATTCGTACCCGCACAAAATTGACAACAAAAAGCAAAATTGATATATTTGACTTCTTGACAAAAAACTTCCCACCAAATTTGTTTTACAAAATGCTCTTAAGTGAATTTCTCAGAGCAATGAGCCAAGACCGGGTCACATGTGGCTCGTAGGTTGAGAACCGCTGATCTATGTTCTATAATCAATGATGAACTTATAATAATGTACTAATATGTTCCACCCGTACAGGAAAAATTTTTTCCTCTGAGAAGTTTTTCTGAAGTGATAGGAAGAATTCAACTTCATAACATTCCATGCGTAAGTACAATTCAAAGGTCTGTAAAATATAAAAACCTAACCCTGGAAATGAAGAAATTATTTAGTTATCTAAGAAATATATAAACTAAGACATAATTTATCTTTTAGTAATTTTTATGGGAGTAGAATTTGTAATATCTAGATTTTTATATATTGTTTTATTAATATAAGAAAAAAACGGGGAATACTTCTATTAAGTTTTAATTTATAATAAAAATTATTTCTGGCAAGTCTGAAAACTGAATAAATTAAGATATAGAATATTTCAAAGGTGTGTATCTTTATTTTATAATAATAAATTTAAATGTTTGACTATTAAGGTATCCGACTACTTGCGACAACTTTTTTTTGAAAAAATGGAAATATGAGGATTTTTTTATGATTTTTAGATTTATTTAGTATATTTTAAGGAAAAAAATCCTAAAAAATTGAAAGCAGAAAAAAAATTTATTATTATTAAAATGGGAAAAACTGGTAAAAATGTACAAAAACTACATAAACGGGGCCCGCTCTGTACAAAATATTTATGAGAAAATTCTAAATTTTTCAATTTTGATGTGTTACTTTAGTATTCGTGTTTGAAATGACCTTCAGAATAAGAGATATTTCAATTTTTACAAAACCTAGAGCACTTTATCTTAGTGATTATACGAAATTGCTTAAAAAGAAAGTGATTATATCCACATAAAGGACTGTAAATTTTAATATAAAGCAGCGATTGATAAATCTGAAGATCAAAACACTTCTACTGTTACACATAACATACACAAAAAATTCAGCAAATTAGTTTTAAAACTTTTTGAGCAATCGCTGTCCCCGTTTGAACTATTCGCAAAAAACACATTTCGAGTAAAACGCATTTTAAAGTTTGTCATCTTGTGTAAAGTTATGGCATCTGCTTTTACTAAAACACTTGTAATTTTGTTCTAGTGATTAGAAAATAAAACACTTTGTATTTTTTATTAAGCTTATATGATGACCTATAAAAATAAAATCATAAAAAAAATTTATCAATTTTTGAAAAAAATCATGATTTTAGGGTAGTCGGATACCTTAATAGCACCTGCAACCACCATTAGTGATTAAAATATTTTAAATAAAATTAGAATTATTCTTTTCTATAGAAATTTCACTGTACAATTAATTTTTCATTACATAATTTATAAACAACAAAAATACAATAATACAAAAGTATAATTTTAAAGAATTGTTGTCGTTATCGGATAATTTCTTCTGTATATACATGCAAATAATGTATATGCTTCATATTCTTTCGACAAAGAAAATGTCTTTACACAATAACCATAAATTATTTCAAGAATAAAGGGTTTTGTGATATTTATACTTTATTTTATTTATCGGAAAAAGAAGTCGAATCACTCTCTTCGATGTTTATTTCGATAATTCATATTATGTGTAAAAATGAGAATGCATTTTGGATGAATATTTGTGCAATTACTTTTAATAATTAATCAATTAAAGGTTTTTCAATTTAATCTTCCTTCGTCTAATGATGTAATACAATGATAATAATATTTAAGTAAAAGAAATATACAACAAAAATTAAATTTTCAAACAAAATAAAAATGAATTTTTCTTTTTAAAGGTAAATTTGTATCTTAGTATTAATTAATAATTATCCTCATTAATTGTATAAATATAAAATTGAAAGATGTATTCTTTTTTTTTTGTACTTAAAACATTATAGATGTCAGAGTTATGAGAGTCAAGAAGTTAAAAATTACTAGTTCTGAATTCGATTTTATTCAAACATACAAATGTAATATAATTTTGATTTTTGATTAAAATGAGCTCTTAGTTTTAAGGAAATGCCCTTAAAAACAAACACAAATTCATGCCGCTTTTAAATAATATAGTAATTCTATTGCAGAGCATTTTCACGTATGTTCAATTTCGAATAAATGCTGGGCTTCTTTATGTCGTTACTTGATTTGTGAACGTCCACTTGTGAAAGAATGATGTATGTAAATATTAACTTTATTTTAAAAATATTCAACGTACGAAAATAGGGTGTAATAAGTCAGAGTACTCGATTAACTGTTGAGTGTTGAGGCTTACAAGCATCTGTGATTTTCATTAAATAATTGTCTTAAAAATATTGTTCTTTGGATTCACCTGGAACTCAAATAGCTTTAGATTATGCTCTTAGTCTTGGTAAGTTGCCGCGGTTGTCTAGTGGTCAAGGTGACAGATTTATGGCTGGTGTGTCTTGAGTTTAAGCCTAGTGCCACTGAATTGTTTTAAGACATTTTGACATAAAAAATTATTTAAATATAATATTTTGGCAAAATATTAACTCAGAATAATCTTTCTTTAAAATGTTCTCCTTTCGTGAAAAATAGTTCTATTGTAGTAATATTTTTTCTATATAGCTCAGACCTTTCTACACAGGCTCAAATAAAAGTTTTGAAAAATTAACAATATTTTCAGAGTTACCCCCAATTAAAATAATAATTCGCGTTTTTTTCTTAAAATTGCTCCCCTCTGTTGTCGTAAAAAATGAATAAACCCACTTTTGAGTTTTATATTTCAAAAATTCTAGTTGAGCCTCTGAACAGAGTTCTGAGCTATATACAGACAAAATATTATTCTAATAGAAGCATTTTTCACAGAAGGAGAACATTTGGAAAAAATATTATTCTAAGTTAATTTTTTGCCTAAATGTTGTATTTAAATAAATGTTTTTTGTCAAAATGTCCTTAAAACAAATTTATGCATATATTCTAATCCAAGTAACACAAAATATCATGAAAATCATCCATTTATGCGCTCTTGAAAATCACGGTTCCGAACGTAGTCGGATACCGTAAGTATAAACATATTGTGTAAGTTATTTTATATCAGGCGTGATATCATACTGTTTAATATTCTGAAGCAAGGCCCTCATAGGGATATGAGGACCTTGCTTGAGAATATTGAACAGTCGAAAATAGAATATCTAAATTATCTATTACAATTTTTCTCTGTTATTTTAGATTTGTAATAATTACTTCTCAGTGTATAATTATAGATTATAAACAAGACAGATAGACAAAAACAAACATATAGAGATAGATAGAGATACTCGTATGGATGTTTTTCTATACATACATTTTGTATGTATGTATGTGTGCGTGTTCAAATGGTTTTAATTTTGACGTTAATGACATAATATTTTAGATTTCAGGAACCATTAATCAATCGACCTATCACCGTAGTATTTACTAAGTATTAAATAAGTAATATTATAAAATCAATGGTAATTGAAAACAACAGTTCTTTATGATATTCTTAGGTACAAATGCAACTGATTTATACAAGATTTGTGTGTGTGTGTGTTTGTGCGAGTCAAGATTTTTTTAACAGTATTCATTTTTCTAATTGTTCTTCTACAACCTTGTGATTAAGCGAAATACAGTTCAATAATGTTGTCAAATAATGTTCAATACAGTTGGATTTTCAAAATTGTTTTTGGAATTTTTTAAATCAAGATAAAGATTGCGATTATATTGGAAATAAAGAAAAATTTTGTAACAAAATGAATTTTAGGACACATTATATGCTAATTTAACAAAATATAAACTAATGTATGGAAACAATTCATGCCACGTGCGTACTTTTTTCCTAATTTAAAATGAAAAAAAAATTAGTTTCTAATAAATTTACCAAATATTATGTATAAAACTACTTAATAATGTTTAATGCTGTGTTAAAATGTAAAAATAAAGCAATACTTTTGATTTATGGATTATTTGTTCTTCGTACTTTTAAAATAATTTGGGCAAATAGGAATATTCTATGACAATGCATCTTAATATTACAATAAGTAATTTTGTGATATTGATACATTTACATACATATAATATTAAACATAAGTATTTTACATAAACCTGAAAGAACTAACCATAGTTCATGTGGAGTTGTAACTCATTTAGGTATGAATTAAACATTATTTTTCGGGAAATATTTTTCTATTCTTATGATAAACGAATGTATCTCATTAAATTATAAATATATAAATCATAAACGCCCAATGAACAAATCTATATTCAATAAAAAAATCTTCAAATATTTCAAAACTCAAGATCTGAACTATCTGATAAATGTCTTCAGAAACTGAGCATAAAAATGTGTCACAATTACATTACATTTCGAGAAAGCATTATTTGGAACTACTTTTCTTGATGTAGCTATTACGGGAAAAAAATTCATTCTTTTTATAATCATAATCTGCTTAAAATCTCATTTTCCATAAGCATTAAAGTAATGTTTCAACGTTTTCAGAATATCAATTCTGTGTTGGGAAACCTGATTATCGAATAATCAGTGAAAAGACAGGTTCACTTTCTCTACTCCGAAATTGGATTTTTTAAACTGTATTGAATATTTATGAGCCAGGATACAGCGAACTATCATCAAATTTACAGTTCATTTAAATTCCATCACGATTTTGTTGATTCGATTATTGTTCGAAAGTTTACGTTTACCTTAGTGTCTTTACCAACTATCTTGGAGACGAAAATGCTTATTAAATTTGCTTGGATTATTTAAATGAAACGAAATTTAAGTCTGAAAATGCATTGAAGAAGTAGTTAAAATATAAATGAAACTTTAAGTAATACTAAGGAAATATTACTTCACTTAAAGTAATGGAATTTGAAAATTGTGATGGAAAATGTCATATTTTATGAACATTTGTATTATCCTATTTTTATTTCTTTTTTGTTGATTTTTCTAGAGTGACATTTCTATCCAAGCTGCGTAACATGAAGTGACGAATTTGTATCTTAAAGGTCAGTGTAGAGGGAGAACATGGGAATATTTATAATTAAATAAATCATATTTAAAATTAGAGAATATAACGATAATCATACTTGAAATAAAGAGATAAAATATTAATTAAGAATATAAAAATATAATTTGAGAAATGGGACATTTTTAAGGTATAGTTTTAATGAAAATAATTTAAGAATGCAATGAAATTTTGAATTATTTATGATTCAATGAACATTCTAAAATTGATTGAGTACGAAGGTTATATCCCTGCTTATAGTTTATATTGAAGTATTTAAAAAACGAAGAAATTAGTTCTCTCTCAGCAGCTTATATTTTATTATAAAATGAAGGCATTATTAAGTATGTGTTAACAGTCACTTTTATTTATCAAAATGTGTTTTACTTTTTTATGATATATTATATACATATTCTCAAATAAAAAAAAAGGAGAAAAATTTATTTTATTATGAAAGTTTATAGGATAAGAATTTTTTTTAATGCATTCCATTTATTTTCATTTGATTTTCTTATATGTTTTTTTTTAAAAAATACTTCAAGCAAACTGATAATTTAATTTAAATATGAGACTATATTACATTTATTAATAGACTATAGTTAATTTAAACTTAATTTTTGACGATTATGTGCAAGGTTAATTAATAATATATAATTGTCTTCAGAGTTTACCAATTTATGTCCAAAGTAACGTTTAAAGAATAGTTTCAGAAAACTAAATAGCTTATACAGAACGTTAAGAAATTTTACGACTCCTGGCAAATTTGAACATTTCGAAAGAAGTCGTAATATACAGTTGTTTTTAATTCAATTAGTTAATTATAATTTGGTATGAAATCGTTTTTCAGTAAAAATTGTATATTTAAATCACAGTAAACTGTATGAAAATAACTCATTTTTTTTCCAAAAATTAAAAAAATTGTTTCAGAGGTTATTAGACATTAAGAGATCACGGGAAAATGCAATGCATTATATTTCATTATAATCATCATAAATCGCAGTCGTTCATTACTTTTTCACAAAAATTTTGTTTTAGATATAAATATACATTTTTATTGTATTACCTATGATTTCTTTTGGAAGAATTTTGGTTAGGAAGTTTATATCTTTATCTCAGTGATGTGTATATAAAAAAAAAAGATTTTATCTAAAAAAATATGTTATTAAATCTGAGAGAAAAATAGTTAAATTAATAAACACACGGTTCTTAAATATCCATTTTTAATTTCAGAATAACACAGTAAAATGAATCAAATAAAAATAAAACTGTCTGAAATATATTTTCAAGTATAAAATAAAAAAAGGGCTCTTTAGTTTGTGAATTATTGAAACGTTTCAGTTTTTAAAGTTCCCATGCTACATTTTGAAAAATTTAATATCAGATACTAATACAAAAAAAAGCATAAAATAAGCACTACAAAATTCTTTTAGGAGAAATACTAAAATTGGCTAAAAATGTCGTCATGGAATAATAAGAAAAAAAATTATGTTTTACTGATGAAAAGTATTTAATCTTGTTGAATCTGATGACTACAAAAAAATATTGGATAGAACTGAAATAATGCTTCAATTTACAAATGGAAGAAGCATTAGTAATTATTTCATAAATCTTATTCAGGGTGAATGGTGTCATTTACAGTTTTTTTTTACATATAATTCTGCACAATATCAAATTACGCTATATGACTATTTAATTATAATTGTCTCTTATAAACTAGAAAGAGAAACGATACTAACTGGATATATCAAAATGACAATGTTAATTCCCATGATTAATTCGGAATTTGTTTAAAAATGATAAAATAAAGTTTGGTAATTGTCAAGTGGAATTCCAAACTACACCTTATCGAAAGTCTTTGAGATATATTACGTCATAAAGTGTATATCAATAAATAACAGTTCTCATATGCCAATGAAAAGATAGCATCCATTGAAAAGGAATGGTGGAATGTATCTGAAATTGAACATAACCACTTGGCCATTTCAATGGAACCCAAAATATTGATATTATCCGGAAAATGGCAAGCTAATTTCCTATTAATTTTCCTAATTGTTTAATTCTTAGGCATGTTGGCTTTTTTGCAATGTATTTCTCATTTACTTTTCTGTATTTTTGTTAACAGTAATTTATTGCATTTTTCAAAATTATTCAAACAAATTTGTAATAAACATGTGCTGTAATATAATACTTCATGTGCAGCTATAATTGAAATTTATTTTATTCCGCTTATTCTAAAATTAAAAGGATGTTGCATACATTGACACGACTGTGCTTAGTTGATTTAGAGACAAAAATAATGTGTACAAAATTGTACAATCATAAATCCACAGTATTCTTTTTCGGCATAATACTAGTTTTATTTCGTTATCGAAATTTAATTAGTTATATTTTACCTTACTAAAATAAGTTTATCTAGAAATTAATGTACACAGCGGTTGCTCATAACATATAAAGGAATAAAATATGATAAATTTGTTACGGTAAAGAAAGAAAGAACTCAAAATAAAATACATGTGTATTAAATAATTTGTTGATTTTTTTTTCATTAAATTCAAAATAACTCTAGACTTAAATTACACATTTTCTATAAAAACAATCCTATGATTCTAAGCCAAAATATAGTTTTCTAGTTTCAAAAAAATATACAAGCAAATTTTAATGCGTTAAATACTCAAAGAAAGTTTTTATTTTTAATTACATTTCGGAGGAAATAAATAAGATAAAATATATTTCTTAGTGAGAAATTATTAATATAAAATTATCCTTGGATGAATGTAGTTATTTTAAATTACTAAAGCCTTTCCCCTTGGAAAAATAAAATCATTTTTTCAATATTTCGTTTATTTAAGATTTTACACGCGCCTGAAAAAAACATATATTTCTTTATTTCCAACTTATTAATTTATTTCAAATATAATTTTATTTTTATAAACTATTATACAAAACTATTTGCAGATAATCCATGCAATTTAAACTACCAAATATTATTGCAACATGTCATTTCCGTAGCATTTTTCCCTAATTAACTGTACAGAAAATATTTAAGCATCATGTATTTAATCAAAAGAATATCTAGCCTATTGATGACAACCTTTAAGCCTTTCAAAATCTCTAATTTTGATTCAAAAAATATCTAGGAATATTTTAATATCAGCTAACATTATAAAACGTTCTGCAATTGCCATATTTTTCTGATAACTGTTTGTTGTGTGCATCATTATTATGTTACTGGTTAATACTAATGTTTAAACTCTTAGAGATTTAACAAAAATCGGAAACTGCTTTGAAATTGTGTTCATTATATTATCTTTTATTGCTTTAAAGTAACTTTTGGAGTCTCATAACTTCTATAGCTCACTATATCATTATTAATGCATCCACTTTTCAAACTCGGAGAAATCCCATTGGATTGAAATAAGAGTTTAAGAGTTAAATGCATAAAAGTTCAACGTAAAATTTCATCAACATATCGGAAATTCATGTTCGGTAATGGCATTGAAAGAAAAACATTTCTAGTTTTAGAATATATGCATTTAGAAAGATATTCAAAAATATGCAAATTTCTTTGCACTACACTAAGTATGATTTATATGACAAAAGTACAGTCAAATGCATTTCTTACCAATATTTATTACATATGAAATTTTATACATCCATATGGGATAGAACTGTACCTTTCTATATCTGCTATTTGCTATTTCTATACATACAGTAGTGTAGTATATCTTATCCGAAAAGGTAATGCATTTATTTGAACTTTAAGTCAAAATATGTATTTTCTTAACATGATTAAATTACGTTATGTTGACGCTACTATTTCTCTGACTTAAAATGATGCCACTAATATTCAAGAAATATTTCCATATGCCTTAGCAATTTGATTCTTTAATTTATTAGACACAAAAATGAACTCATATGTTCTACATTTGAATTGATTTTTTTTTATATAAAATCAAAAATTCAGATCACTGCAAGTAAGCATTTTGTTTCTTTACAACCAATTTAAATTTGATCTAATTTAAAAACACATCTGAATACCTGTATAGGGTGGTCCTAAATTCATGCTTCAAACTTTAAAGGTAGATAAAGGACATCGTAACAGTAATTTATTGTACATGAATGTATGGGCGTAAGTGATGCGGTGACGCGCAAGCAGAGGAAATAAAAAAAAGATAAATGTAGTTGTCGGTATGTTGCGTTCCTGGTAGGAAGCAGTGGATGGGTAACCGTCATTCAACATAATGCATCTCAGTAGGGGAGAACTTCATTTGCTATTGTGATGACGTATGCCGTACAAATGGTAAGCAATTGCAGAGCTGTGCTAAGAATGAATCACATGCAGTTTTATGGTCGAAGAATGCCGAATGAAATAATTTTTCAGTGGTTGCATCATCAACTTCGGGAAACAGGTTCGTTCCATGTCTCCAGACATGATGCTGGTCGACGAAGAGCTGTATGTGACTTAATGGCGAATATTATCTTATTTTCTGGAACACGTGTTACCAGAACTGCTGCGGTATGTTATGATCACCATTCCTTACCGTATATTTTTGAAGTGAATCTCCATTGGGAGCGAGAGTGAATGGGAAATTTGTTTAATTTTGCGTTAGGGTAAAACAGCGAACGGAGAAGTAGCCCTTCCCTTCATCCCTCGAATTGTCATAATGGTGAGAATATAGCGAGAGGGAGAAAGGAGAGGGGGAGCACCACGTGACTTACATCATATCCGGAAAAATTTGACTATTACCAAGGGGGAATTCAATCAGAGGTTTACAGAGAGGTTTAGAGGCACTTATGTATTGGAGACATTAACCCTCTAACCGGGTAGCACGGAAAATTCCGTCAGTGTAAAGATGCTTCGAAAATGAACTGCACGGGTTTTTCTGCCTTCAAGTAAGGTTTTCAAAAGCGGATTAGCCCCACTTTTCTGAAATCCTTTCCCCCTTTTAAGGTTTAACATCTTGAAAGATAATGAGGGACTGAGGAAGCAACACAGCAGGACACTGATAGGAAGTTTTATGGCTCGCAGGGAACCCCGTGTTTTCACCCTGGAGCAATCGTAAAAAATCGGGGGGAAATTTCTTTAGAACCCAAGAAGTGTTTGTTTGCTAGCTTGTATTTTAAAAGTTTTCAAAAGTCCCAACGCATAAGTAAAATATGTTACAATTCCCTTTTGGGTTCATATTATATTTCAAACTGTAACAAGTTGGGGCGTGTCAGGCCAATCTGCTATTTTATATAGTTAGGCAAAATATCTTTTTTAAAGTATATTTTTTCGCTTCATTTTTCTTATCATAATCAATGCTTTCAAATTTTGAAACATGATTATTTCATTATAAGATGCCAAAAATAAAATTAAAAGAACACCAAACGCTTTAAAATTTGAAACTTTTCAACTTTCCAACCACTAAAAATGAATAAATTTAAACTTCATCAAATAATTCGAAACATTTTCTTACACTTTGATAAAAATAATAACAAATAAAAACTAATTAAGATCTGTTAGTTGTTTTTTTTAGATTCCAAAGCCCAAGTGTTCAGGGAAGTTTACGTACAGTGCCTAGTTATATATTGTTAAAATACACCGAATTATATTTGAATTTTAAGTGCTTCTTGAACTTCAGTGTACATCAAAGACAACATGAATGAAGATTTTACCACATTTTTAACTTGAATATTTGAATAAATGGTAATCAAAAATATACGGAAACATTTACAGTAGACATTTATGCATATAAATAAACATAAAAATCAATTTTAAATTCGAGCTATTCAAAAACATTCGAATTATTCTTCAAAAATATCTATTTATGCAAAATACCTCAACATTTATCTTTTTTTCAAGGCTAACTGAATAAGTAATTAAAATCTGGATATTTTTTTGAAATCTCGACCGTATAAAGCTAGAAATTTTATGTTATAAATTTCATTTGAAATTTCGAAAAAAAAATGTATCGCAAAGTTAAAAATTATTTACCATAAGTTCTAGCAACTCTTTGAATATAATACAAATATCAAATTTTTATTACATAGCTTCTTTAGTATTTTTTAATATATTTCGAAGATTTCATACAATTCAGTTGAAAAATGCATGCTAAGAGCAAAAAATATTTTTTAAAAAACCGACGAATATACAATAAAGTTTTACATAGAAGCAAAACCGAGAAGCTAAAGCGTAGGAATGAAAATATTTGAGTATATCTGAAGTAGTTTTCGAAATATTTATTTTAAAGTTCAGAAAATTTGTGTGCGTTATATTATACTTAATATTAATTAAATGGTTAAAAATAATATATGTTAATAACAGTCATGTAATCGTGTGAAGACACATTCATATACTAATAAAAATTATAATGGTCATTGATGCGAATGTCAAGAATTGTATGTAATTTTAAATTCAGACATTAAGATATTCATGTGGAAAATATAAAACGACCATCTAAAATACATGAAAAATGAAAACTGCTATAAAATGATCTTGACAAAGAAAATCCGGCATTCTCACTTAATATGTCAGAGCCGGCTTAGTCAGGGTCGATCTGGAAAAACAGAGAGAGAACCGCGGTTTTGATGGATAATGCTCTAGCTTTTAAAGTTCCCAGGAAAAATTATATATATATATATATATATATATATATATATATATATATATATATATATATATATATAAATTACAAATGCAAAAATAAATCTTGTAATTTTCTATACATTTTTATAACAACGAATTGTGGAATTGGCTTCATATACATGGTTGTGTTTGACAATATGTAAGGAAACCAACCCAACTTTAGATAGATTTGTACTACATTTTCGTAACCGTATTCCTTTTAAAATTAATTCGTGCAGCCGAAATACATCTTTTGCACCTTTAAAAATTTATGTAAACTACAACGGTTAATTTTAATTTATGCAACTTGTGAAATGTTCATAATTAACCATTTCCGTCTAAACAGTTTACATGAAAAAAAAGTTTGGACTCCCTCATTCATTAGGGATTTATATAAGATTCTAACATTAAATTTTTATTTTTCACCCAATAGGATCGAGTGGTAGTGTATAGTGCTTCCACACCATAGGTCTGGGGTTCTATTAACGGGCTGCGCAAGGTCGACTCTGCCTTTCATCCCCGCTACATTGGGTCGATAAATGAGTACCAAGCTTGCTTCGGGTCTTAAACACTGAAGGTCTCTCTTCAGACAGACCGCAAATCGGGACAACTGTTCATGCACCTCAGCGTCCAATGGTCACGTGTATTATGATGGGCACAGTAGTTCCTTGCCCTCATGGATTGTTGTGCCACTGAGTTTGAGTTCTAAGTTTGAGGATAGCCTCACTTTGGGGATACTCCTAAAATAAACATGTATTTCTACGCATTTGCAATTAAAAAAATTTCTTTCAATTACGTTTATTTCAGAAGGAAGTTTGATTTTTCAAATATATTTGCTTAATAACATGTATATTTGTGTATTATATTAAAAATTTGATGAATCCAAAATTACATGTTTTTAGCTCCTCTAAAAGCTTTTAGGATTTTACAACTGATCTTACAATCCATATACGTTTTATAGTAGTATAATTAAAAATAATAAATACATTTTTAAGACTGTTTGAGCTGTTATGCCTCTTTTATAAATATAAAAAATAGCATTCAGCTACAGTTTTTAAAATGTACAGAAATAAGTGGAGAAATAGGATACTTACATATTATGAATATTTTTGACTGCAGTAAGATATATTTATATTTCAGTTTCTTTACAATTTGAATAGAATTTGTAAGCCATATTGCGAAAAGTTTGATATTGAGTATAAACCCATAGGCTGTTTAATATTGTAAAGTGTTTTACTTTGATACCAGCACACATTAAAAAAGGCTCATTTGCAGTTATATGATCAGCTTCAGTGATATTTTATATTTTCAAAAATAGTCTACACGTACGAAAACATTCTTTCACAACCGCACTCCACATCTCATACTACATCTTCCTTACAGCAGGAAATATTTGTGCATACTGAGAAATTTAATACAGGATACATTTCCAAGTGTTAAATTTGTTTTTAAAATTTGGTATGAATACATTGTGGAACGGTCGGTTAACTTCACTGAACAAAATTGTTTTAAGTGTACTGTTTTGAAAGACAAAATTAATTAGGGAGAAATTTTCTCACAATAGAATTTGTAATAACTGAATTGTGTGAAAATGTAGTTATCGATGTGTGACATTTTTCCTTGTAATAAACGAAACAAAGATAAGAAATTTAACTTGAGTAGAAAATGGTTAGAAGTACTGTCATGCGCATTTGAAGAAGTATATCCCCCATTAAAATCAAAAATTATTGACTGAATGTGTGTTATATCCATCACAAATGCCGATGTAGAAAATATATTTTTATTTAATACAAGCTGTTCGAAAAGGAGAGCACTAGGAATGAAAATTTAGATTTTTTCGAAAAATATTCAGTTAACATAAAAATATCATTTATATGATTTAAATTTAAATAAATTAAAGTATTGAAATCACTTTTATGTTATTTTTAAATTAAAACTATAATTGAATAGAGAAAAGATATGTTTTTATTTCATAAATATATGCACCATTTATTGTCTTATTGTTTAAAAAAAAAGATAGGGCCTTTACTCTTTTTACCTCATAACTTTTCTTAAAAACAGGAAAGTGAGCGCGTTATCTTACTCTCATATTCAAAAATGAATACGTAATGCTTTTTTCTGGTTCAAATCACAATACCAAAATATATATTTTTTTTTAATTTTTAAAAAAATGACAGAAAAATAAATTTTGTTTGAAGAAAATATAACTATTTTTAAACTTTTAACACGGCATTTTTTTTACCCTGCATTTTGTTTTAATTTTACTGTGACTGAATCTATCAGGGGAAGCGACAGTGTAGAACTACGGTTTTCATACAAGATTGCCCAAGGCAACTTAACAGCTAGCTGTAAACGATTGCTATCCTGGTTCTCACTGAACAAAGACGCCGAACCAAGTCATAAAATTGTCCCTTTCGACCTCCCAAGTTTTAAAAGGGAAATAATTGAAGTTTGTTGCATTTTGAAGGGAATAGCAAAATAAGAGTAAAACGCTTTCGGAATAACTTTTCAGGAGGAAGGTATCCACTTAGAGGGTTAGTTCCCTTGCTACTCATAACGAACTCGCGTGGAGTATTTTCGTAGTTTTTATATAATAAACGTGCCGCTTACGTCCAACAAATATTACCATTATATGGATATTCCCGTTACGGGACTGCCTGGGGCGTGTATATGTCACTAACGTTCGCGTCAGAATCACTACTTATAGCGTCTTGTAAGCAAACCCAGTAATTTCTGTGAGTTATGCATTAAGCTTATATAATTATTTTCCTTCCCGTTGAATTATAATAAATTCTACTCAGAATATCTAGAGCAAATGCAAAGAAAGGAAAATAATTTCGTGAAAGAAAAAAAAAATGAAAACCAGCTTCAAGTCCCGTCGAAATTCTACGTATCATCAGACTGTCTTGTCACAGCTTTTATCATCTTTAACCATACAGTTTTAGTGATTTACACACCAGAGTCTGCTGAAAACATTTGATAAGTTGATTAAAAGCCAATTATCTTAATTGGAGACTTTAATGTTAATTTTGCTTCACTAGAAGCAAAGATACTCATTGAATTCTTGAATCGGGTACTGAATTTTAGAATGGATACTGATTCTAGCGAAGGAACAACAAGATACGGAACTAAAATTGATGCAGTTTTCTCACGTTTTCTTCATTGAATACAATCCAGGACTTGCACATCCTACTTCAGTCACCACACCTATTGTGTCTTTCTTGGAAAATGATGATTCAAAAAAAGTTAACATAAACATTATGTTCGTACAATAAATGAAGTGCGAACTTTATTTGATTAAAAAATGTCCCCCAGTAGTTTAAGATGATTAGATCTATTTCTGCATTTACGGGCAAAGTCGCCTAATAAGTTTCACTTCTATCGCGTTTTTCAGTTTGATGGGACACTAGCTCACTTCATCACAGATGTAAGTACTTACCTGAATTCCAAATATGAGGCTCTATAGATTAAGTGTGGTGGACCAGGACCTTGGAAACGTTGATCTCCCGAATGCAAAGGTGGGTACGAGGGGTTATGTGCCGTTATAGAAAAATCTTCCCGTTTTTGAACTATTGGACTTGTAGAAATGAAATTTTGCAGTAATGTTCCTTTCGTGGATTAGTGAATCACTGTCAAAAAAAGGCTTGCTGAAATAGACCTCCAAGGGTGTTTACGAGGGTTAAAATTAAGTGTTAGAAATAAATGTTCTCGATTTTGAGCTATTAGACCAACTGACTTGAAAGTTTTTGGGATGTTTCTTTCATGGAGAGCTAAGAAAAGACTTTGTCAAATTCGACCCCCAAATAATTTGCAAGAGGTTAAAGGCCTTTACAGATTATTCATTTTTTTAACTAATAGAAGTACAGATTTAAAATATGACGTATATTCTTGATGCAAAAGAGGTGTTTAAGAAAATACACCCCAGATGGGTTCGAGAGGTTAAAAAGGTGTTATAGATAAAAGAAAATCTCACTTAGTTCTATTAAACCTAGATTTAAATTTAGCTGCCATATTTATTTTATGGAGTAGAGATCCATTATGAAAGGTATAGCGAAATTTGAAATCCAAGAGGAGTCACGAGGGTGATTTGTATATAAAAAAATTCCATTTTTTGATTAGTTAAACTCCTGTAAACATTAAATTTAGAATACATATAGCTTTTGCTGAGCAGATATCAATTAAGAAGGGGGTATACAAAGTTAGACCCACATGGGTATTACGGAGGCGGTATAGATTTTAAAACAATCCCTTTTTTCATTTATTAGACATATAGATTTCAAATTTAGTAAATATGAATTTTGTTGAGCAGATGTAAGCTAAAAAACCGTTCTTATGATCAATTTACAAAGCATTTAATTTTAACTCATAGAAAATTTGTTTTCCTTCAATCTCTCAATTTACCCGTGTGATGAACGTATATTCCAACTAGTATAATGTAATTATAATAAAAAAAATATAATGATAGATATTATAATATATAAAAATATAATATAATTATAACAAAAATATAAATATAATGATGAACATAATAATAAATAATACTATATTGTAATTATATTAAATAGAGAAATAAACGCAATAAAGTATTATAAAATATATATAACTTTACTTATAATAAAATCCCCAAAAATTCTATTGTAAAGAAAATTTTCCTGGAGATTTCAAGAATATATCTCGTGAAATATTTTATATTCCCAAATAGTCCTGTAAGATGTAAAAGAACATTTAAGCTAGAATTTAATTTAACATCAGAATTTTAATGTACAAAATGAAAACTTGCGAACAAATTTAATACAAGATGAATAAGAAAACAATGCGTTATTTTAAAATATAAATAATAACAGTTAGCTAAAAACGTTAACTCTAACAAGATATGCTTCTGAGCACTGATTCAATCTCTAATCAAAAGAAACAAGCACTGTAATGGATGAGATTTTTAAGGATGACTCGAAAAAGACATCTTGCCATGAGACGGAACAGATACTGCTAATAACTTATTCAAATTACTCCAGCCCTCGTAATCTTCCACAACGCTTCGGTAATGTTAGAAAGTTCTCCAGATAAATTGACTGAAGGGTTTCGTTAAATAAGGACCAGGGAAAATGAGTTTTACTTCATTAAGTCTCGGCACAATCTTCACGAAATTACTTGGACTTGCATAATACCTTTAACTAAAACATATATATTTTTTGTCTCTTGGAAAACTAAGTTATATATATATAAACATAAGAAAAGAAAATGCTCGTGTAAAATCACAAAAATTCTAAACTCATGTTCAGCATATAAAAAAAAATGATATACCTTGCTTTTAATTTAAAAAAAAATGATTCATGTGACTTTCTGAAACAATTTCTCATATAAAACTTTAATCCTTGCATTAAGAGACTTAAATAGTAAAACCAGGAATGTTGTGGTGTTTCTCTTTTCCTGCAAAAATATAAATTTGAACTATTAGTATTAGGTTTGCGGGCCACAACAACTGTATGAACATCTTCTCCTTGAAACTCAGAATTTTCAATTTCAAATCTTTTGGAACTAGAACTGGGGGTAGAAACAAATTGAGATTAGCTGATTGTTTGCTTCTCAAACTTTTAACATTGGTGTTTTCAACCCCCCTACAATAACACTATATTGAATGCAATAATAATAAACTTTTAATTTTTAAACTACTATACGATTTCAATTATAAACCGTACAAACTACCAAGATAAGTAATAAATTTTGCTCGTGATGAACCCATGGGAGTCACTAGTAATTATTAAATTTGTTCTTAGCGTTTTATTAGTAAGTTAACTATCAAATACATTGAACAGTATTGATACATGTATAAGTATATAACAATGTAAATGCTTATTTTATTTTTTTATTATGCCAGCATGCATTTTGTTTTGCTTCCTATCAATAAATGTGAATATTTTTTTAAATAATATTTTATTTTTAACTTTTCAATGTGCTCGCAACCCACACGTAGAGTTATCACACCCCTCCCCGGGAAGGTGCACCTTACAGTTTGAGAAACGCTGTAGTATACTATAGTGTACTGGTAGGGTAAGGGAAGTACTATTGTATACTCCTGTGCTGTATTATATTAGTCTGCTAGTGTAAAATAAAGTACGTAGTATAGTACTATACTATAATAAAGTTTAAAACTTCGCAAATGGTGCGTCTTAAAGGTATAGAACTAGGTTGAAAAAGTGATTTTTTAGGTGTTGTTTGGCTCATTAGGGGAAAAAAAATTAATTATTGAGAAAGAAGGACTAATAAATAAAACTAGAGAGTTTTCTTAAGTTCTTTTTATAGCATTTACTTTATCTAACTAATAAAAATTTTTTTAATTCGTTTTTTGAAGAATGAACTTTCCATGATAATGTGTGTACGAAAAAAACGGGATATCTTCGAAATAATTCAATTAAATACGATGGAATTTATAACATATATGCTATGGACCCTTCAGGGTGTAACAAACTCAAGTTTTAAGACAGCTACATTTAATCACATTTTACAGCCATGTTTAGATAAGAACATGCAATAAGTTTGACGAAAAATCATGACCATCAAATTTATATGCTAATAAAATATTTATTTCTTAAACTATTTTTTATTCTGCTGTTTGTGACACTTCAGAGGGATCAAGACGTATATCAATGACGTTAAAACAGCATAATGTGCAACTTTTTTTATTTATCACGTTTTTCTTAACTTCAAAAAAACTGCTAAATTTTCATAAAAATAGTTTTTTTTCAAAAAAAAGGGCAATACATGTTAGTTGTTTAATAGTTACGACTTTTTAAGCCTACTTATGTTCTTTAAAACAATAAAATTACACAAAAAATCAATTTTTGAAAAAATTATCTCCGAACCTACTCGAATACCTTAAATGCATAATACAGTTGTAAAATTTTTGAAAATATATATTGTAAGCAGTTTGATAATTATCAGCAAAGAATGCGAAAAATCGCATGTGTTCTACAAAAATCATATTTTAAATTTTATAAGGCATTTCATAATTTAATGAATACCACAAAAAAACGAGAAAATTGTGAAAAATACGAAAACAAGGTATTTTATTCATATTTCAGCTACTAAGAAATTTATAAATTCTATAAACTCTCAAATCATATTAGGACTCCAAAAACAATAGTTTTCCCACAATAAGAAAAAATACTTTCTACACATTATCAGTATTTTTAAAATCCTGAATTTTTGAAAACCTGGAAATTTCGGTATTTATTTCGAGAAACCACACAAAACTACCCATGCGAAAATCTAAAACCTACTTCTCAACACAAAAAACAACGAAAATTCAAAAAGGGATGCATTGCATGGTCTCTACCATCATTTTATATTATCAAATCTCATTAACGAAATTAGAAATCAGAAGCATAGGAAAAGTAACCCTGTATTGTTATAATAATGTATCATTAAGAGAGAAAGTCTCTTTTTTACCTTGCAAAGAAGATTTTAATTGTAATAATTACGTGGGCTCAGGAATTCCAGAAGAGACGCAAAAATCATTATATGTTACTTCAAACTCTAAGAACGATGCTTTGTTAGCCCAAGATACGAAATAATGACGTTGCGTTGGATTTCATTTAAGATCTTTTAATACTCCGTTACTAAACTAAATACCTGGCATGTGCATATTTCTTAGTAATCTATAATTTGTATTGGTAGTAAATTACTTCTTTGCATTTATTTATGGAGATACTGCGCATTATTTTTGGCATGTGATTAGATGGCTGTGTGCTTACAGAATTTTTATCTCATGCGGAGAATAATTAAGTTAAATCATTAAAACTACCGTCTACAGTTATTTAATATGATTATACAACGTGTGCGAAGATGCTAGAGATATAAAATTAGTTTTGAATATATATTTATCAATAATCTCAAAAATGTAAGAAAATGTAGTTTTTTTCATGTGCAGCAAACTAGATTTACGTAAATTAAAATGAACCAATGAGAAATCATAATACTTATCTCATTAAGAAAGAGTATAGATTCTACAGAATGATAAAAAAAAGTCGAGATTAAAAGAAAACATAAAATTTCCCATTTTAACGTAAATGAGACGCAAATTTTATGAACTATCATTTAATATTATGTAACCTTAATCGAATAGAAACCAACATGGAAAAGTACAGCGAAAATCTCCTAACACAAACTTAAAGATACTGACACATTTTTTCATGTGCCTGGTGGCTAGTGTTTGTTACTGGCCTTCTAAACCCAGTTTGAAGGTCGGTGGATCTGGTGGATTTTTATGAAACAGAAAATCGACAACGTCATGCCGTATGACTATATGGCATGTAAAAGATACCTATAGTATATGTTTGGCTTGGATGCTCTGGGTAAAATTAAATCCTAGTACAGGTTTGCATCGTCAGAGCACAGGTACCTCTCTCTAGGAAGGAAACTGGGTGTCAAAATTACCTGCGGTGATTGGTACCCACCTACATGGTTCCACACTAAAAAGAGATGCCAGCTTATGGGGAATGTACTAAGACTGCAATGGTAAAACACAAATCCAGAGCCCATTAGAAATAAAAAAAAAATTTTTCGTCTTAAAATATTTTAATTAAAAATTTTGTGAGAAAAAAAAACATATGTCAACAAAATCAAGCTTATTTCAGTTTATTTTATTTTCATAAATATGCATATATTTAATAAAAAACAATGAAACAAAACACTCACAAAAACTTAAATAAATTTAATACAAAAGTTTAAAATTTTTTAAAAGGAAATAATCATTTCTTGAGTTTTCGGAAATTAATCTGATATATTTCTTATCATTACTTTTAGCATCAAATTGTTCGATATCAGCCATTTTGTTATTCATTTCACCTTTAGAATATGCGTCTAAAAATTTTCCCACACTCTGTTGACGTTCTTCATTTCGGCTGAAGTGGGGACATGAGCCGCATTATTTATTCCATTTCCGTCGTCAGAATCTGCATCAATAACATTTTTTGAGTTTTGAACAAATTCCAAAAACTCTTAGTCTGCCATAAATTGGGCTGTACACATAATTTCATTATCTACTACAATGAATTCTTCCAAGAATACAATAGAACAGTCTAATCTTGTTTTCTGTATTTTGTTCATTCATACGTTTAAAGCGAAAACGCTTTAAACGTATTTCACTATATAACGTACTAACAGAATACTTATAAAGAAACATTTCATTCATACTGAATAAAAGTTATATTGGAATATTGTGAAATTAAATGATAAATCTAATGTTACTTTTCAAAAGAAGTTAAAGTAATATGGCTACACAATTTTAAAGTAATTCTTCATTCATTGCACGTATTTTTGAAATTGCTAAAATATTATAAATTTAATAGCAGAAACAGAGGAATTTTATGGAATTTTTCTCAAAAAAGATCCATTATATGTAAGTATTTGAATCAAGGAATTTAGTTGTGCGAATCTCAAAATTAAGTTGTAAAAAATACTTAAAAGGTATTAAAATTCAATTGAAATATTTTTATTTCTCATACGTTTAGGGCGGTAAATAAATACGATATTTGTATATAATTTTTGTTCACATTTTTATGCCTTTGTAATAAATTGTTATCTATCACTTCGTTTAGACTTTGAAAATGGGAGACACGTAGATGGCATATTTACTATCTTTATTGGAAGTAAAATAGTTGAGTATTATTCTGTTTTAGAGTAAATGTTAGCTATAATATTACGATTGGATTGTAAACCGATTGATTGAATGAAACGTGGTCATAAAAATAGGATCACTGTAACTTAGTTACAGTGAACGTGACATATGGAGATATAAGTAAAATTGTATATTCCATATTGCATTTATGTATAATAGCAATATATTAAATTTATTTTTAGAAATGAGAGATGGTAAATTCTCTTTAAGAGCGTATGATTAGAGTTTGCATTTTTTGCGACTAGACATGTTTCCTTGGATTTTAAAACATTATTTTCATTTTATTTCATTTTTCAATATCAAATAGAAGTAATTTTTTTTAAATAAGAAACTGATTTTTTTAATGGCCTCAATTTCATTGTTAAACATGTGACCTTCCAAATCAAATTTATTTCTGAAAAAATAACTTTCACGAAAATTTATTTTTTCTGATTGATTTTCTCGGGTGTATATTATATGAACTATGATATTAGAGTAACCAGTTGATAAATACAAAGCAGTTTATGTGATAAGTCATTTTTAACAATAGATACGTATTATTAATGTATTTTTATGTTCCCAATTAGATAGAATTTTTCTTACAAATATTTTCCTTAGTATTTATAAAATTTAGTTTGTCTTCATTTCCGTTCGAGAGCTTTATACTAGTAAGTAATTTAAATTCTTTCTGAAAATCTAGTTTTTAAAAATTTCTATAAAAAAACTAGTTTTAAAAGGAGGCGTATTCCATTTACAATTATTGCCTAATGAATCTTCTAAGTAGTCTCACATTATATATGATAATTCATGCCTTTTAATCCATGAACTATCCTTCTTTAAAGAAACTTCTACTCCTCTTTCGTACAGTTAGCCATGTTTTGTCTACTTAAGCAAAACTATAACTATTTGCAATACTTTGATTATTCATTCAAGTGTTATTTATTCGGAAGCATATGTTACTTTGTAACACAAATAAACCGATATCGATAAATACCAAATACTATGAAAAAATATCGTAATAAATATTTCGAAAAGTAAAGACACCTTTTTCAACTACCATTCCTTTACCTCCAGAAACCGTAGCAATACGTTCAACATTATCATCAAAGCACCTATTTAAGATAGTTGTAGAACAATAGATTTTGAGTTGTTTACTCCGATATTTTATGTATATATATATATATATATATATATATATATATATATATATATATATATATATATATATATATATATATATATATATATATATAATTTTCTATAACAACCACTTTCTAAATAATTGAAATAAAAACAAGTAAAATCATTGAAAAATGAGGTAAAAATCTCACAATTTCTGAAAGTTTTTATAAATCAGGTTTAAAATATTTCTATATTATATGTTAAATCTCTTTTTTTAAAGTTATTACTCAACATTCTGTGGTCTTTGTATCTCAAAAATAAATTAGTCACACATGAAGAAACTATCTTTAGAACTAATGTACAAATAAATAACGTAGTCGTATATGGTTTGACCTTGTATTATAAGGACATGGATATGAAAATATACTTCAGCAGTTGTTGCAGAGAGATTATCGGTGGAATAAAGGTGCTGGATGGTCAAGGCACATAAATACAAAATAAGTTCTTTTGTTACTCTAAATGGCCGAAAACACAAGAAAAAACGACGCTGTCTTCTATCGAACGAGAAAAATTCTATTTAACTTACCTTATGGTAATTTTGCTTAACTTCAACGCTCTGTTATAAAGAAAATCTCCAACGGCTTTAAATACACTGGTTTTTGAGCGTAGTTATGCAGTTATCTAGAGCAGTAGTCTGCAACCTCCTGGTGCTTACAGGTACCGGTCCTTGGATCAACTGGTACCGAACTTCCAAAAGAACATTAAATTATTTACTTTTATTTACTTTAGTGTGTTTCTTTCGTAATTATGTTTCTTCATGCACAAAAGGTTAACTAGGATCTTGGCGTCACCACCTAAACCCACACCAATATCACATATGTACAAAATATTGGAATATCATGGCATATAAAATATAAACAATTAACTTTCCCCCTTCTTTAGCGGGCCGCGTTAAAATTATCAGACATTTACCGGTCCGTGGCGATAAAAAGGTTGGAGAACACCGAACTACACTTTTGTCTTACTCGAAATTGATAATGACTGCGTGTATCACCTTATTCTCAGTAATCTTTCTTTCATTCTTGTAGCAAATGATGATTGGATAAAGACTGTGGAAAGGCCAATGGCTAGAAGTTCTAATTAGACTTTGTTTTAAACTTTTAGAATCAGTGATTTAAAAAAATCAAATACTGAAGACTTTTCTTTTCCTTACGAGTTTTTTCAAAAAATACTCAAAATACTAATTAAATATTTAAAAAAATTTGATTTATTAAAATAAGCAGGCGAAACTTTTTTCCAAGTGATAAACATTAATTTCCGTGTTATGTCTACAGATTGACAAATTTGCTTAAAAATTGTGGATTTTAAAAGAGTTTTTGGAGTTTTGTTTTAATAGATTTTTTTCAAGAATTGATTTTTTCAATACTTTTCTTACATTTTATATTTAAACATTACATTGGAAACATTACCTTAAAATGTAAGCCATAAAAATAATAAAAAAATAAAAACTTGAAAATTTTATACATTTGCATATTACACTAACGAAAAGCGAATGAAACGCAAGTAGAATACAAGAGATAATTGGCTTTGAAAACCAATATCCAAGCAAACAGGAATTTCATTACTTTGGTCTCTATTTTGATTAATATTAAAAGTTTCCGGTGATTCATTTGAAATGCATCCTTAAAATCACAGTTTTTAAAATTTATATCTTAAAAAATGCCTATGAATTTTCTTTTGTTTATATTCCCAAACAATATAACACTATTTTTCAACGAAATTGGTACATTTTGTACTTTTTTAACGTTTCTCAATTTAGCTGAAGCGGAATAAAGTAATACTTCTTCCAAAAAACGTTAGAATTAAGTTATTTTGAAAATTTCTATTCTTTCACCTTTTCATGCATAAAAAAACTGAAGGAACGAAAAGAAATATTACTTTAACGAAATATTACTTAAAATTTTTTCTAGATAAAGAAACAGTATAATCACCTGTTTTTATTAAGAGTAACTGCCTTTTGTCACATGGGTAAAAGAAAATATACCTTATAATGGACGCCCCTCGTGCATTAGTGAGTGAGGGTAGGAAAGAAGATTAAGCTATATTCAAAATAAATTCAATTTATTCACAATTATGCACAGCGACATAGATTCCATGACCCTAGTTAAAAAAGCCGCACCAATTACTAAATATGGAAAGCAATAGCAAGGCAGACGAGAGACTAGAAGACAACAAATTGGACAATTTACGTAAGGCAACACACCTTCTAATTCCAAGTGAACTAATCTAATTTAATCCTTAATTGACCAAATTGTCAATTTTAATATTTCACATATAAGCCACGAAGTACTCATGTCACTTATTTCCGTAAGTGAACTTTCTTTTATGAAGCACGCATAATGACCACAAATTGTGATGCTTTTAATAAATATATGACTTGTTAAGAATTGTTTCCGTAATCATAAATTAAAAGAAAAATGAAAGCAAAAGAAAACCAATATTTCTGATCTGAAGTCCAACATCCGTAACTGATTCTCCTGATTTAACACTTCCCACAGAACGCCTATATCTGCAGGATGTCAATCACCTTCTGAAAGTCATAGAAAAATACCTGCCTTGAAATGTATCACACCTTACGATACCTATAATCACTTGTTTTAGTCCTCACACGTGCCTTCACTAATCATTAACCCAGAAATAGTCTAGTGGTGCAGGTTCATGGAATCATTAAGTCTGAGAAACTGTTTATTTGCCATCAGTGACCTTGATTGTACCCTGTCACACTCTTCGTTGGATATAAAATGTATTTGCCACATACCTCTCACTCTTTCGGAAGTGACAAACGTTTTTATTTTACAATCCTAAGGTTTTGAATGAGTTCTCCGCGTGATCACTTTTGCGCCAAAATATTATCTATGAACATGCTACATTTTCCCCCGGTAAACAGCTTAGTGGTTTCTGTTGCTGTGTTGTACGGATTATATTGGTACACACACATACATGACAATGAGCAGAGCATAAAATGAAAATGAAGAGAATATAAAGAAAGAAATGGGCATCTATGTAAACTTTATTTTTTGAAGTTGAAACTAATCAAGCAAGGGATGAACCTGATGAAATAATCATGATAGTTAAAGTAAATTAGAGAAAAGTGATGAGAAAAGAAAACTTTTGAGTTGAAAGGAAATTTTCGAGTGCTACCTAAAAAACTCCATTAAGTAATATTTGAAGCCACAAGTGCATTACAAAACGCAATGCACCCTGCCAAAGAGACACAAGTAAGAAAAAGTTAAACATGTTATTTGTTGATCATCAAGCAATGATAAAACAACAATGACTTGAGCAAAATATGACAGTTTTGTCGGCAAACAACATTCCTGTAATGTTAGCGAAAACTGTATGTGATGAGTGCCCTTTAAGGTATCCGACTACGTTCGGAACCGTGATTATAAAACAGCGCATAAATGGATAATTTACGTGATATTTAGTGCCACTTAGATTAGAATACATGTATAAAATTATTTTAAGGGCTTTATGGTAAAATTTTTTTTTAAATACCCTATTTTACAAAGAATTAATTTAGAATAACTTTTTTTTTTCAAAACGTTCTTCTGTAATAAAAAATGCTTCTATAATAATAATATTTTGCATACATAATGTAAAGACTTCTCCAGAGAGTTTGAACTAGCAGTTTTGAAAAATTCGCATTATTTTCAGAGTTACCAACAATGGAAATAATTATTTGCGTTTTTTTCTTAAAATGTCTCCCCTCTGTTGTCGTAAAACATGGATAAACCGACTTCTAAGTTAAATATATTTCAAAAATTGCTGAGCCTCTGTACAGAAGTCTGAACTGTATACAGGCAAAATCTTATTATAATAGAAGCATTTTTCAAAAAAGGAGAATGTTTTGAAAATGGGATATTCTATGTTCATTTCTCTCGTCAAAATATTGTACTTAAATAATATTTTATTGTAATAATATTATTAAAACAATTTTATATATGTTTTCTAATCTAAGTGACACTAAATATTATAAATATTATCATTTATACGCTTTTGCAAAATCACGGTTCCGCATGCAGTCGGATACCTTAATAAAGCCACGCAAATTTGAAACTCCTTGATTCACTTTGATTGATATTTTTTCGCAAATTATTAAAGAAAAATTACAAGGCCTTATAAGTAGGTAAGTATACTTCCTCTTAATTAAATTATTCACTGAAATAATGATTTTCTTCGTGTACAATAAAAATAATTATAAAAACGCCATTGGTGGGATTGAGTCACCCGCTCGACCAGTAAAGTTAGTCTCGAGTGCGCAACTCCTCCCGGGTTAACCATCCCATATTATTAAAGAACAGGTTTGCTTGGATATTTGTAGACGTGAAAAATGTAATGTATGTAATATAAAGTATTTATTGTGCATACTTTTATTTTTCTGCAGTGATTTGCAGACTTTTTTCCTGAATTTTTGAACTTTCCTCTATATGCTGCATTTTTACCATTGAGTGAATCTATGTATAAGGAGATTTTAGGTATATTTACACTCATTCATATATTTTAAGTATATTTTCTTCAAAATATTTTATACTAATCTTTTATTTTTTTATTACAAAATAGTACTGCGTCTTATTGAACCATTTTTATCTAGAATTTCTGGTGTCATGAAAACTAGCGAATAAAACATAAAATCATTACAATTTAACGCATATTGATTAAAAAATTTGACTTACACCATTTTGAACTTAATATACTTTTCATTTGACTTAAACTTGAAGTATATCTCATTTACAAATGTATCATAACACAAATTAAACATTTATTTTTAAAGTCAGTGTTTGGTTTCGAGGTATTTTATATTAAACCAAATGTTGGGGGAAATCACAATACGCCACTGCAATATTTAAATTAATGTAATGGTTGGAAATGTCTTCTATTTTTGTAGTTTTCAGTCATAATGAACTCTGTTATCAAACAAATGTCTTTGGAGACACATGTAGCAATTTAATGTCGTGTGGTTATCGAAGTATTCTCAGAAATCAAGCATAATTAGTACTTCATTTACAAGATCTTGAAACACTATATCATGCATTTCAAGCACCGAAATATTTAAGGGTTTTACTTCTCATTATCTGACATTAAGATGTTAGTGAACTCGGATGTAAAAATTCTGACACTTCTACGAAATACTTCAGCGAAAAGTAAGTCTTCATTGCCTCTTATTTTAAAACAACTCTCCTTTCTTAAATAAAATGATTTTTTATAAATTTTAAATGAAAAATATCTAGTCTACTTTTGTTAAAGCATACTAATTAAACTTGCGTGTATTTAAATAAATTAGAATTGTGTTTATTTGTACACATATTAATTTACACATGGTTAACACAAGAACATAAATTCGTCTCCTTCTAACTCAAAATTCTAATTAAAGTTAAAATTTATATTCAATTATTTGAAAAAATTTCAAGATAAGTTTTGCTTAAGAAACCAACACATTTTTACTTTAATGAACACATAAACCGTATTTTATACAGTAATAAAAATGAAGTTGGAAAATATTTTCACTTTCATGACATGTGTTTATTTCTTTAACAAATTTTAATTAAATAAATATAGATTTTATTCATTTTTTTCTGTAAAAGCCAACTGAGCTAATACAAATTTTATTCTTGTACAAATTATCGTAAAAGAAAAAAAAAGATATTCGTCAAAACTGCAAAAACACTTTATCAATACAATTGCATTTAATTTTGCACATAATTAAATTATTTCAGTGGTTATTGTGGCACACTCCCGGAGATCAGCATGTCTAGATAATCTCAAAGACCTTTCAAAACCTAAGAAATTTCAAACTCAACGATAATCTTTCTATTTCCTGTAAGATCCTATCTAAAGGATCTGAAGTACTCTAAGATATATTCTGGAGAAGCAAGCAGAATTGGTAAAAAATATAAAGTTCTTCGCATCGTCAGTACATGTCAAAGGCCTAATATGCACCTAAGAAAGTGGAAAATTAAGGTTTGATGCTGTCTGTTGCAACCAAGCGTCAAATAACCACCAAACAAGGACTCTGACTCTTGTAATGCTGTGGTAGGACATACAAAGTGGTTTTATTTTTGCACTTTACCCTGCAAAAGAGCTCCAATTAGGTAAGGTGAGCAGAGGATATCGAAAGATCACAAGCCCCAACTTTTGGACAAAGTGTTTACATTATCATCATTTTTAAGACCAATATGTGAAGGAATATAATGGAAGTGAAACCAGTGAGACAGAGAGAGAGTTGTTAAAGCTTTTCCAGACCGTTCACTCCAATATGATCCATTAAACTGTGCTATAAGGACAAGTTATTAAGAGTAACTTTTTCTATAAGAATATCAGTAAATTATTAAAGTAAGTTCTGTGTTTTTCCTCAAGAGTAAAAT
Organism: Trichonephila clavipes; assembly: GCA_019973935.1. Lineage (NCBI taxonomy): Eukaryota > Metazoa > Arthropoda > Arachnida > Araneae > Nephilidae > Trichonephila > Trichonephila clavipes. The sequence continues at coordinate 215,047 of BMAU01015561.1, forward strand.
GCCCCTGAAAGAAATCAAATTTTAATCCACAGTAGGTAAATAAAATGAAAAAAGACCATTGGCACCATCCCAAACGATTCATTCTGATCCAGCATAAGACAGTGACAGAAGTGTAGGGAGAAATGTAAGGTATCCCTAGATGGTTATTTTGCAAGAAAATATTGAAGTATATCGTATCTTAGTACAAGTACAATTTGTGAACGTACATGATATATTTGAGAAAAAACGTCCTTTATTTAAGTATCACTTGAATAGAAGAATTTCTTATTCTGCCTTCGTTCACGTGTTTGCTGTAAATATATATTTTATATGCATAAACTCCAGGTAAACAAAAAAGTGAATTACCCCATTTACTTAAGCAATTTAGTAGGTCCAACAAATTACTTATATAAAATGTTGCATTCATTCTCGTTCCTGTAACAAAAAAAACGTTAAAGAAAAACAGATTGAACCTAAGGAGAAAGATGGACGTAAATTAAAAATTGTATTCCATCCGCAAGAAAATCTAAAAATGCAAATTACCTTAACATAGTATGTAAATCTCGACTTCTCATTCTCTTTTTGTTCTGTTTAAATGTTTTAGAAAATAAATGAAGTACTTATTTTTTTCCCATTCATATTGCTGTATACAGTAAAAAAAGTATTTGATTGCATATGGAATCAACACTTTAATGGAATAATCAGAGTAATTTAGCAAAACTCTTTTTTGGATTTAAGTTTGACTTCAAGCCTATTTTTTGAAACATATTTAATTGTAAGTTTTTGTACAAGTAGACGGTCCAATTTCAGCAAAATGAACAAATTCACGCGTGTGAGCTTACGAAAAGTATAATGGTACGAGAAGTCACTCTATGCGACATCATTTTGATTCAACTGAATGTCTTAGAATAATTAGTAACTATTATTTGTGACCTTATTTGCTAACGTGTCGATTGGACTGCCATAAATACGTAATCTTTCTGCATATTGTGCTACTGACTTTTTTCTTGGACTTATTTTTGAGCATGCCCTCTGAAATATGTTTTTTTAATATGAGAAGGATCCAGTCCATAACACAATGGTTGCTTTTGCATTGGTAGATGTAGACGGATCCCTTGTCCACCCAGAATTCCCAATTTATCGCCTTGAATTTCCTATTCTGGGAGCTTTAACAGTGAAATGGATCTTATGGCATGAATAGTAGCATCCTCAGGCATTATCCGTGATATGTTAGGCCTTATTGAAAATGTTCGACTGTCAATGCAATGGCTGTGTGAATCCTGTGTTTAATGTTAATGATCGCAATTTTGAGCATCTAGTGTGAATCTATTGCTGGTATATGTTACATTCGTCACCATTTTACTGTACATATTTCTAGCTTTCACTTTACTTGTCCATTTTGTTCATGTAAAGATGTTTGTGGATATAATTTGCTATGTGAAATCAATTTCCTGACCTATTCCGTATCTACCCACGGAATTTGAACGATGAGTTTTGAATCATTCTGGTAGAACAAACATGCAAAAATTATTTCAAAATAGGAATTTTAATAATAAACACTTTTAAATAATATTATTCACAGATTATTTTAAATTATTTTTGCTTAGATCTTAGCGCTCTTTAAGCTCAATATTTTATATTAAAAGTAATAAAAACATATCGCATCTAAGACACTCCTTCGTTAAACAGCATAAAGATAAAAAATAACAGTTAACATTAGGGAAAAATCATAACTATCCTATCATAAATTTTCTTTTGCACTTGTTGAAAAAGTAATAAACCTAGTATTAATTCAAATATGAAACATGAAATTCATATTTAATTTTTTTTTTCATAATAAAACACTAACAGACGCGAACTGATCAGCTTATATTTATTTCTTTTCAAATAAAACACATAATTTTACACCCTTTAATTACGTATAAACAATTTATTTTTATCGGACTGAAAAAAGTATGATATGAAGGTATTTTGTATTATAATGCTATTAGCAGGATTAATGTCAAAAATTTGTTCTATTTCTCACACAACATCAGAATTGAAGCATTCAAAAATTGGAAAATTCTAAAAAAATAATTTGCATCTATATCTATGGGAATATGATTGGATTCTTCCACCAACTGAAAAAGCCCTTTTCTGCATACATTTACTTCCTTCGAGATATCACCATCAAAGAAAGGAAATTTCTGGAATCTACAATCATAATCCGCTTAAAATCTCATTTCCGAAAATGCATTGAAAGAAAGTTCCACCTAATTTGTAAGTCCAATTCTTAGTTGTAACGGCTGATTATCTAATAATCGCTTACAATTTTTGATTCTCTTCGGAAACACGATTGTGATTTTTCAAGTATTTCGAATAATAATGAGATTGAATATAACGAATACATTACGCATTGTTGTGATCTTAATCCAAATCATTCTCAGATTTTCTTGATGAAATTCTATTTTCCAAAATTGTATTTTTAGAACTCTGACCAATTTCGAAAAGAAAGTTAAATTTCTGTAATTTGATTACATCAATCAATAAAATGAATATTTTTGTTAGAAATGTATAACATTTACTTATTAATTCCGGTTCTGAATACAACATCTATTTTACTAATATAATCAGTTTTTCATTCATGGATATAATGTAAACGCATTTTCCTTCTAATATGAATATATTATAAGGCAAAGAAAAACTTTTCTTTTTTGTTGCTCTTTCGAGCAAAGAAAGATATAAGTAGCAAACACATACTTATCTTATTAACTTAATATGCAATTTTTGTCTGTTTGCTCCAATGCAATGCTGAAGATACTACGTAAGATTGTGAGGAACATGAGTTTTTTTATAAGTGTAATTAAAATATGCAAGAACGGAGTTTAAAAATAGAAAGAAAAATACCTTAAAGTTTAAATTGTGTCTAAAGAAAAATAGGATTATTTCTTTTTTCAGTGACAAAAAATTCTATGGTTTATATTGATATAAAAATACGAAACAATTATATATATATATATTTTTCCCAGTCTTCCATTGTTGAAGTCAAATTAAACGTTCATGCTAATGCAATTTAAAAATCTGAATGAAAATATAAGCCATTCTTTGAATTTATTTTATGAAAAAGTTAATGGGGAACCAAAAAAAAAACTTTTAATATTTTAAAAAATGTGTTTTTCTTTGATCAATTATTTTTTTTAAAAATAATGAATGAAATAAAATCTAGAAAATTGATACTCACATCAACAAATTTCCAAAGGAAATCATATAACAAGCATATTTTTATGCATACAACATTGTTTTGCTGTTAAATAAATAAAAAGGTAAGCTATATAGTTACTTATACGAACTAGTACAACGAGATAGGGTGGAAAAAACTAAGGATTGTATTGCTTACTAAATAAACAAAAGACGCTCTGAAATCGAAAATAAAAGTATACTCTAATTATTTATTTAAAAAAAAAGTTTTGAAAAAAAATAAAATTCAAATTTTTAGCAGTTTATTATAAAAAAAAATTACAAGAAAGAAGTTTCAAAATATTTTCAGCTTTAAGAACAAATACCTATAAGTAGTTTCTTACAATTAATCGTAGAAAAACTAAGCGTATATATTTGAACATGTAAATTAATGTTTCAGTGTCTGAGTATAAATTTTCAAAAATATATAACTATATGGAGGTTTCTAAAAATGCTTTCTCTTAAATTTTCAAAGATCTAGATCATAGTTTATTTCATTGCAAAAATATAATTTTTATTACAAAGAAACTATGCATTGTTATAAATAAATATATAAAATATTTTTTTTCTTTTTTTATGTTATATATTTTTAGCGACTAACTTAAAAAACATTCTCTAATTTCATTAGATTTAGGCCTTGTGTGTGTATATATTACCTTATAAAATGTTTTATATTATTTAAAGCAGTCTACAAATATTTTTCAAAAAATTATAGCTGATACCTAACACAATTATACAGAATAATAAAAATACCTTTTTAATAACTGCTGATATATGATAGATTAACTTGGTAAAATGTAACAATATGTTTTTGAATAAATTTTTTGGAAAATTTAAATGCAATGATGTATCCATATCTCACAACATTTCTCAGAAGCTCTTTCAATTCAAGAAACAGTACTCTCACTGTTGCATTCATAAAGATGAAATATTTAGGACCCTACAAAATATAATAATTCATTTTATTATGTTTTCCATTCCATTTTTTACTTCATATTACTAGTTTGAAGCATCAAAATTATTTTATAGCCTCACTTGGAGTAAATTAAGAGGTATTATTTGCTAACTACCAACAGAATTTTAAATGTATATAAATATTAACTTTATCTTTTCGAAAAGGTATATCTATCTCACAAGCAAAATAAATTAAAATCTTAATTCGTCCTCGAAATTCCTTGGTCCTCTATTTTTAGCTCTTTAGGAGTTTAAAAATACGTATTCCTTAGATTTTAATTAGTTATCGCTCTATATATGTAGCATAAAAGTAAATCATTCAGTGTTTTTCAAACTTTTAATATTTGTGACTAAATTTTTAATCATCTCATTCCATTACAATAACAATGTAATGGAAGCAATAATAATGTACTTTGATGTTAAAGCTACCATACAAGTATTAAATTTTGTTTATATTAAGTTTTCGCGGGCAGTGTATCCGGAATCCACGCAACTGGTTCGGTGTTAAATGACCGATTCAAATTTTCATCCATCAGTGGTACGATAAATGTACCAAGCTTGAGAAGTGAATACTAGGGGTTCGCGTCGGACTGAACAGTTGAGCGAAACATCTTCACATGCACCCCTGCGCTAAGGTCACGCAAATGAGATAAACACAGTAGGTCCTAGCCCTCATGGGTGGTTGTGCCACTTAGTTCAGTTTAATATAAAGGGTGTTTTTTTAGAGGTATAGAACTTTAATTTTCAATAAAACAACGATGTATTATTCGATTGGCATGAATTCTTTTTATTCGAAAGATAATCTTGTGGCATTACATTTTAAATATGATTTCTGGCATAGAACTGCCACGCCTGGCTCGGATGTAGTCCAATCTGGACGTCCAATTTTCGATGACTTTTTCCAACATTTGTGGCCGTATATCTCCAATAACACAGCGAATGTTGTCTTATAAATGGTCAAGCGTTTGTGACCTATCCGCATAGAACAATGACTTTACATAGACCCACAGAAAATAGTCTAGCGGTGTTAAATTACAAGATCTTGGAGGTCAATTCACAGGTCCAAAACGTGAAATTAGGCGGACACCAAACGTGTCTTTCAATAAAATCGATTGTGGCACGAGCTGTGTGACATGTTGCGCCGTCTTGTTGGAACCACAGCTCCTGGACATCATGATTGATCAATTCAGGAATGAAAAAGTTAGTAATCATGGCTCTATACCGATCACCATTGACTGTAACGTTGTGGCCTTCATCGTTTTTGAAGAAGGATTCCACCAGCCCATAAAGCGCACCAAACAGTCAGTTTTTCTGGATGTAACGGTGTTTCGACATACACTTGTGGATTAGCTTCACTCCAAATGCGGCAGTTGTGTTTGTTGACGTAGCCATTCAATCATAAGTGCGCTTCATCGCTAAACAAAATTATCTTATGAAATTCGGGAACAACGGCAATCTCGTTTTGGGCCCATTCGACGAATCTACGCCTTCTTGATCATATTTAAAATGTAATGCCACAAGATTATCTTTCGAATAAAAAAAATGCATGCCAATCGAATAATGCATCGTTGTTTTATTGCAATTTAAAGTTCTATACCTCTAAAAAACACCCTATATATTACTTTTAAGTAATAAATATGGTCACCCACACAGTATGGAAGCTATGACTCTCAGCTTGTAACCGAATGGGTTCGATTCGATTCCCAAGAAAGACATCAATGTATCTTGCTCAGGAAATAATTCGGTCTTGGACCTGTAATGGGTTCCCGTCTCGAAAGTAAAGCAGTGCACCCCTTCTTGTTATCCACTGGGATCATCATCTGTAATAAATGCTTATATTCTTCTGTTGTATTGTATGTTTTATGTTCCTCTTCACTAGTATTTCATATGTTCCCAGGATAAAAAAACAACACACGTCAACAACACACAAGTAATATATACTTTAAGCAAATTACTTTTAAATCATGAAAAAAAAAGTTTTATGTTACCTTTTCTTCCTAATTTTTAAAGTGGAACAGATTGCAATAACAAAGCAACGTGTATTTTTTTTTATTATGTTATAATGTATTTCGTTTGGCTTCGTTTCAGAACATTAATATTTTTTAAAAACAATATCTTACTTTCGAATTTTTGATAAACTCGCGGTCCCTAGGAGGGAGTGCCCCACAATTAGGGAATTAAAGTTAAAGGTAATTAAAGACAATTACAGTTACGGAAAAGTTAAAGCAGTGCTTCTCAAACTTTCAATACTGGCGCCCCCCTTTTCAATCACAATTTTTATCGCGCCCCTTTTATACATTAAAATTATACTGAATGCATTCATAGTGCACTTTGACGCTAAAGCAACAATCTTTATTATAAACCGTACAATTTCATAACATAAGTATTAAAAATTTTGTATACTGAATTTAAAAAAAATAAATAAAATAATAAATTAATTATTATGTTATTTTTTCCTTTCTCTAATTTTTAAATTGGAACATATTGCAAAATGCGGTGGTTGCTTAGAAGTCAAAATATACATATCAGTTAAATTTAGAAAAATAACTCAGATGGTCAATTTCTATTCATAAGCATTCCTTTGAAAAACTTTGCTCTGTAAGACAAGCCCATGGAAGTCGCTAATACTTATTAAACTTGTTCTTAATTTAGTATTAATTAATTAGTTATAAAATACTCTGTGCAGCACTGATACATTAAATGTATTCCGGCTGAAGTACCCGCTCTTTGCACGAGTTCATTTATAAGAAAATGAAACATTATTGATATAATCGCTTAATTGTAAGGATAGTAAAGCCAAGTGTGCGACAATGTTTACAAAAAATGTAAAATGATTTTTTCAAATGATTGCTCAAATTATAATTAGTTTTAAGCGAACTGTAATTCTGAGCCTCAAAGAATTAACATTTAGAATTGATGTTGAATAATGAACAATAAAAAAAAATTCTGATGAAGAATAATTGTATTATTTTTAATATTTAAAACGAAAAGACTTTCACATGTTTTAATCCTGAGCAGACGCGCATTCGATACTAATGGTCGAGTGGGGTTATTGAGTCACCCCAATCCTTTTTTATATTTATTTTTATGGTACACAATAAAATCGTAATTCCAGTGAATAATTTAATTAAGAGAAAATAGACTCACCTACTTTCAAGGACACAGAAAAATTTCGGAAAAAAGTTATCACACCGGGGACTCAGACAAAACAATTACCTTAAAATCGTAAAAAAAACGTCTGTCACTCCCAAAAAGAGGGAGATATGTGACAAATATATTTTAGTTCACGTTAAGATTGTCAAACAGGAGGATAGTGTCAGTGCCATTGGTAACAATTAAACAGTTTTGCCAGAATTACCGATTTCGGGCACTCTGTGTTCGGCGTGACCGCTCCCGGATTAAAAGTGTATTTATTACAATATGGATGTTCTAAAAATGATGGAAAACATTTTTCATTATGTTTGGCTTAGTAATCCTTCAAACTTCCCTAAATGAAAAATAAATACATAAGAGCAGGGACGTAACTAACCGTTCAAGTAAGCTCGAAGGTCAAACCGCAGCAAATACATTCTGCTGCCTACAGCTGATGGCACTACTATATAACAGGGATTAATTTTTTATATTCCTAAAATTTTTTTTGATTATGAGTCTGGGTTTTGTCTTTCCTCTGAAAGAGTAGCATTTCCACTTTGAAAAGAAATGTAATAAAAAATCTCTCATCGTGGGATTACAGCAAATCGAATAAAACGTTTTTAATTTGGTTATAGTATCAAATATAGCTAAAAATTAGGTTTTGAAGTAGAAGATTTTATTTTGATGATGTAAAATCGCAGATAATATATATATATATATATATATATATATATATATATATATATATATATATAAATATATATATATATATATATATCTATATATATATATATATATATATATGTATGTATATATATATATATATATATATATATATATATATATAAAGAAATAATAGATAAAGAACATAACAAGAAATTACGTAATAAAAATATGAAAGCTGAACATGAAGAACAAAATTATAGAGAAATAAAAGAACTACAAAAAGAAGAACCTAGCGAGTCAGAAAGCAATTTCGGACTTAGGACCGAATAAGTGGGGTTAAACTAGTTTGAAGGCGCCAACCTTCCCCTTTGCAACTCGGTAGGAAAACCAAATAAAATAAACAAAACTTCAGAGAAAGTATAACTCAGAGAGCATGATAAAACCAATCACTACTATTATGTAACAAACTCTCCCAAACTCTTAATGCAGAAAAATCACAAAATAATTATGTAAGAAAAGTAGAAAAATACTAGAACAATTACATAAGAAAAGTATCTTTCAAAAAATAATTTAACAAAATTTCTTTACTCACAAAGCTTTTACGAAGAGAAACAAGCATCTTGCCATTAATGAAAGTCAATTATTCACCAAGTTAAAACATTCGAAGAAACATAAACACATTTTTGATCTGACTTTTAAACCAGCCAGCAAAGATAAGTATAGAATGACGACAATCAAATACGGTAGAATTTGAATTGGTTGATTGTCAAAATGTAAATTTGCTAGGCTCTAATTTGGTTGGTTGTCAACAATGTGTAAGATGTTCAAGATGTGTGTGGAAAAAATGTAAACTGTGATATGAGTGTTATGATATAATCTTCACAGCAAGACCACTAACATGCTGACTTTGAAAACCTATTGTTGTGTGGAGGATTTGGAATTCGAAGTAGCAAGACGGTTAATGTATTTGTGATGAATATAAGATCTCAAGAAATTAAAAGGGTATTCATGATCTAAACAACATTGAAAAAAAAATTTTTATATTATTGTATTTATCTATTTTGTGGGTAGTTAAGTTATCATTTCTAAATAAAAATTCAAAATGATATTTCTGTAAATTGATATATGAAAATTACTGTTCCATACAGGAATTTTAATTATATGGAACTTAAACGAATCTCTTTTGTCAAAAATGTTACTGATTACATTATTGTTAATAAAATGCAAGTCTAAATCCAAGAATTCCACCTATTAGAGTTGAAGTTAGTTTTAAGGAGCTTGAGATAATCAGGGTAGAATGTAATATTTGGTTTGTATTCACTATTTTTACCAAAAATTATTATATCATCTATATAACGATAAATTAAGTAAGAATCATTTATAACATGATCTATTTCAAAAAATGTAAATATAGGTTCGCTAAACAATTACTAGCTGGACCACCCTGAGGTAATCCTTTTTGATCTGTTTATAAAGATTATGATCAAATATAATGAAATTTTCATTTAAAATGAGGTTAACAAGAATATCAAATTTTTCTTTTTTTCATTGAAGTATATATAATTCATATTTATCATAAATTAACTGAAGAACCTTAATCATATCGTCAATATCTATAGAATTAAAAAGGTCCTCAAAATCAAAACCATGCATAGAAAAAAATCAACATATCCTTAGTAACTCTAGCAATCTCTAAGCTATTTTTAATAATTGCCGTGTTTTGTAAATTATCAATTAGATTTTGAAGAAGAGATTGCAAGATCTTCCCAGACTTCGTGATATATGTATTGTATCCATTAGTGATACTACGGAATTTTATAGGGCTTTTATGATATTTTGGTGTTAAAAAAATACTTGGATATTTAATATTATTTAGATGAATATTCAGTCTTTTGTTCAAAGCTAAAATACGATTATCATCTTCTCTATTATTGTGAATTGATTTTTTGAAATGAATTATTATTTAAAAAGTGGTTACTTAATATTTTACTGTAAAAATATTTACAAATTATGGCATAATTAGCAGAGACCTTATCAACATATGTAATAACGAAGTCATTTTGGATATTTAATATTGATGATTTAAGATCTTTATACATAATTTCATTTTCAACAGTAAAATCTAATTCCCGAATTTCTGTTGCTACATAAGATCTAAATTGATTGAATGCTTCAATCGGCATTCCGTATTTAATTGCCATTTTAAGGTAGAATTTATCTAAATCTTTTATGATTTGTTTCATAACATTAGATTTATTTTTTGTGATCATAAGTCTAAAACCGGTACCTTTTTCCATAAAATTTCTTAACAAATCATCTTTCACGATGCTAAGGTCTCCTGTGACAACGTGTTGATGATAATCATCAATATAGTCTCGATATAGATTGCATCTACATGATTCAGAACTTAGGAGCTCCGAGATTTGATTATAATTAAATATAAATCTACCAAATTTCTTGTTGTATTTGAAAGCCTTTTTAATAATAATATTTTTAATAGGAAAAAAGGATTGATATTTTGAAATATACTTGAAAAATTAATTTTGTTAAAGGATTTATTCATAAATAATAATGTACAATATTCTGTAGAGTAATTTTCACTTGCATCTAATTTAATATTCATTTTTTGTACTAAATAGTTATTAAGGTATCGAATCATATGCATACCATGAGAATCTCGAAATTTATATCTGCTTAAAATATCTGTCATAGTTTTAATTTCAGTTTTATTCAAGCCAAACATAAACGATTTAATTAAGCCTGTGTTGTAGTTATCATCAAATTTAGCAGCTAATTCTAACATAGAATTCTTGAGGGTTGACATGTCTCTAGTAACTCTTTTTCTGCGTTTAGCTTTTGAAATTCTCGCTAAACGAATATTATTACTATTATCAATAAATTTATTAAAATTCGGAAGATATAATGAATTCTCGGATTTTTGTTTAAAAGTTAATAAGACACTTTCACCTTTCCATATAACATTCAAACCATAAGGATAATATGATCTAAATGAATCTATAAAATTTTTCGAACCATAATCTTTGTTTAATATTTGGCACTATTCTAAGTATATGTACAGTTATGTTATTGAATCCATGTTTATGAAAGTGTCCTATCTCAATCTTAGCCTGGTTTTTGTTGCAATCAAATTTCCTTGTATCAGACCTATGCTGGTTCAATCTAATATTGATAGTGTTAGAGGTCTGACCTATGTAAGCAAATTTACATATGTTGCATGTCATTTTGTAAACACAGTTAAAAGTCTTACAAAATATATAACCTGCATCCATATCCAACTGTTCCTCACTCATCATGCCACACGCCTTGCATCTTTATCAGTGCAAGATCTAAATTTTAGTTTTAAAGCATGAATATCTCTGAAAAACCGAGTTTCTAATATGTTACCAAAATCATTATCTCTTTGATTTTCATCTATACTATCGGAAAAATGAATATTTCGTTTTGTTGTACGAGATAAATTCTTATATTTAGAGTTCCAAAAATTCGAGTTTTAAAAATTCTAAAACGACAATGTTTAGATACAGAAGGGAAAGCAAAAAAAAATTCTGATTATCAAAACAATTCACACATTTTTTTGTATTATTTAAAAAATTTATATTTTTTTTTATATGCCAACTCAGAACTTTTGTGCCCATCACCACAACTAACTAAAGCTATACCCAAATATATACAAAATTTCTACATAAGGTCTCATAAAATGGTAAATGGATGACGATGGTACAGATACCATTATACTGTACCACCGAGCAATGTCATACCCTGGTATAACAAATTGCCAGTCGCTAAAAACTTGTTATTTTTCAAATTCATAGTTATTTTAAAAGTTAAAGGTATAATGAAAGGACCCAAATAAAATATCACTAGCAAAAGTTTTTACAATCACATTAATATAAAGTGAAATAATGAGCAATAATTCCAAACAATCTAACCCACTCATAGATAGCATATCCACAATTACTTTATAGGCACAAAATCAGAAGTTGGCATAATATTTTTATATAAACAAGAAAAACACACAAGGAAAAAGAACAAAGCTAAATAAAACTTAATAAAAAAAACATTAATAGACAAGATTTTGAATCTAATGGCGATTTCAAAATTCGCTATAAGCAAACATACTCTATATTGACTACATACATAACTGAACAAACTCATTAGAAAATAGATTATACATAGATAGGCGCAAAGCAGCCAAATGAATGCATAAAATATATAAAAGAAATATGTATTATTTATCAAAAACAAGAAATAATAGATAAAGAACATAACAAGAAATTACGTAATAAAAATATGAAAGCTGAACATGAAGAACAAAATTATAGAGAAATAAAAGAACTACAAAAAGAGGAACCTAGCGAGTCAGAAAGCAATTTCGGACTTAGGACCGAATAAGTGGGGTTAAACTAGTTTGAAGGCGCCAACCTATATATACATTTACACTGAAATAATATATATATATATATATATATATATATATATATATATATATATATATATATATATATATTATTTCCGTGTAAATGTGTATATTTTTTTATTATGTCAGAAAGTATTTTGTTTTACTTCTCATTCTAGTAAATAATTTTTTTTAAATGTTTTATTTTCGATATGCTTGCGTTCTCCTTGTACGTATATCGCGCCCCCAAGGGAGGCGCGCCCCACCGTTTGAGAAACACTGAGTTAAAGACATGCAATTTGGGTAGCATGTTTCTTAATATGGGAAGATATCTTCTAACAAACTGATTGTGCTAGATACGACAGATTTCTGACTATACCTATGAATTAATCCGTGGTGACTCGTGCCCGTTTTTGCTATCGTCATTACTCGCGGGGTGTAGAGAACACCCCGAACTCTTAATAAGTGTATTTTAATATGAAAAAAATAAGTCAATTATGACATATTTAAGAAATACAAGATGTTTTTGTATTATACAAATAAAATTAATGAGACTAACATTAGTTTTAATTAAACCTGCAAAGTGTTCTTTTTTTAAATAAACAATTTTATATTTTTCACAAACCTTAAGGAAAACGCATATACCAGTAATAAATATTCTGTATAATTAAGGATAAAGTTAATAAAATAAGAAAAATAATATTTTAATCATTTTTCAAACATTCAGAACAGACTCTATCCATATGCTTTAAGCATATACTTTTCTTACATTGAGGACAAAAACAAGTAACGTTTACATCTTTTTCCGGTGGACAAACAGTGCAATGTCCCTTTTATGGTGGATTAATGCTCTTTTTTAATATCTTCTGTGTCCGTAAAACTTATTTTGAGTGTTTTGTTAAGGTTTGAGAGTTCCGATCTCATATGGCTGTACAAAATCCATTCTATTCTCCTCTAATAATCTTAAACGTCTCATTTTTTTTCAGGAAGAACCGAATGATAAACAATGGAAGCATTATTTCCTGCAGTATTAAGTAGATGATAAAATATTCGTAATGGCCAATGGTTACATATTCGCGTTACGTCATATATACTGCACATTTCATAAGTGATATCAACACCGCCTGTATTATAAAAATTTATAATTTCAAGTTTCATCTTTTCAAGTTTGGCTTCGAAATTACACAGCCATCGAATTCACTTATTTGATCTTGACAATCTGTTGATACAGTATGTAATAGACGACGAAGTCGCTGTTTCTCCCTTTCCCATGGAGTGTTTGTCATAATTTCTGGGAAATGTTTTGAAATTCTTTTTAAAAAAAATCTATATTTGACAATTATTTTATATAGAATTATATCATTTTCATACTACAATTATTGAAATTTTAAATAAAATACGCATGCATGTTAATATATTCGAAAAAAAAATGTAAACGGAAAGATTAAAGCGTGCTCTTCCGTAGATGCTTCTATTACGAAAATATAACTCAATCACTCGCGGAGTGTTCCCAGCACCCAAGAAAAACTTTTGAAGGTCGTTAAATTACAATTGTCTTAGCGAGATTGATTGCATCAGGCCTGAAGTTTCAATAACCTAAAATGAGCAGATACAGAAAAAGTCGTGGTTCAGCGCATTATCTTTAGAATCCTAGGAGGTTTTTCATGTTGCTGGGATGTACAGAACACCCCGCGCGAGTGATCGCGTGTTAATACCTTAACATTATATTAATATATTGTTTTTGCAACTACTTAGTATAGAGGAATATGAACGTCAAAAGGAGTGTTACGTAGGTACTAATAAAAAGAAGTGCGTCCATTATGATATTTTTTTATTTTAAAACCCTTTTAAGGGGTCATACGACCCTTAACAGATATCCGTGCACTCGAAGAAAACATCCTTCTTCAAACCAATGTAACTTAGCAATAAAACAAAACAATAACTTAAAATTTTTATCACATGATAATCATATATATTTACATTATTTCTCAAAATTTCAGAAAATTTGTGAAAAATTTAAAAAGTTATTAAGAAATAAAATTTGGACAATTTTTCAAAAATATGAAAATTAGCATTTCACACCACGCAGAAATCTGAAGAACAGAACTGATCAAAATTTACAAAATTAATTTTATTTGATATAAAAATGTTCCTTTTTGAACTTATACACACTTTTAAAGCATTTAGAGAACAAAAATATTTTTAAAATACAATTATGAAGAAAATTTTAAAATTTTATGAAAAAAATTCAATTAAAACACAACTAAAAAAATTGTATAAAAATTTGTTTAAAAATGTCTGTATAAGTTATAAAAAGCCTTAATTTGAACATGTGTATGAATTTTCATATTGATATGATAAATAATTTTTGAAAAAATCTGCGCGGAAGGCAAAATTTTTCATTTGGAGAAAAATGAAGTTAATGATAAAAAATAACAAAAAAGAAAATTAAACATACCAGTATGCTTTAAAAAGTCCCAACAGCATAAATATTGCCCTCTGCAAGCTTGCATTGCTCAATCTGTTTATTTTAAGTTTTTTAGCTTTACGAGCTTCAAAGGAGGTTTTAGAAACTTGCCTCTTAGCCGTTGACTTGCGCACTTTGTCAATAATTACACAATTCAAAATATTTGTTTTATTTATTTTTAAATTCAAAGCACGCATCAGATCAATTCTGTTCTTACTACTATCATTGTATTCACATGCAGCTATAAATGCAGCTGTTTTTGTGACATTAAATCCTGATCCAATGAATTTCGGGCTATACTTCCAAATCAGTGAATTCAATAACTCATTAGCATTTTGAGTCCCCCCCCACTAAACACATTCTTAACAATTTCAAGTGTGATAAATCTTTAAAAACAGGTTTAATCACTTCAGAAACTGCTTTTGGTAAGGTGTTCTTGCGAGAAAATTCATTCACATTATTGTTGTGAACCGAAACATTGTACTTACACCAGTTATTTTTGCCTTTTGGGCAAAACCAATGTTTCGGCTCATTATCTATGTTGGATGTATGAGCCCACACAGCCCAGACAGCTTTCATCATCTCATTCACATTATGGGAGTTGGCACGAATAGCATTGCCATAAAATGTTGTCAATTTGCTTATAATAGCATCGGTTTGGTGACCTTTCCCACCAATTGTTTTCACATCGGAAAGCTTCTCCCCCCATAAAGCTTTCAACTTCCGCAAGCGGCTACCCATTCGCTTTTGGACATGGCCCACACACTATTTTTTCAATGGGAACACTATCCCCATATGGTCTTTTTTCAGCAACAGACGAAATTGTTTTTGAGTCACCATCACCTATGTATCGCTGATATTTCAATCCATGTTTTTGTTGTGATCGGAAAAAAATTCTGCATTCCGCAAACTTCCATTCCTCCAGCAGATCCACTGTGGTTTTTTCTGCAAAAAATTTGATGTTTAGCCAAAAAACACTATATTTTGGTTCAAACTTTGGCCCTTTATAGGAGTCACATCCTTTGCAATAAGAGGACATGACTTCCATGTCGAGAACTTCCCCGCAGTCAGCTCCAATCAATGCACAGACTCCAATAAGAGATGTATGCCCACGGATCAACAAAACATCTAGAGCGAAGACAATCTTTGACCTATATAGCGCATGGCCAAAACAGACCGTCTGTTGATTTTTCAGGTATATTTTTTTATACCAATCAATTTACAGGAATTAAGTTTTTTTTCAATGCTACATTTTCTGCATAAGAAATGAAATATGGAAAACAATCCTACAGTGGATTTTTCACTCATTTTTATTTTGACATAACACACAGAGCAAAAAAGTAATTTTTCAATTTGGGGAAAAAAATAAACTAATGTCGATTAGTCTATTACCTTGAAACTCAACGCAAACATCATTTTCCCAAGTTTCCGAAATCTTGTGTGCACTTTGCAATTTTTTGGCAGATGAACTTTTGTTTGGCGAAACATTTTCAAAAGAAATATTACCTTTTTCATACAGAGATTTCCTCCGATACATGTTTCCTTGAAATCTTTTCTTCTTTGGTCTCTTTCCGGATGAAGTTTTTTTCTATGGAACATCCATGTTCAAAAACTTTCAATAATAAATGAAAAAGAATGCTAATCCAAAATCGAAATGTAAATAAACAATCCCGCTTAGATTAAACGAAGTTAAAAGTTGAGTTGTAGTTATGCTACTCCCGAAATCAATTTGATATTAGGTGTGGCTCTTTTAATAAAACTAATCGGCGAAATATTAAAATGTTTGGAATTAGTTCTGACAGATGTCAAAAGTGGGCGTGGCAGATGCAAGTTTTTGTTTACGCGTTAATAGTTATTTCTCAATAACTTCGGAAGTTTTTACAGTATCAACAAAATTTTGGCAGCAAAATGCTCAGAAACGTTGAGGCTTTAACATATATATATTTTTTCAAAAAATCGAAAAAAATGAAATTTAAGGGTCCTATATATATATGAGGCCTTAAGAGTTCCATTCAATATATTTTCAAAATTCTAAATGCGTATGATTGATTCTGAAAAACTAATGAAGAACCAAACTCATTCTTTTATTTACAATTTTTTTTTTTTTTCGATTTTTAGAAGAATATGACAGTCATAAGAAAAGTAGCATTTATCATTAATAAACCTGGTCAGAGCTAATGCTTTCAAGTGTTGATTCGAGTTCCAAAGTCTGTAAAAACGCAATATACAACGGGCTTAATTTTGCTAAAGCGAAGTTTTTTTAAAAAAAAATTTAGAGAATGCGTGAGTGGTATTCTGTCTATGCTGCCATTGTTGTAATCATATTAGGTTCAAAACTGTAAGTCTGTCGCAAATAACACTTATATTCATTCTAATGAATTGTCAGTCAACACCACACTTAAACTTTCTATAATAAAGCTAGTGCATAGTTGAAACGTTTATAAAAAAACGTGAAATTTATTGAATTTCCTAAATAATCTAGTTAAAAAAATATTGTATTTACTTTTTTGATAAAAAAATTAGGTAAATCAAACGTTAAAAAGGCTGCATATAAAAATGATATTTAAGTATTACAATTGGTGAAAAAACAACAAAAATTATAATTGATCTTCCTGTTGATTAAATTTATTTCTATATTTGCATTGCATTTGAATAGGACGTACTTTTTGCGTAATACAATTTTGTTATTATTAATAATATTTCCAACGAATTGTTTTAATAAATGATCTTCACAGTTCGATTTATATGGCAATAAACAAAGAAAATAAATAACAAAACATATGGAAATACCTTTGATATTAGTCACAAATATTTCTGTGAACATTATGGTAATAATGTGTATTATTTCATTGGTAAGGTTTAACAAATTAATGTGCGTATTAATTCATTATAAAACAATTGTTATGAAAGGCAAATATTTTATTCCGTGTTAAGACAGGTTTAAAAACGCGCAGACACAACTATATCAATCCCATCATCTAAAGAATGTGCATTTTTTCACAAAATTAAGTATACTGCATTTCTATTTTTTTCAGTTTTAATTAGTATCACTAAATTCAAATACAAAAAAAAAACACTTTTACAAAGGTTATTTCAAAACTGTTTGTATTTCAAATTCAGAACAAAATATAATTAATTGTGAAATAGTGTTGGAAAACATACTATTTTAACTGCTTTTTAATAAAGTATAGTAGATGCATATTTTTTTTAAAAAAAGAACATTTTTCTGCTAGATGAAAAATAGCATTTTGTTTTCGGTAACATTTAATGCGTATGGCTTTTTTCCTAAGTACTTTTAATAAGATTTTGTAAATAACAATTCGATATGTAAATAATAAATCAATTATACATCCTAGCATTTTATTATCTTTTTATTTAGGAACGATGGTATGAATTAAAATGAAACAAAAGTGAAGATAAGCAAAGAATAATAAATACCGAGCTAGAAATTAAGAGCAAATTCTCACACTAATCATTTTTCATTCTAGCATTTTATTTCGAACTTTAATCAAAAGCAACGGGAAGTGTAATGTATGATATTCTACGTGATGGCTTGAAAAGACAACTTTTCGTAGAACCTGATTGCTAATAACTTATTCAAATTACTCCTGTCTCCTGAATCTCCCCCGAAACTATTCCAGTGTTCGAGGTTTCCCAGATAAATTGACTGAAAACTTTTCCTAAATAAGGAAGAGAGAAAATGAGTTTTAGTTCATTAAGTCTAGGAACAATCTTTCGCAAATTACTCAGTCAGATAACACTTTCCCCGGGATCCGAATTTTTAGCGTTTCTTTATTTGGTCTTTTGCAGCCAGGGGGCGCTCAAATAAAGGACGGAGATATGGTAATTTCCAATGCTTTCCCGAAAATGAAACAAATAATTTGGGAATATTTAACATCAGAAATCTTTCATACACATGTGGTCACCAGATGTAATGACGTTCTTTTTCGAAGGGGTTATTTCTACATGTATTCTATTTTGAGGTTTTGCTGAGGTGTTGAGAGATTGTTTAAATTTGAAAAGAAATTGATTCAATGCATGCATAATATAAAATTGAACAACATTTTATAACATTTATTTAAATAACATGCCAAATATTATCAGATTAGATTTTGTTGTGGAAAAAATATATTTTTTATGCAATCTGTGCGATGTTAGAGTAAAAGAAATTCTAGTACTAATAAATTCTTTTCCCTTTTTTCCCGTTTCCAATTTCTTTTTAAACTGATAATTTATTATAATAATAATTATTGCTATAAAGTAAAATTTATTGATTCTGATATAAATATTTTTACTCTTTATACCAAAACATTAATTTTTCAGAGTTTTTTTCTTAAATTGCCATTAACTCTTAATGGGAAAAATAATTATAAATTCCAAACAAGAATATCTAGGTATTCTATTTGACAGCCAATGTTATTTTAAAATATTACAGTTTTAATTTAAAATTGTTAGTGTGTGTGCTTATGACCACGCGATAAAAGTGATAACTTCAAATTTTGTAATGTTATTTCAAGAATTAGTTTGGTGAATGAAAAACAAGGGGATATTAGTATGGTTATAGAAAATCATTTATTCATATGTCTGTTCTCATAAAGAAATATTTTTTGCTAAATATACATATTTATGAATTAATTGTATTTTAAGAAGGAAACAATAGGTTTATGGTAGCTGAAAAGGATTATAAATACTTTAGATTCAAAATTATATAAATATATAAAAAAAACTCCGTCAATCATTGTTCCGTACTTCGTCGTGATTTCATTTGGACCATTTAACATAATTAAACTGCATTTTAATTTAAAAAAAAATTAGTAAAGTACATTATTTGTCTTTAAAAAATCTACATTAAAATCTCCAATTAAAATTATAGATAATTTATTCAGAAGAGCCTATCCGGCTTTGTAAATTTTGGTAGTAATTTAATAATATTCAATTCTATCCGTGAGTTAATTAAAACAAAGGGATCGTAAGGCAAGTAGTTGATTGGGAAAAGAGGAATCTAGGTAAAAACCTTTAAAAGGGATTTAATCAGCATATTTACATAACATAATCTATAGCTTATATATATATATATATATATATATATATATATATATATATATATATATACTAGGTCTTTTATCATTGTGTGAAAGTTTTATACACGTATATCCGGTGCTGCTGCAATGTAAGTCTTCTTACTGATATTTTATCTTATTGTATTTAAATTATTTAAGGGGGTCACTTCACGCAGCCTTTTCCCTATCTCCGTAATGTTAAAAATGGCCAAGTTTAAGGAACATTTTTTAAAAATTGGCTGGTTGTACAGTCATGAATTTTTTGTGTATTCATCGTATTGTTTTTATTATTTTAATGGGAGCATTTTTCAAAATTTTGATCAGTTTTTTTTTAAAAAAATCAAATGTGGAGTAACACGTCAAAATTTTTAAAACGATGAAAATGTTTGTACATTTTAATCCATAAATATTTTTTGAATAATTTTTTGACAACATCTCTCATTAAAATATTTATTTGTATAGTGTTAACATATGTGCAAAGTTTCAAGGCTGTAAAATAAGTAGTTTTTTCAAAAATGTTCCTTTTGTCTTGAAATTTACACTTTTGAGAAATAGTGATTTAAAGTACAAACTTACTATTAACTAATGCATAACATATCTATAACTTGGATTGCTAGTGTCATCTGCAAGATAATCTTCTTGCCTAGATTTTAATTGTTTGTTTTTAATTCTAGCTTCTTTGGTTCATTGTAAAACTGACTATTCTGCTTTACTAATACACACATAATCTTCTTCTTGCAACGCTCGATATATGTAAAATCCAAGGATTGAATGTTTAATGCATCTAAAACTTTTAATTTGGTAATGAAACCTTGATTACATGAGTATATAGCTTCATGTACTATAGTTTTTAAAGTTCCTAATTGCATAGATACAGTTTTTGGAATTATACACCAAAAACTATTTCCGCTTTCACTAATATTTCGAGTTTATCAAGCAAGCATCCAGATAAATGTTCAAAATTAGTGACCTCTAAATACTTTGTTTATGCAATTCTTAATTGCAATAGGTAAGTCATGTTTATGCTTGCATGTGTAACCTTTCAGTATGGACATATTATATCTACACCACAAGTCACATCCCATGGGGCATAAACCGTGTCGTAGATTCAAATCTGTGAACATTTTATCAAAAAATATAGCCCAAATAGCTGGCCTTATGGCTGACAAATTTTCCCGAATTGTTTTGAACAGCCAAAACATAGTATCTTTGCAAATTGTTTATTTCTGCATCTCTGTCAAGCCATTACGGCATCCTAGAGATTTTTTGTCTTTAAGCGTTTTGTTTTTTAATTTTGATTTTAAGGCCCTAAGTCATGTCCTCATCATTTTCTTAACATGATCAACACATTCTAATCTTTTAATATTGACATATCTCTAGATTCTAAAACTGCTTTGTATGCTTTAGAATTCCCATATAGTCCAAGTGTTGTGTATATCGTAAATTGTGTAATGTCTGCGAGCGATGAGATACAAAAAAAAGGCACATCTTCAACTTCCATTCCCCTACTATTTTCAATGTAACTTGCCGAACACTCATTGCAATGTACATCACTATTAAAATTACATGAACATTTCTGTGATAGTATTTTAGCATCAACAACTTTCCCAGTATCCAAACAAACTGCCTAACAACACCATTTAGAAATGTATAGCTTCTTTTTAGCCAGGTACCATTGATAGCCACTGGTACATTTGGTTATCCATTATTAAATATTGTTTAGGCAGCAGCTAAATCCATAGACACTTTGGTTACTTTCTCTGTCGCATTATTTAATGTATGCATGGAATCGTAAGACCACTATGGTGTAGGTAACAAATGCATAGCTCCGCAAAATATTTTTGCAACTGCTTCTTTGTAAATAGACCTCATAGTATATGAAATTCTATTGTGTCCACTTAATATAATTTTGTATCTTTTTTGATTAACTACTGTTTTAGTAAACCTGGTGTTAAGAAATGCTTGAATAAGACCACAAAAGTCACAAAATATTAACAATTTTGTAGCCAAACCGTAGATTTGTCGACCAAAATTTATGTGAATACCTTCGTTTTTACATTAATTTTGTGTATGTAATGTTGTTTCAAAGCACAAAAGAACAGTACAATGTCAGGAATTTCACAGAAACATTCAAATGAATCTAAAAAAGAAATATACTCTTTATTAAACTTACCTAACTTAGATTTTAAAGCTGATTTATTTATGTTGAAATTGTCTGACTTATCAACATTTATATGCACAAAAGTTTGGATTTTTGTACATTTCCTTTCAAACTTTTTAATTTTTTAAACATTTTATTACTTAACAGAGTTTAAAAAACGTTTCGTAGAAGTTTTATTAATGTTTTTGATTGAAAACACTATTGCGCACGGTAGCATAAATTCGTTGCATATGACGAGGTAAAAAATAGGCTGTAAGTAAACAAACATCTACAACTATTCACTTCACTTCTTTCCTGAATAAGTTGCTGATCAAAAAAAATCTTTTAATCAATTTAAAACATTTGATAAGGCTGAAAAGTAGCATGTGTCTTTTGTTTTGAATTGAGAGGGCGTGGCAATCAGCGGTTTTGGGGTTTGACAGATGTAAAAAACTTTTTTAAAAAATATTAAAAATACGTCTAATTAAGCTAAAGCAAAAATTTAAATTGCATTAGAAAGAAAAAGAATGGTATTTTATGTTTCAATCAAAAGTGAAAAATCGATTTTTTCATAATACCTGTATATTTAGTTATGTTATTTTAAATTTTTAATTGTTTTAATTTTTTTAGACTCAAAGTATACTTAAGTAATGTGATTAATAGAACTATTTGTTCATTGCTATTCTGATTTGCTTGCAAAAATAGATTTTTATTCTTAAATTACTGTAATATTGCTAATTATATTAATACTAATTACTTAGTTCTATAAAAATTTTCCTTTTACACATTTTAAATTTAATTTTAGTGTAGGATTTCTCTATCTCTCTAAGCCGATTTTATAAAAAAATATCAAATGTTTAATTTGCATGCTTCTACTAGGATTCGAAAGAATCCTGCCAATTATAGAAAAAGGTGCCGAGGGGGGAGCCCCACTTAGATCGAAGCTATAGATAAGAGATAAGATTATAGGAACTTTTGCGGCGTGTTGGTGGGGGAGGAGTAACAAACTATCGAGTTCCATGTCGTTGCGGAATGGCAGTGGAGGAAACGCCTCTCCATTGGCCATATGTCCTTCGGGGGAGGGTGCTGCAGTGACCATTAGCACGATGTCTGACTTAAGACAAAAAAAGTCGAATGAGCATTACAAATCCAAGCGTGACTTTCATTAAAGTTCATTCTCCAGCAAAACACGCGTACTGTATACCGTATAATCTAAAGTACAACGCGCACATTCAAGACAAAAATAAGATAAAAATTTACGACTGAGAGTTATGCACTGGGTATAAAGTAATAAATATATCTGAAAAAAATTAGAGATGGAATTAAAAAAAACTTATAGACTTTTCTATATGTATCGAAAAACTAAAGGTTGTTGTTCTAGAAGTTTAACATTTCTTTCAAAAGTCTAGGATAATACTTCGTATAAATGGCTTCAAAACATAAGAGCCTTACGCATTTTTGGTTTCTTCGTATAAAAACAGGTGCGTGTTACACTGCGAAAATAACTGAAAACATTGAAAACTTCAGTTTGGATTTATTTATACACGTTATTTACCAGGATATATGGTAACTTATATTCATTCCCCGCTTCTGTTTCAATAAAATATTTGAAGAGGTTACTAGGTGTACTTCAGTAAGCTTGAAATACACCTAGAGAAGTTATTGTACTATATGAAAGGGAAAACTTGTCAAATTTGAAAAAAAATACAGCAAAACATATAAAAAATCATTTGATAGATTTCAAAGGAATAAAATTATATCCTTTAGACAATAAGTATTAAAGTTAGCAAAAAACTCAAATTGAAAAAAAATGCTTGAATTTTATTTTAGAGTTAATTCCCATTTAGCTTATAAATTTATTCCTTTTAACAAAACTGTAAGTACTATTATTCAATTCCTATTATTAGCTAAATCTCTCGCTATATATTTATTTGCATAGTTATCTGGTTCAAAATTTCAATCGTTAATAAAATACTTTCAAACCATCCAATCAAGTTCAAATATTTATAGTGGATGAAACTTGATGTTAATACAGTTTTTCAAATATTAATTTTATTTAATTTATTACCGATTTTTAATGACAGCTTAGATTCGTATCTATTCTTGTGACAATGTGACTGTTAAAACGAAGACAAAAGTTGGCGTGGAAAACCTGATTTTCAGCCAAACTAGGTGTGCATTGTTACAACAATTCAGACCAATTATTCTCTATTTTCAGTTTCTACTATTAGTTCACGCTATCCCTATATATATATATATATATATATATATATATATATATATATATATATATATATATATATATATATATATATATATATATATATACACTCTGTCATAAAAAATAATATGCACCCAGAAGAAATTGAGCTTCATTCACGAAATTTGTATGCATGTAGTGTATATGAAAATAAACAAATGATTAAAAATTCAGAACAAAATATCATTTTATTAAGTGGTTACAGCTTGCAAAGGTTAAAAATCAGTAAGTAGTTGGTAGCTATACAAGCCGAAATTCGGCGTGGCATCGATTCAATTAGATCACTTATGACCCCCTGTGGAAGATCCTGCTATAGTCTTTGCATCTGCGCAGTTAATTCTCCTGTATCTCGGGACGGCTGCAGTTGCCTTCCCAGCGCGTCCAGACATGCTCTATTGGCGAAAGATCTGGTGACCTGGCAAGCCATGGTAGGACGTCATATCCTTACATTGTTGGGAGAGTCGCGCAGTATGTGGACGAGCATTATCCTGTTGATAAATGGCACCTGGGCGACTTGATAGCATGGGTAACACAATCGGCGTTAAAATATCGTCCACGTATCTGCGAGCTGTCAAAGTGCCTTGAAGGACCACTAAAGATGATCGTGTGTCCCAAGAAATTGCTCTCCCCACACTGTCACACCTTTGAAATTGCTGTATGCCACTCGACAATAAATGACGGATCGGACTGCTGGCCGGTGCGCCTCCAGACACGTGTGCGGTGGTCATCAGCACTGAGACTGAATCGGGATTCATCACTGAAGATGACACGTCTCAGTCTGTCACTCCAAGTTGCCCGAGGTCGGCAAAAAACCAGTCGACACTGCCTATGATGTGGGGTCAAGCGTCTTAGCGGACGTTGGCTCCTCAAGCCAACTTCGGTCAGTCGTCTCCTTATGGTTTCTCTTGATGGCACTGGATGTCTGGAAGGAGGTTGGCGTTGAATCGATGCTAGCGACGTTGTTGGTAGTGGCCACTCTTCTGATTGCACGATCCTCGCGATCATTTGTGTTCCAGGGACGTCCTGACCCTCCGCGACGGTACTCTACCTTCTGTGATCCACTGTTGCCAACACCGAGCAACTACCAAATCGCTCCGACCGAGGTGGCGGCCGAAACGTCTATTCGACCAACCTGCTTCTCTGAGGCCTATTATGCGGCCCCTATCAAAGTCCGTCAGCTGCTCGTACTGCCGCCGGTTACGTCTTAGAGGCATCCTAAGTCTCAATATCGTCTATCAAAGTCATCAGATTCGTTTGGATAGCCGTACGGCGCTCGTACTCATGCTTTTAAACTCTCCCAGTTGCGCAACTAATATGCGCATAGTACATAGCCTTGTCTCATTGGCTTCTCGAAATTTTAATCATTTGCCTCTTACCAGACTACATTCTTGCCGAGTTTCGTGACTGTAGCTTGATTTCTTCTGGGTGCATATATTTTTTTGCGACAAAGTGTATATATATATATATATCTTACTCAAATTTTCAATCGTTAATAACATACTTTCTATTCATCCATTATACGTAGGAATTGACTTTTTATATTACTTGTGTTTTCTTAGGTAACAATATACCAATTTTTCAGTGCACTAAAAATATCCCTTTCATTTCAGAAATTATGAAATACAGATTATTTATTGCTATTATATTTTAGTAACTTTTACTGATTATTACTGATTTTATTCAATTACTGATAAAATTATCAAAAATACTAGAAAAAAGAGAGTTATATGTTGTTCACAAATTACACCCCCCGCCCAAAGACCACGAATCACAGTTTCAGAACCACTGTGGTAAAACATTCTTCCAGTTTCTTCCTTAAGTCATGTGTTTTCAGTCATCGTGGCTGTTAACATAAAAGCTATTCTCTCAAAAAATAAATAATCCTTTTATTTGTGTTAATAGTTTCAAAACACAACATTTATATTAATTTCAAGATGTTTCAAAACATTTTTTTCTTAGTTTTTACATTAGTATTTCACATTTTAAATAGTGATGAGTGAGTGACTGAGATAGAAAGTTGAATTATCGTTGCCCTATAAAAAGATACAAGGCTAATTGGCAACGGATCTCGTTATTTTGAGCCTCGGTCTCGTGATGAGGTAGACACCTGAGCTGGCACATTCCTCTTCTAAATACCAATACACACCAATGGGAAGAATTGGACCCTCGATAAATTACCAGTTATATTACAAAAAAAGAAAAAAAAACATTTTGTATTCAGAAAAGTTTTTCACTTCGTGAAATTTTAAAATATAAAATCTACTTATTTTCTAAACATTTCATATAAATCCTTAAAAAGTATTTTATTTAACATTTTTATAAAAAAGAAGTGTTTTTTTAAAATTCAGTTATTTTTTAAAGTTGTAATTAATGAAGTTATTTCACAATTAGTCTTAAATAATCACTACTAAAATATGTATATGAGGCATTTTAATACGTGCCAATTATTTTGTAGTGTCATAGATTCTCTATGCACAACATACTTTATTAAAATTAAAGTAACATGGAATGGAAAATTCATGAAAATAAAACACGCTTACATTTTCTGTTATCAAAAACGTAATTGAAAGCGTGTTTTAGTAATAAGAGATGTAATAAGTTAAAGATTACTTATGACACGCAGTTTATTTAAGAATAAAATATACTGTAGATGATTTAAATATAGGATTTTTTTTATAAAGCATTCAACAAAATTGATGGGAGCAAAAACTACGTAAGTAAAATTCTTAATCTGAATATAATCTGATAAATGCGATAAGTTAACTATTATTCTCCATAACATATTTGTCGCAAAATGAGGTTTTATGACTTTTATTTCTCAAAAAAGACATTAAAGCAAATATTCTATGTAACAATATATTATTTTAAGTACAAACTGATGAAGCGCGATATATATATTTAATATTTTTAAATTATGTACCAATATATTTTCTATGAACTAATGCATGTAATTTTTAAGCTTTCTAAAATTTAGAATCATATTTCGCCTTTTTCGAAATTTACTTTATATCATATCTTTTTTATATAAATATTATGTGTTATGTATATAAATTATACACATTGAAATATTGAGTACAATGCTTAAAGGTTGTTGTACAAAATAAAAATTTACAAATTTCTAAAAACATTTACCAGTAAGACTTTAATTACCGAATAATGTTTAACATAGTCTTAATTTTATATATGATATGTAACTTTGGTATTATGCCATAAAATGTGCATACATGCATAAATATTTAATTGAAATTATTTTCAATTTTTAATCCAAATTACGAAACCCTGCATCCAGAATATAAGGTTAAAGAAAGTAGGTGAATTCTAATTTTTTTTTCATACAAATATTTTTTTCCATTACAAATTGAGAATTATTGAGAAAAGAAATCTTGCCCTATAGGAAAAAAAATTGCACTAAGAAAACCAAATTAAAATAAGTATCATTATTTCTTGCCAAGTACATTCATTTCAAGGGCCATTTTTGCAAGTAAATAATGTATTTACCCTGAAAAATAGTTTCTTTAAATTGAACCAAAGTATTTCTTTTATTTTCTCTTTAATAGTTTTTTTTAACATGTATGAAAGTGAATCATCAAATAAAATGAAGGAGATAAGAATTGGTTTTCGTATTAAAAGTAATGTGTCTAAACAAAAAAAAAAAGAATCGCATTAATAACTAATTAAGTTAACTTGTATTCATATATATTGTAGTGCAAACGTTATCAATTAACTATTTTGAAACTTTCTGTGCTATTTCGGGACGACGGATTAACCACATTCCAGGCCTACCGTATTGACGAGGAATCTGTTGAATAAGCAGACTATGCAAGCATGTAAAATCTTTGAAAATAATTTTACTGGTATTCACGCAGTACACATGGTCAAGAGATATCTTACTGACAAACAACTCCTGCGTAGCTTAATAACATAGATACTACAACTAATGTTAAAATATAATAGACAAAACTTAGAGGTATGAAATTACTATGAATAATAGCACTTTGACGTCTCGTTATCGAGGGTACCAGACAACCTCTCATCATAAACACCGCACCGTATACAATGGTTACATGTCCCGCGACAGCGAATGCTTGATCTGACAGCTATTTCGACGCTCGTTATCAATATTGACTAAAGTGGGAATCATCACTAAAGTTACGATGCATCCAGCTAGCATAAAACGAGAGTATCAAATTTTAATTTATACAGTACTTGTTTTAATGTCAGTACGATGCATCGAAATAACATCTGTTCCTGAGTCCATTTCCAATCAGTCTTCTTCAGACATTGTTTTTAACGTCACCGGATGTCTGGAAGATGAATAATGACCAAATCTTTATCTGGTTGTTGTTGTTGCCGTGTGTTTATTACTGGGATACATACGAAATACGTGAGATAGATGAACAGAAATATATAACACAACCACAGAAGAAAACAGAATTTTATTACAAACGATGATCCCAGCATTTAACAAGAAGAGGTGCGCTGCTGTTCCTTTCGAGACGGGAATCCATTTCAGGCGAAAGACCGACTTCTTTCCAGAAGAAGATACAACCATGTCTTACTCGGGATTCTAACCCGAACCCACTCGGTTACAAGCCGAAGGTCATAGCCACCATACTGGCTGCCTTTTTTGGTTTAAACTTGGAGGCCATTTCACCTGGCTGGATGATCTGCTTCACCGAAATTTACTATACTTACCCTCCAAAGTATGTCAACGATTCATAGCAGCAGTTTGGTCCCTCTGAGACAATTCTAGTCACACCTTAGGCAATCAAGCTTACTACTCCATTCTAAAGACTCTACCATGCAAACATACAAGTTAAATAATCCCAACTTGTATAAGTAGGGGATTTTTTTAGTAAATATATGTATGCCATGTTCGAAGTCATAACCAATCTTAATTTTAAAAACGGTTTCTATTTAGTGAGCTATCTACATGTTCTGTCGCTGAGAGAAAAACGACGCCAAAGTGAAATCTAAGTATGTTCACCATTTAAGGTATCCGACTACGTTTGGACTGTGATTTTGCAAAAGCATATAAATAGATAATATTTATGATCTTTAGTGTCACTTTGATTAGAAATGTATATAAATTTGTTTTAAGAATATTATTACAATAAAAAATTATTTAATTAAAATTTTTGACAAAAAATGAACATAGAATGACCAACTTTCAAAATATTCTCCTTTGTGAAAAATGCTTGTATTATAACAATATTTTGCTTGTATATAGATCAGACCTATCTACAGAGGTTTAACTAGAATTTTTGAAACATATAACTTAGAAACGGATTTATCCATATTTTACGACAACAGATGGGAGCAATTTAAAAAAAAAAACACCGATTATTATTTCAACTGGTGGTAACTCTGAAACTAATGTGAATTTTTCAAAAATCCTAGTACAGGCTCTCTGGAAAATTCTTTACTTTATATAAACGGAATATTATTTTAGAAGAATTTTTCATAAAGGGAGAACATTTTGAAAAAGAACTATTCTAAGTTAATTTTTTGCCAAAATGTTGTACTTAATTTTGTTTTTGTCAAAATGTCCTGAAATTAATTTTATACATCTATTCGTATGTAAGTGAGACTAAGTATAATAAGAAATATCGATTTATGTGCTTTTTTAAATTCACGGTTCCAAACTTAGTCGGACACCGTAAGCCCAGATATGAGGTACCTTTTTAGTTAAAGGTTATACTAGAAAGTTAATGCTGACATATGGACTATAAAAAATAATGATCTGGGATTAGAAGTGTTTTTAGATTGGGCCATCTGTTTCGGAGAAATAGTTGGGTGATTAATTTAATACTTGAAGATGTAATGGAAAATAAAAGTTAAGTGTCATATTGGGAATTTAATTTTAAATCTAATTATATATCAGGATAATTAAATTAGATTAAAAGTTAAATTCAATATCTAGCACTTAACTCCCATTTTTCATTTCATCTTCAAGTATCAAACTAATCACCCATTTATTTCTTCCGAACATATGGCCTAGCCAATAAACATGCCAAACTCCAGATCGATAGATTTAATAGCCCTACGTATCAGCATCAACTTTCAAGCACACTGAGAAAACCAGAGGTACTTCTCACATCTGGCTTAAGGTGACTTGATACCATTTGAGCAAACTTCTTTATTTACGTATTTAAAAATTATATTTTAGCATTTTATGCAATGTTTCTATTCAAGAAAATGTTACCAGATGAAACTTTTCATATATTATTCACACAATTTTAAAAATTTAAATTTTTTTGAAGAAAATTGGGGAAATATTAAAATCCTATACATTTTGTAAAAACTAATTTTTTGACATGAATTTTTTTTATAATATTCTTATGGATGTTCTAAACAACTTTAGGGATCGATTTTAAAATAACTTTATTCGTTTTCGAGAAGAAAAATTAAATGTTGATATACGGGCTAAAAATCAACGAAAAAGCCAACATGTCTTGCATTTTATTTATTTTTTAAAAAGTATTCAGTTTACAGCAAAACGGATCCCTAGTTTTATTACATGCTTTATTTTTAACACGCAGAGAAAAAATGGAAGTGATTGGTAAATAATTGTCGAAGGAGTAGCATTTTGAATGCACTAAGGTTTCCAAAAACACAAACTGAGAAAAACCAGTTTAAAGTTCATAATTCTGAAAAAAATAATTATTATAAGCTTAATTAAACTTAAAAAATACCACTTTAAGTTATTAGATATACGTTTTTCTTTAAAATAATTGCATTTTCATATTTTTTCAACCCACACATTTTTATAAATGATCAACTTTTAGAGAGTACTAATTGCACAAGAAAATTCAAGAAAAACGTTAAAATTTTTTTTTCTTTCGCGACAGCAATTTTAGCTGTTTTTCTTCTTATAATATTAAAGTATTACATTTGTAAGAAAATTATATCAGGAATAAGAACTGAAATTATAAAACTATTAATATAAAATGCCTTAATTTAAAAATTTTACATGCACACATTTCACGAGGAAGAAAAATTACATTATTGTATTGCATCGGAAATATTCTGCTTTTAATACTACACATTCTTTTTTATAGTTATTATTTCTATTTATAAAATAGATTTTTTTCATCATAACGCATTTTTTTGCGTTTTTTCTTAAAAAGGGTGTGGCTGAATTGCCTAATTTGTTTTCAAATGAAGTTTTATTTAACTTCTAACTTTCCGACATGCTTAAGTGATATATCAATCGAAATATAATAATGCAAAGGATAAGATTAAATGAAACTAAAAAAAACGATAGATTTGTGATTTTTAGGATACCAAGTCCTCTTAAGTGGTTAAACACATAGATTTCACTTTGTCGTTCTTTTTCTTTCTTCCTTTCAGTGCCATAGCTTGTGTAGATTACATCAAATAAAGATTCTTTTTAAAACTAAGTCTGATTCTAGCTTAAAACATGTCATATATATATATATATATATATATATATATATATATATATATATATATATATATATATATATATATATATATATATATGACGTGTACTACGTTGCAGATACTATTCTCGCAAAAACGTACTTAGGACTTATCTTTGATAGATGCTTACGAAGTTGAGGGAGTATTTACTAGAAAAATCTCGAACTATTTCAACACCTTGTGATGAATTGTAAGTCCTTTTGATAGCTGAAATATCCATTAATAAATTTTTCTGTAAAGTATTTCTGCTGGAAAATGTCCCCTAAAACTAACACTTTTACACGTACTTTATCATGAAATTGTTTAACATGGCAAATGTTATTTAGTATCCGTATTAAACAGCTTACTTTAAGCCTTAACTTATTTACGAAATTTATTGATGGTGAAATGATATTGCCTACCGATATTCAACGTGGTTTAATTTATTTTTACTATATCCAAACTTCAAAAATTATGAATCATTCTAACTAATTAATAGTAATTTTTGAATGTGTTGCTTTATTTTTAGAAAGCAGTACAGTCATCGTTTTTTCATAACTTAATTAAGTGTGATGATAAAGAAATTCTAAAAACTTGGCTCTCTATTTAAGGAGTTTCTTGAATAAACATTGATAAACAGATGGAGGAAAAACGTGAATTTTGGATTCTATTTTCGCAAGATTTTCTCATTAAGTATTTATTTCATTTTAATTTACTTCCATTCTCGTGATATTTATTTTTCTTAATTAGTTACTTTCCTTGATTTTTTTTTATTATTTCGATGGTGAGTTGTTCTGAAGGAATTCTTGTGTTTAAATATTCAATGGTAGCCTAGATACCAATTAAAATTATGGAAAATCAGTAAGAAAATATTTTCCTAAGCCAAACCCTCTTAGAAATTTATTTACCCTAATTAAAAGAATGAATAGTTATATTTAAAAAGTAAATGCTTCTTTTAGATACCTAGAGAGTTTTAATAGAAAAAAGTGGAAGTAGGAGCTGCCAAAAATTATAAACATGCAATACAGATTTAAAATTTACATTATTAACAGATGTTTAAAAAAAAACAAATTTTTATGTGTTATATCAGTTTATTCATTGGATTTAGAAGAAAAATTTCTATTAAGAGATAGTCAAATCAACAAAAATAATCAATCGGTTAAAAAATAAAAAAATCACGTAATAGAACACTAAATTACTAAACTTATATGGTAACATATGAGATGAATATCGAAAACACGTAGTGTTATTTTCTTATGCTGTATATTCAAATAAAACGAAATTACTGGTTTGAATGCCAGAGTTAGCCTTTAATTGATTTAATGAAATTAACTTTCTGATTCTCTTGGTTCTAATTTTACAAATTTAGTTTCGCAAGCACATTGATAACGTTTTTCAAGTCTACATTAAAACGTCCTTATTTCTCAGCATAAAAATATAATTAAACTGCAGCTAAGGAGGCATTTCGGAATTATAATTTTCTGTTTAATAAGTATCTGAAGGCATTTATCTTATGTTGATGCTATGAATAAATATACCAGAATGCATTTTAAGAAATGTATAATAAATTGGGGCACACAAATATGGTGTTAATAAAATCTTTTTTTCCCTGAATATCATAAGATAACTTTCTCAGATTCAACCTGGAACACCATTTCAAAAAAATATCTACTATCTGTATCAATTGAATATCGCATAGATTTTGCACTTCCATCCATTGATACTGTTTAAAAAAACAAGCACATTTAGCACTTTTGATCTATCTGTAGTATTTAAGATCACGAAACATATAATTTCAGTTAAATAGATTAATCTTTTATTAACACATAATTAGTTTCTAGAATTTTTGCTATCCTCTTACATCTATTAGTATTAGATTTCAATTAAAAATTAAAAATGTTTTAATTCAGGTTTTCTGAAAGATATATTATTTTATTTTTATTTTTAGCATACTTTTTTGCACATTATATACATAAATTTAACGAGATATTTTTAACAAACGTCTGTTTAAGCTTCAAAAAATTCAAGGAAAAGTTTGCATTAGCAGTTTTTATATTTTTAAAATACGTGTCCACAAATCTCAAGTCTGATAATATACTCTAAGTGATACAAATGTATATATAGCTAGTACAGTCTCTTTATCTATACATTATTGAAAAATAAATTTGTCATTAGTTGTTTGATGTATAATTCCAGTTTGGAATAGTTTTGTTTTCTTTTGTAATTATTAATTTAGTTTTTTTAAATGGTTATATAGATATTTAAGAGTTGCAGAGATTTTTTTAATTAAAGTTATAATATTTCCCAAGATGTACACATTTATATTTGTATAGAACCATTAATGATTTTTACAACGCCCGCAATTAAATTCTGAATTAGTGTTTTCTTGTAATATTTGCTGATGTCCTTTGTTTCTAATGTATAATGAAACTTGTACTTTTTATATAGTTTTTTGAAATTTCTTTTTTCCTTTTGTAATTGAGTGATTTTTTGGTATGTTCTATAATTCTTTCTAGAATTTAATAAATTAGTGAGAAGTAAACCTTAATTGATATGTCGAAATTAGTTTTTACATATTTTATTAATCGAATTATAATTTAAACGATTCAGGATGACTGAAAAAATATTCGTAGAGTTCAAAATAAATTAAAAAACAGTTTATTAATTTAAATAAATATAAAAAATAACTTAGTAAAACAATAATTGAACAGACACTAAGCAAAGATAATACTGTTAACGTTTAGGGGCAGAGTTAAAACAAGACTGCACACACAAAAGAAATACAGATACCTGAAATAAAATTATACTAATGTTACGCTTTGATATCGCTTAATTCTTTCTTCCTTGCAACCTTAAAAATGTCTCTTTAAAAATGATCATGGTGCATTTTTATAGTTATGATATATATGGATACCACAGGGAAAAAAGCGATACATTGCACAGATTAGATACAAATAGAGCACAACGATTGGTGTGGTGAAATGTGCTAATATAAGATATTCTAGCGGAAATAGAAAATTGACGGTGTACTTTCCACAGTTTATCATATGCATGTTAACCAGTGCTTTTGAAACTTTAAATATTTCCGACCCAATTTACCATTTATAATATCATCTTGATTTCTCCCCCCGACATACAACAACAATTTATAGAATTCAATAATGCTGTACTCTGACGTTAAAGCTACAAGTCAACTTTAATTTTCAACCTTATAAATTACCAAGATACACATTAAACTGTATATATAATTTTATATATGACAAGACCATGGGGTAATCCTTTTCAGTATTAAAAGAAAGCAGTAAATAGATAATCTGATCTTAGGTTTATGGAAAATTACATTTTGAATGCAATTTTTTGAAATTCGAAAATTTGTTTATTCTTTTTTTTTCTGTGTTAACAATTACAATAAACCAATTCTCTCATAAATATCCGGTTAGTTTTCCCAATGAACTTCGTAAACGTAAGAATATAGATATATAACCACAGATATATAGTATTTAGTATCTCCATGAATGGATAAGGTTAAGAGTATACAATTATTTTACTGAAAATCATGGAAGGGTATATGTTATAGAAGGAAGAAAACTTTTGTCTAAAATTTCACTATTCCAATTTCTTCTTATTCATTAAATTACTGTTTAACTTAATATATTCTAAGGGACTATATTAAAGTTACACAAAGACTTTTAAAGTGTATAGAATATGAAAAGAGACATAATTAACTTGAAGTCAACAATTATATACAAATGTTTGAAAACAAAACACGTTTGTAAGCCGAGTAGCTAAACTTTAACTTGAAGGTGATTCTAATCTAACAATCCGTAATGAAACTTAAACGTCTTCCTAAAAGACTTAATTAAGCGACACTAAGTAAATTATGCCGAGAGCTTCGTATGCGACAATTGTAACATTTGTAAACCCCTGATTAGTAAAGTAACGGATTGGGAATCTACGTGCATAGAATTAGGTCACAAACTTTAGAGGCCTTTTAAGTGCGAACCGATCATTAACACAGAAAATTACCCACGATACAACGAAAAAAAGGGATTCTATTTTTATAACTCGTATCAAATTAAAATATGCATGCTGAATTCAATTATTTTTGTTTTCTTTAGAGAAAAATTTGCTGTCACTTTCATTCAACGAAAAACTTCAAACAGTTCCCAACAATTAAGTTAAATTATTGTTCTGAAAAATGCATGGATATAAGGAGCAATATTCTTTTTCGGGAATCTCTTCTTATTTTTCGTTTGCAGATACTTTACATTTTGGGCAAATTAATAAAATCAGGTACTTTTTGTTAGTCAGATAATGTTTAATTTTATTTGACAATGATCATCAATCTTGAAGTAATGCTCAATTTAATTGTGTTATAACATCTTAAAATTTGTTAGAAATTATGAAATTAATAATTACTTATTAATTTCATTATTACTTACCTCTACAAATGACTAGTTATAAGCCGCTGTGTACCTTGTGTCGTGTTTTTTTTTTTGTGTGCACCTTTGTAAAGAATTATTTTTGTGTTTGTAATTGAAAATAAACTTCAATGTATAACATTGTATTTTCTCAAAAAATTTTATAAAAATAACCTCGATTTAAATCATCCAAAATAAATAACCTTCATTTGAATTTGAAATGGAAATAAATATTTTTTATAAATGTTTAGAACACAGGTAACTGTCTTTTCCAAAAATATGAATAGTACAAATGCAGAAAAGAACATTGACACAATGCGCAAATAAATGTATATACATTTCTACCGCTCATGTTAGTATTCGATAGTCATAAAAAGAATATTTTTTTTCATTCTGAATTAATGTTAATTTAAATGAATTTATTTTAATACTGAAATATATGTATATGTGTAAGAATAAATATTTGGGTTTGGATATTTATCCAAAAGCACTATTTGTAAATGTTACAATTTTGGTTTACCTTTTTCTTTATTTCTCATTTATACTAGCTAAATGTTTTATGTTTTAAGTACATAAAATAAATGTAAAATACATATTTAAAATGTTACATTTTTAACGTCAGCTCTAATATATTATAGGTTTTTCACAATCGGTTTTAACAGCATACATTCATTTCAAAAATTGCCAAAACTTGCTGGAAATTATTTCAAATTTATCGCGTTTAGATTGAAAATAGCCTTAGAGAAAGAAAAAAAATCAAACGATGTCATAAAAAAGAGATAGTTTTTAAAATAATCTTTTATTTTTTCTCTTTAGATATTCATTCTTTAGATTTTTGCTCCATTAGATTTGACTAGCTCTTTTGTCATTGTATGGTAGTTTTGTACAAATATATCCGGTGTTGCTGCAAGGTAAGTCTTCTTAATTATATTTGGCTTTCTTGTATTTAAATTATTTAATGCAACTTTTTCTTAGTATCTGTATACTTAGTTTCGTTATTTGAAATTTTTAATTTTTTAAATTTTTTTAGACTCAAAGTATATTTAAATAATGTGATTAATAGAACTATATTCGCTTAAAAATAGATTTTTATATATTGCTAATCATAATTATCTTATTTACTTAATTCTATAAACATGTGTCCTTTTTCTACATTTTGTTTCATTTTAGTGTATGATTTCTCTCTCTCTCTCTCTCTAAGCCTATTTCTTAAAAAAAATATTACATGTTTCCTTTTCAAGCTTCAGCTACGATCATTTTCATAGAGATAGGCAGTGAAGGGGGGGGGGCACTTAGATCATAGGTAGGAACTTTACTTTTACGCAGTATAGGTAGGGAGACAAACTATCACTTTTCAGAGTGGAGGCGATGGAGAGGAAATCTCCCTCCTTTTCTTTTTAGTAGTTTGGATGACGTTGCACGAGCAGGATTTCCGATTCGAGACGGAAAAAGCCGAAGAAGCGTTACATACCCGAGCGGGACGTTCATTCAAGCTCTCTCTCCTGCAAAACGCGCCAATAGAAGTTATCACTTCAAAAATGAAGAATAGCTTCTGTTTGAGAAACATTCCAGATATTTTAAGCATAAAGAAAGTTTACACATATGAGTTTATTTGATGATTGTCATTTTGTTTTTATTTTTATATCTTTTTTTAAAATAAAAGTTGGGCGTTAACATGCTTGAAATAGAAATCAATTTATAAGTATACATGAAAGTAACGCATAATTTCTATAATTTATTCCACAATTTAGTGTCCCATTATCTTTTTTGATCACCTAAATAAATTCATGTATTCTGACTATTTTTCTTCTATGTATTATAATTAATATAATAATATTTTTCCCTGTACGTATATATAGAGAGAGATAGATAGAGTGAATTAATTTCTGAAATATCCAATTCCAAATACGTATGATATCTTGAACTATCTGAAGTGAACTTGTGAAAGAAAATAACTAGGAGAACTTCATTCTTGTTATGTACTTTTTTCAAAAAATAAGAGTATTAAATACATTGAGAAAGTGTTTTTACGTAAATAACATTTTATGAAATAGAGTTTTTTTATGCTGATGAGCTTAATATTGGATTAGAGAAAAGTGAATGCTGTTCGTCATAAATTTTCTTAAATTTAATGTCAAACAACTGAACTAAACATTTTTGTTGAACTAAATTAGAGTCTTTATTTTCTCAAAAAAAAAAAAAAAACTTGTATGCTAAGGTTTTATGTTTTTTATCTCCTAGTTCAATGAAAAATTGAACAAAGGATATTTAAAGTTAAACAGAGTATACGAGGAAAATAAAAATTGTGGCTGTTTTGTTTAATTATTGGATAAAAAGTATTAAAAGAGTGAAGAAAAACGTAAGAGACTCAAAACAAAATGTTAAGCTCGGTATATTTTAAGAAAGCAATTAAAACTCTTTGTTCACCAATTCCTAAGAATATTTTGCATGGATCAGCTCTTATTAATATCGTCGTTGGCTAAATGATCTCATAAACATTTTGTAAGCACGTTTTGTTTTCGAAAAACAGTGTATAAAACCTCATTTTATTAAAATTTCAATATTTGTCCAGAATTAAATCATAAAAAATCAGTCATTTTTTTAACTCTTAGAAAAGTATTTGTTTTGTTTGACAAATAAATATTCAGTAAATTCGTTAAGCATCGAAGTTCATTTGAATTCATGGAATAAGTGTCTTAAAATGAGAAAAAACTATTCAAAAATTGATTTATAATACTTGTAGATAATGTCTTTAAAAGTAAATATGTGCGAAATGATTAGGAAAATCCATACATGCGAGAAAAAGTAACCATTATAGACTAATCTGTTACAATTAAAAATAATAATTTTACATATACCCTTGGGCATAAGACCAAAATACAATATTATTGTATTTTATGGAACAATAGCATTTGCTTAAATTATACCTATATCTTTCTTTTATGTTTATTGGCTAAATTTATCTGTTTATAATCTCTCTCATTTTCAATACTTAAACACACACAAAAATACTTATACATTAAATAGTGAGGGCACCATACACATATTTATACATATGCGTTTGTGTGTGTGTACAATCACGGATTTGATCTAGGCATTTTAGTGTTAAAATATTTTTGACTTCGATGCATTCATGGAAAGGATTAGGAGACATTTAAAAGTGAAACATCCTTGATTTTATGGGTCGACAAAGAAAACGACACGAAAAATACATCACAAACATACACAAACACGTGCACATTTAAGGCAGGCACAAAAGCCTTCACTGTTCTCTCCTGAAATCTACGGTATTTACTAACTTGGTCGACTGAAAGCTATTAAATTTATATGATTTAGAGTAACGTCTTTTCTTACTGTTGAGAATACTCGGGTGGTTAAATATTACATCATCCTGATTTAAAACCACTCAACAATAGTTTTGGGGAAATAAGTTTCTAGTTATTCCCATTTACGCAGGTAAACCAGAAGTCATTTATTACATGAAGTCTTGGAAGGCTAAAAAAGACAAATCTTTAGTTAAAAATCCTCTCTCTAGAACTTTTACGTGAATTACACACACACACATATATATATATACATATATATATATATATATATATATATATATATATATATATATATATATATATATATATAAATATTGATATATATGTATATATATATATATAAGTATTGATATATATGTATATATATATAAGTATTGATGTATATGTATATACATTAAGTAAAGTTTCCTTAATTTAAATCTCTCGTAATGCAGTGTTTAATTCTAACAAGATATACATGTTATTATTTATTTTGGGATATTTAATTTAAGTTGGTTTTTATACAGAGTGCTCCTAAACTATACGTCAAAAATGAAAAGGTAGGTAGTACACATCAAGAGGAACAATAGTTAATAGGAAACCATGGGTACCGGACCGACCTGAGGCCGAATATGTGTGCGGTAATGAAACTTTAAAGCGGTAGCATGTAAAGCAGTATCAATCAAAAGAAACTGATAAGACAAAGACAAGCGAAAACAAAACTTTATTGGAATTTTACAACAAATGCTCAAAAGTGCGGCCATCAACAGTAACAAAACATTCCCAGCGGCGGCGCATGGATCGGCTTAAATCAGAAAAGACATCTGGCATGTCGATCACATGTCCAGCAGCAACTGATAAACGGGCAACACGGTCTTCTGCAGATGTAACGGGACCCTCGTACACCAAGCTTTTAATGTGGCCCCAAAAGAAAAAATATAAACAACTTAAGTCAGGAGAACGTGGTGGCCAGGGAACCGTCCAATCCAATGCTGTCCGTAGACAGTATCCAGGTGATTCCTGACATTTCTGGAGAAATGAGCTGGAGCTCCATCGTGCTGAAACCACATTCGGCTGCACACAGAGGGAGGAATATCGACCAGAAGTTCAGGTAAGACTTCCTGTAAGAAGATGTTGTAGGTGCGGCCAGTCAAACGACTAGGTAGAATATACGGACCTGCTAAGTTATTGTGCACAATGCCTGTCCATACATTAATTTGAAACCTTTCTTGGTAGGCGTGTGTTATTGTACCATGTGGGTTAACATGTGCCTACAGGTGAGAATTATGCATGTTAAACATACCCGACCGCGTAAAGGTAGCTTCATCAGTAAATAATACATCTGCAGGAGAGGTTTGATTTTCTGCAGTCTGCTGTAAGTACCAAGTAGCAAAGTTAAGACGACGTGGGGTTATTTCTTGCACTCTCTGTAAATGATACGGATGCATTTTGTCTTCATGTAAAGTCCATAAAACACTTTGATGGCTCACACCCAACGCACGACCGACAGCTCTCAAAGATGTCGAAGGATTATTATCAACTGTGTTCAGTAATTTTTTTTCCAATGAAGGAGTTATTCCAATGTCAGTTTCACGCCTTGAAGCATAAAACGTTCCACTCGTGCGTAACTCCCTGTGAATGCGTTCGAATGTTCGACGATCCGGGTGTTTTCTCTCTCTACCTGGGAATCTTTCCCTGTACATTCTTTCAGCAGCTGCGTCATTTCCTTGTGCAGCTCCATACATTAAATCAATATCTGCTAACTCCGCATTTGTAAAACGATCCATGCTACTCGAGATCCGTGCGGTAAATGATGAATCCACCTAATGAAGCACTTTATACACCGCAGTAATCAGCGCTCCCTACCGGCTGAATTTTTAGATGGGGTGTCATCTACCACGTTAGCGCCATCTACAACATACAACAACTACATGAGCTTGGACAGGTGAGGTTCTAAACATGGATAAGACAGGCATTTTTATCGATTCATTACTTTGTGATTTTAATTGAAAGTGAGGGATTATTCCTATGGAAATCGATTCATTTAATTATTTTTTCTTCATTTCTCCAAGAGTTTCAAATTTGAACTTCTTGTAAGCTGACTTTTTTTAGACAAATGATTGTAATTTTGGTATCAAAATTTAAGTTAGAAACTAAACTTACGGAAACATTCATCGGAGTTTCAAAAGTAGTAACAAAAATTACTTTATATTGTTTCAAAGTCTAAAGCGCCTCTGTCGGCATTTTTTGAACTCTGTGTTTCAAATTAATTTTAAAGAAAATACTAATATGAAGATTTATTTAAGCGAAAACCGCAGCCGAATTTACCTTTTTACTGTTTTTTTATCATCATTTGAATTTTGGGACCCTAAACTTTAATGGTCCCTAGTTCCTTCGGAAGACGTTTGGCACCCTTGGTTTCCTATTGACTATTGTTCGTCTTGATGTGTACTACCTACCTTTTCATTTTTGGCATATAGTTTAGGACCACCCTGTCTAGCTGCATTTTTATTTGTAATTAATTTTAAATGCGTAAATAATCAATTCAAATTTTGTTTTTATAATTGCTTTTGAAAGCAACTTATTTTACTCAGCTACTTAATTTTCAGTGAATTAATAGATAATAAAATATTTGTTATGATGAGTAAAGTCAAATATGCCTTTTAAGACTTCTAGAAACACTAAAAATCTGTTTCCCACATTTTTAGTTAATTTGATATCTATAAATTTCTAAGAATATTTGGAGTTTTATATGGATATCTGAACTTTGCAAAATTAGATAAATAATTTTCCAATACTTCCTTGAAGATTAGAGATGAGATACACGTAATAAAAAGGCATGCGGCATAGTTTCAATTTCTGAGAAAAATATGTAGGACAAATGCGAAACAAATAGTTTTTAGTTTGTTGATCTTATACATCTAGATCTTTTGTACTAACATTTTCAGGAGAAAATTATTTAAAAAAAGAATAAAAACATGACTTTTTTTTTTAAAAAAATTTAATAAAACTTTTTTTTAAGAAATATAATATTACAGGGGTTAAATGTTTATAGTATCTGAACCTTGAGAGCAATTTTAAAGCTTTAACCATTCCTAGAGATATTTTATATAGACATTGCAATTCATTGTCTTATAATGTTTAAATTGTAGTATTTTTTAGTAATATAAAAAAATGTTTTTATTAGAACTAATACATGTTACTATTAAAGTGTGAAATCCATAATTTCATAGAATAACTACATATTTCATGAAATAACTATACAAGTTGATTGAAGTATATGAAATTATGGAGTTCTACGGTATTAGGAAAACTAAGTAATTTTGTAGATTAAAGTAGAAAGTCAGCATTCAAAAAGTTTTAACAGATTATAGCTGCTTTTCAATGACGTGTGTGTATGCACGCTTCCTTCCATTGCATTTAGACATATAATTTAGAACAATGTTTCTCAAACGTTTTTGA
Source organism: Trichonephila clavipes (assembly GCA_019973935.1). Taxonomy (NCBI): domain Eukaryota; kingdom Metazoa; phylum Arthropoda; class Arachnida; order Araneae; family Nephilidae; genus Trichonephila; species Trichonephila clavipes. Next base: position 257,951 of record BMAU01015561.1, read on the forward strand.
CCCATTGACCCGTTTTGTAGCAACAACTTGCCTATGGATCCCCCCACCAGTGAAAAAAGCTGCATAAATGCATATTTCAAAAATTGAAAATTTGAAAGCATTTTGTTGAAGAAGTATTTATTGAAATTATTACTTTTATTTAAAATATAATAAGATATTAATGATTTGGATAAACTTTATGACATATTGTGAGTGTATTTATATCGGGCTAAATATGTGCCACAAAACCCAAACACAAGTACTAATTTGCAATCTTTTTTGTTTTGTTTTGGTATTGAGGTTACATTACCACTTAATCCACATTCCACCAAAGAGGAAAAGGGGAAAGCTGTCAACAATTTCTGAACAATAACCTATAATAATACAGGATATAAAATTGGAATAGGTTTTTGTTAAAAAAAAATTTGTATCAGCTGTCCCAGCATTAGTATACATTCTTCTGCGTTTGAGATATGAGTTTGCCAACATTAAAAATGGTCCAACACCTTCTCTGGAATAGCAAGTGAAGAATGTCTTCAAATAACTGTTGTGATAACGCAATCTAGTGATCTATGCAATCGTTCAATAAGATATTTGATAGCTAAATTATGTCAATGGATAACACAATGTACTGAAAATACATTCGGGAGAGTTTGTTTTGAGTATGCCAGAAATTTTCAGTTGGCACAGCGCAGTCGAAAGACACATAAATGTTTTTAGTCAAGGTTATAGCTTTCACCTCTCGTTTACATAACGTTTCACCTTTTTTGGGAAAATATTTCTTCTTTTAGAAATCTTGCATAAGCTAAGAGTAATGTTTGTTTCCTTGTGAAGTGGACACGTCAATCTCTATAGAAAATTCAGATGTTTTTAAGTACTCACAAAAAGAATTTTCAACAGACCAAGTCATTTCGTCAATCATTCTTTGTAATACATTATTACTCAGGGGAATTCTTTTTATAACGTTGAAAGCTGGTGTGTCCCTACAACTGTAGTCATGGTCCGGCAGCAATTTTCTATTACAGCAGAAGCACTTTCGTGGTTATTTCAAACGCGCGGCAAATTTGTACATCAGTCTGGTAATTGAACCTATATTACTGTCATCCATGAACAACATTCAAGGGTGAGTCTCCAACAGAATAACGCTCGCCTCTCACAGCTGTGGTAACGCAACGTGTGCAGACCAGTGTTTATATGTTAAATTGGCCTGCGAGATCACCATATCTATATTGTGCCCGCATATGATAGCATTGGACGACAACTTCAGCATTATCTACATCCAGCACTGATCATCCCAGTGTTGACACAACAAGTACAGCAAGCATGGAACTCCATACTTCCAAGCGCCATTCGGACCCTGTATAACAAACACAATGCCTGCATTCAAGATTCTGGAGGATACTCCAGCTAATTATATAACATCATTTCACTTTTGAAATTAACCTGCGATCTTGAAAATTTGATTAATTAAGCATGTTAACGAGACAATTGCATTGTCCAAATTTCATTACTCTACAATATTTTTTTTTGTATTGTTGGGATTTTTTCCGTATGTGTGCTTTCATTTTTACGGGATTATCTCTGTTTATTTTTGTTTGTTATTTCGTTATTATTTTATTGTTATATTGTTGTTAGAGTGTAGATTGAACTTGAAAGCTTAAAATTATTGCAATATTTGATCAATAACTAAATTTTAATAACAACAATGCAAGTTATACACAACACTGTTACTACAAGTGACAAATCAGTAGAGGTAAAAGTTTTGCCAATTTTCATTCACAAAAGGTATTACATAAAACTCACACACAGTACTAAAGTAATATACTGTTTTTTATGCACCCACCTATATTTATATTTAACACAGGTCACAAAAATTGTTACGGGTTTTTTTATTGTTATTTACTTAATTTATTTTTATAATAATAAAGGTGGATTACTATTTTATTATTTCATATTAGACCTTGTGCGGACCCCCTGACATTTTTTTTCATCCTCAAATAATAATTATTTTTTCACGGATCCTCAAAATAATATGTAGGACTCTTCGGGATCTGTAGGAACCCCTTTGATAAACGATCATTTAGATGTTTACCTTTTCTCATTTTACATTTCGGACTATTAAAAAATGTTTTGGCAACCTGTTTTAAACTAATGACTTCTATAGGAATTTCTAGACCAATCTGTAAGTAAGAAAGATTTAAAGCAAGGGAGAAAAGGATCTTTAAATAAGCGTGGCACAAAGTAAAACAGCGGTGTACTTACTCGTGAAATATTTCTAACTTTGAGAGCAAAAATAAAAGTGCTAAAATGACACAGAAAATGTACCATATGACAATTGGTTACAAAACGGCACAGAAAATGTACCATTTGACAATTGGTTACAAAAGCATTATGATATTTGAAGTTTATAAGTAGAAAATTAATTGTACCAGTAAAAGAGGCAAAACATATTTTATTCTTTTCTGTTTAACTAATGCTAGCAAAATGAACAATAACAAAATATATCATGTGTATTTCTTTATTATATACTATTTTATCATCCGAAATACGATACAATATTTTTCGAGAGGATTTTCTATTTATGATCAATTAATTTATAAAATAATTTTGAAATTGTTTGTGTTTCATTTAATCGCCAATCATTAGTTATTTTATAGAATAGCTAAGTAAAGAAGAGTATAGAATAACTTGTATGCAAATTTTCATCTGTTAAAAACTTTAACTGACTTATCTTGTTATTTCATGGGATGCCTAGTTATTCTATGAAATAACTGAATTACACACGTTGACGGTAACATATGCACGTATAATATCAAAAATAAAAATACACATTTTTCTAAAGGAAAAATTAATGAGAGGTACGTACATGAATCAAATATTTACTTTACTACAAAATTATTGCATTTGAATTGTATGTTTTTGAAGTGATAGAAAAATTCGAATATAGCAATTTATATGAATGTCAGATACATTGAATATGAATACCTGTTCCATTATAGATAGAAAAGAAAAATATTTGGAATCATGGAATTTTTTCTAAGAGGAGAAGAATACTCTTCCCATAGATGCATTCGACTGACCAAATAAAAAATAATTCGAAAAAAATACATTTGTCAAATCGAAAGGAATAAAAAATTCTTCCTTTATTCATCATGATTCTTTTATGAATACTTTGTTCCCAAGTTTGAATTCTCGTTTCGTGTGCTATTGTTTGCGATCATTTTTCTCGAAGCAACTCATTGAAACAAATTCCATTCATGTCTAAAACATTTTTTTTTCTTCAAATTGACACAAAAGGAAAAAAAAAAATTTGGTTTTAAAAAATTTGACAAGACCTGGGAGACATTAATAGTATGTGTGAAAATGTTTTATTCTTTGAAATGTTTTTATCCTTATTTTTACCTTTTCAAAAATGATTTCAGTAAATTCAGAACATATCCATCGTTTTTCATTTTTATAATATGAATATTTATGGAATTTTATATTTTTAATAAATTTTGATTTCACTATGTGTGTACTTAATTTTTATTGAAGACCGATACAATATATGATTCTCGTGCACCACAAATATGACGTGATGACTTATAGAAGTAAGTTCTAAAAGCAAAACCAAATGAAATAAATAAAGTAAAAAATAAATAGCAAAATAAAAGTTACGAGAAGTTGAAGGCAGATAAAATAATTCCACTGCACGAAAAGTATGACACGAGGGCTTATAGAAGTAAGAAAAAGCAAAATTAGACAAATAAAGTTAAAAAAAAATAACAAAATAAGAGTTAAAACAAGAATGAAATAACAAAAGAAAAAGTTAAAGATACAAACAAGTGCATTGCAAAATAAAACAATTACGCAACAAAACTAATTTAATAAAGTTATAAAAAAAGAATAATGAACATTTGTCAAGTCAAATCAATGAATGTAAGCTAGTTTTACCTCATAATTTTAAAATATCGCATTATAAAAGAAAATTAGTTTTAATATACATTTCAAACGAATGGTATAAGGTATAAGGTAAAAAAATAATAAATAAATAAAAAAGAAAAAAAATATATTTTAAATTACGAATATATGGTACAGTTACAGTGAAAGATACTGCATGAAAAATAAAGAAATATACAGTAAGTTTCATTCTGGTTTCATTCATTAGGACAAATATATCCATAGAGAATATTTTGTCTGGTTGCTTTCGTTGAAAGTTTGAGAAGGAATCATCTTATTACACAAAAATCCTCATTTATTTTATACGAACATAAAACAAACAACTACGAAAAACAACACATTCACACGACAAATCACACGCTATAGCAAGAACATTTCACAAAATCCCCTTTTCTTTGTTTGCTGCAGAGACCTCAGTTTTCATAAGTTTCAAAACCCGAAAATTTTTGAGCCATATGATTTCCGTTAAATTCTGATGATTGATCAGAATACACGTATGATGCAAGATTACATCAACTTAATTTAGAGTTGTAATGGTCCCTAACCTCACTTTGAGAACTAGAATAATTATGAGATATAAAAAAGAACTAGTAGCCATTTTTATAAATAACTTTCTTTATTTAAATAACTTTCTCAATTAAAATCAAAGACTTATTAACAAATCCGACTTCTAATATTACGAGGTTTTAAAGATAATATCTTTTAAATTAACTTAATTAATTAATAATTCAATTAATTAATTTATTAAATAATAATCACGCAGAAATTACCACGATAAGAGATCCCAGATTTATATTCAATAATGTTCTTAATGAACATTTAACTTTAATCTCACTCTTAAAACTTTAATGAGACTTTAAATACAATTTTATATTTACCACTCGGAATCTCAATTCTTCATAAGAATAATTTATCTTCAACTACAATATTTCAATTCAAAATCACTATAACTCTATGTTTCAATATTTATCTCCTACTGCTCTAACTTTACTATTTCGTTTGACTTAAATACTGAATCTAATCTACATAACAAGTAATCCTGTCCGCTTTTGGAGTTGATTGGAAATAGGTAGGAATTAAATTTCCCTAAAAAGGTCGGTTCAGAAGGTTAGTGATAAAGTTCCGTATAGATTCGTCACAATCCCCTCCAAAAACAAAACGGGATTTATTCGAAGGACTCAAATGTCCTGAAAATAAATTACGTAAATCCTATCTTTGTCTTATAGTACCGACGATATTAATTTCTAACTGTATATTATTGAAACATCCTCCGTAATGAAAAAGGATAAAATTACGATTTAGAATTAATTGACAAACCTCATAATATTTTACAAGATTAAATTAATCCCTGCACTCTATCCATTCGGCAAGGGAGCGTGGGAAAACCACCCTAGTGGTGGCAAAAAACCAGCCCCATAGAGTATGACTTATATATTATACAAAAAATACAATACAATCTTCTGTGGCTCTGGAACATCGAAGACTTCAGGGTCAGCTACCCTGAAAGATTGATATCCATTTGAGAAGTAGGTAAAAGTATACATGAAGTTATACATTTGTTACATGAATGTCATACAATAAATATCTGGTTCCTTTGCCTTCTCATTCGAAAAACTTGATGCGCTAGTTAGTGTTAATGTTTAATCCTATCTCACTTCGCCGCGCAATAAGGCACCAGATGTGAAACAAAACATACATAGAAACACACATAGCATATAATAATAATCATTTTGTAATAAACAAATAACACAAACAACCAAATGAATTGTCGCATCTTAGCGAAGTCATACATCGAAGTAAACAAATGCAAAATTTACAGATGTTTTCTCCAAAATACAAAAAGTAACAAAAAGTCGTTTTTTCTGTTACAGAAAAAAAACACACACAATGTAGTGTCCACTTTTGTCGGTCTTCTTAATTTTAGAGTCCGCCCGTGACTTGCTTTAATTGCAAAAATTCTTCATATGTTCGTACCGCGAAGATAATGAAACAATACAACCTGGATTTTGTCTGTTAAATCCTATGCACTGGATCTCCATTCATCGCTTCCATACTGAGGCTTCTTCTGCGGAATATGCTGCCAGGTATGCCGTTGATTTCGATGTTGTTGAGGTTCTCATGGATTCTGTCTTTTTCTTGTATACGGCTCCGTAGATAGTATGGGCAGGGTCTTCTTGTATTGGTTTGATTCGACCGGATTGTTTTCTCCGCTTGTTCGTTGTGTCTTCTCGTTGTCGCTCTGATCTGACGGGTCTGGTTATCACGTCCACTAACTTCCATTCGGGATCCACCTGTAGTCGTAGCATTCCTGCGATCAGGCAACTTTGATGGACCTGCAATGGACTGTACCCTGGTGAAGAGGTATTAGGTTTTTTTTAATTTGTGAGTTCTGGACGAGATCGAGGGAAGGGATCGACCTCTTGATTCCCTGCCTTTGCTCAGGAGCGTGTCTTTTTCGGTCTTGATGATCAGATCCTTGTCGGGATCTTTTCCTACATATCTTGGATCTTTTATAGCTGGGTCCTTCGACGCAGTACTATTAATTTTACGTTTATTTCTGGGGATCTCCCGTGTGGTGTTACTCTGCCGTCATCTACACCTCTCACTTTCCTGACTAGAGGTTTTCCTATGCTCTTTAAACTGTCCTTGATGTGATCTATTTGACCCATGACTAACTTCTTGTTCGTCATATAGAGTTTCTATCGGACTATCTGAACTAATCGTGTCTGACTGACGAGGTCGGTACACTCGAACCTGATCAATATTAACAGTTATATTTCTTCCGTTTTTCCAAATAACTAAATTATTTCCTTTTATTTCTAAAACCTTATAGGACCTTCAGACTTAGCATAAATTTTCCCACCTGTTTCTTACCCGCAGCACTTAAGAAATGTGTTTGAATTAAAACCAAATTGTTCACTTTGATGTGAACATCCCTCCTTCTGAGATTGTAATGTTTTTCCCAAGATTTATGCTGTTTTTGCATATTTCGTCTTGCTTCATCGAATAATCTTTCGATGTTATTACCAACATATTTCGCATCCTCCTTAACATTTATGAGCTTGCTAAACGGAGTTATGATTTTCCTTCCTAAAAACAACTCAGCCGGAGTTTTATTTGTCGTTTCATTTACTGCCGTGCGTAATGCGAAAGCTAACTCGTGTAGAAATTGGTCCCAGTTTTCATGATTTTCTTCAACAAAAGAAGCTATCATTTGAACTAAATTTCTATTCACTCTCTCCGTGAGATTAGACTGTGGTCTGTACGTTACCGTTTTCATATGTTTGATGTCCAACCTGTGACTGAGATGTTCAAACACGTCAGAAATAAATTGGGGGCCGTTATCACTTATCAAAGAAATCGGAGCTCCGTAACGCGCTATATAGTTATTAAAAAAGGCATTAGCTATTGTCTGGGCTGAAGCTTTACGAAGAGGAATCAGCTCACACCACTTAGTGAAGTGGTCAGTTATAACTAATATGAATTTATATCTCGGGTCGGGATGCGGGGTAGGGACCTACTAAGTCTAGCGTTACAATTTCATTTGGATATTTCGAAACTATAGGCATTAAACGACCAGCTGGTAGCGCGTTTTTATAATTAAACTTTTGACACCGGTCACAGGTTGAAACATATTCAAATATATATTTTCTCATAAATGGAAAAATAGCACGTGTCACGAAGTTTAAGATATGTCTTCCTCTTTCCGAGATGTCCTGCCAATGGTAGATCATGAAATTCTTTCATTATATCTTTTCGAAGAGAACCAGGAATATAAACTCTTAGTTCTCCCAGATTAGAAAAATACTTCGCGTAAAAGAGGAGACCATTTATTAACTTGAAGTCCTGGGACCAACTCTATACCGTCGCATTAACAGAACCGTCCTCAGGGTTTTCTAAGTATCGATAAATATGTCCTAATTCAGGATCTTCCCCTCTGTTCCTTAATGAATTGTTCACGGGAATTTATTGCGAGGGCTCTAAGAGCTGCGCACGAAATTTGCGATCCCTCGACACTGTCTACTGGATTTTGATAAAGGTCTGCGACCACGTTTTGAACACCAGGTCTGTGCTCCCATTCTATGTTAAACTCTGACAATTTCAATGCCCATCGGATCATCCTACTTGAGTACCATTGGTTAACTTCGTTAACGCTGCGTGATCTGTAATCACTTTCACAGGTAGGGGTCCAAAATAAGTTTTAAACTTATTTAGAGCCCAAATTACCGCCAAACATTGGCAACCGTATAATTACGTTCTGCTTTATTAAGGGTTCGAGACGCGAAAGTAATAGGTTTTTGATTTTGCTGAAGCACAGCACCAATTCCGACCCCACTTGCATCAGTGAATAAATTGAACTGTTCAGAAAAAATTTGGTAATTGCAAAATCGGTGCCTCCGTTAGTGTGCGTTTGATCTGATCAAAAGAATCCTGTGCTTCTCCCGACCAGTTAAACTTCGCCCCCTTTTTTTCTTTAATTGGTACAATGGTTCGCATATATCTGCGTATCGCGGAATAAATTTTTGGTACCAACCCGTCATCCCTAAAATTTTGACACTTCTCTATTATTTTTGGGAGGTTTCATTTCTGTAATTGCCCGAATTTTCTTTATTGTCAGTTTCGATTCTTCTTTACTAATAATCAGGCCTAAATATTTGAGTTTGTCACGAGCGAAGTGACATTTTTCTTTATTTAATGTTAATGCGTCTCGTAATAAGGTAAAAACCTGAGTTAAATGATCTAGATGGTCTTTGAACGATGGAGATGTAATAATAACATCATCCATATAAACGGACACGAAACGCCCAATAACAGGTTGGAGGATTATATCGATAGCCCTTGGAAATTAGGTGCCGCCCCAGAAAAGACCAAAAGGCATTCGTAGGAATGCAAAAGTGCCATTGCGAGTGATAAACGCTGTTTTTTCTATGTCCTTTGGACTAATCGCCAACTGAAAATAGCCACTTCTGAGATCTAGAGTGGACATAACGTTGGTGTGAGGGATATTGGTGAGTAAGTCATCAATAACCGGTAATGGATATCGAGGATATTTGGTAATTGCATTTAGTTTCCGATAATCGATCGCGAAACGATATGCCTCGGGAGAATCTGGAGGAAGGTCATTGTTCTTCGAGTTAATACGACTGGAGATGCATAGGGCGAATTAATAGGACAAATTGTACCATCCCGTAACATCTTATCTATGTGATAATCAATAATGCCTTGTTTGACCCTGTCGTACTTGTATGGTCTCGACACTACCGGTCCTTTATCTCCAGTATCTATCTCATGATATACAACATGCGTTAATCCCGGTTGATCGGAAACTAACCCTTTAAAATTATTAAATAAGGCTTTTAATTGCCTCAGTTGCTCATCATTAAGTTTCGATTCTGTGAGATCAATATCAACGAGTTTCTCCTCTTTAGGCGTTTGTTTGATCAGATGATCGGGAATGATTAAGGATTTCTGATCAAAATCTAATGTTAATCGCGACGCCTTCATAAAATCAATCCCCAGAATGCACTGATGCATGTTATCAAGTATATGGAATTCCCAGGGTTTCTGAAATTCCCTGATTCTAATTTGTAATTCGACTCTACCCAAATGACTGCACGGGGCTCCTTGTGCTGTCACGACTCTGTCTTTCGTCTTTTGACGAGGTCGGTATGAAAAATAATTGCGGTATACCTCCGAAATAAAAGATTTTTCTGCTCCCGTGTCCCATAGTGCGGTAATAAAGGTTTCATTTAATAGAATAGGACATACGGTAATTCGACTGGGGTCATTCTTATAGAGGATACTTTGATAGGCCGATGATCCCAAACTGGAGGATTTTCCGTACCTCGCGATCGATTACCTCCATATTCACATCGATCGCTTAAAAGTTTAAATTTCTACTTCGTTCATTTTGACCTCGAAATGAACTATTTCTCGACCCACTTTGTCGACCGCCTTGACTGTGGAATGGTTGGATCCGATTGTCCACTTTGGCGTCTACCCTCGAATCTGCGATTTGCGAAACCTTGGTTTTCGAATCGATTAAATTCCCTTTGTGGTCGGCTATTATTGGCGTATCTCTCATTATTTCTGTTTTCCCTCCAATTTTCCTGTCTATGCCGGTTATTAAATCGATTGTTTTCATGAGGGCTTGAACTGACTAAATCCCCTCACTCGAACCTCTGATTTGTCTATGCATAAAACGTTCTTCGTATTTATCAACGATTTGTAGGAGATTTAGTATTTCGTGGATGTCTAACTTCGACATAATCCAAAATTTGGGGTTCTAATCGACTGACGACGTGATCTATTAATTTTTCCTCCGACATTTCTAGTTTAAGTTTTATGAATTTTCAACAATTCATAAATAAAGTCCGAAGGTTGTTGATCTCGTCTTTGTGATGAGGAATAAAATCGCGTTTCTAGTTCTGACCTGTTTCTGACCACGGGAAATTGTTCTGACAATGCCTGTTTTAGTGCGCGTAGTCTGTTGTCTTATCTTCAATGACTCTATAACCTAGAATTCGAACCAGTCGAGTGCTCGACCTTTGAGATGACCTTTCAAGTAAGCACATGCCAGTTGTTCAGGTATCTCATAATACGCGAGATTATGGTCAATATTCTCCAAAAATCATCTATGTTCTTCGAAAAATATTGTTCCGGAATGATTCTAAAACTGGATCCGCATTCTCGGGATTTATACGTTGGGCGCCATTGTAATGGTCCCTAGGGACCTCACTTTGAGAACTAGAATAATTATGAGATATAAAAGAACTAGTAGCCATTTTTATAAATAACTTTCTTTTATTTAAATAACTTTCTCAATTAAAATCAAAGACTTATTAACAAATCCGACTTCTAATATTACGAGGTTTTAAAGATAATATCTTTTTAAATTAACTTAATTAATTAATAATTCAATTAATTTATTAAATAATGATCACGCAGAAATTACCACGATAAGAGATCCCAGATTTATATTCAATAATGTTCTTAATGAACATTTAACTTTAATCTCACTCTTAAAACTTTAATGAGACTTTTTAAATACAATTTTATATTTACCACTCGGAATCTCAATTCTTCATAAGAATAATTTATCTTCAACTACAATATTTCAATTCAAAATCACTATAACTCTATGTTTCAATATTTATCTCCTACTGCTCTAACTTTTTACTATTTCGTTTGACTTAAATACTGAATCTAATCATAACAAGTAATCCTGTCCGCTTTTTGGAGTTGATTGGAAATAGGTAGGGAATTAAATTTCCCCTAAAAGGTCGGTTCAGAAGGTTAGTGATAAAGTTCCGTATAGATTCGTCACAGAGTTGCTAACAAAGCAGTTTTTAGAAAAAATTGTAGTGTTTACATTTTGTTAGGTGGTTGAGCTAAAAACTAATTATGGCATGAATTCTAGGAAAACGCGAGAGAACTGTGAAATAAATTACTTAAAGAGGAAGTTTAGGTGAATTTTGACACACAGTTGGGACCCTTATCGCCACCGCCGTATATATCCGTTTCTCTAAATAAGGGCGTTAAGTGCCCTGGACGTATATATCCGTCTATCCAAAATGCAATCCTTTCATTTGCGCTGCTTCCAGTAAAAGTATTCCGAAGGCTTTGGATTGCAATAAAATGACATTGGCAGTATTTGTGAAGGATTTACTTATTCAGAGAAAATATTTACTTATTTTAACTCTTTCCCCACCCAATACAACGTAAACGCGCGCCTATATGAAAAATGATTGCATTGGGTAACAAATCAGGTAATTCTTAATGGGAAGTTTTGGGTTTAAGTTTGCTTGAGATAATTGAACTAGGTTGATGGTACTAGCTTTCCTTCTTTGCAACTGCATGTACTAAAAAGGAAAATGTGCAAAAGCAATTGTGTGCATTAAATACAATTTGAAAAAGAATGAATTATATGTTAATAAATGTATAAAAATAAACCTTAAAAAAGAATTCAAGGAAGCAAAAATCATAAAATGTGAGTAAAATCATCATTAACTGAACCAAGAGTAAGTATTAAATGCAGAAATCTAACACGTCATCATTTTCAATATGTTATAAAATAATTTCCTTGTAGTATTTATTTGACTAATGGATGGTTGCTTGTGTTAAATATTGAAATTTGTGAGTCGAGATATAATATTTAAGAATTTATATTAGAAAGAACTGTGAGAAAAGTAAATTTAATCTTCAGATCCAAGCAACTGACAAAATAACCTTGCAATTATAATATTGTGTGGTTTATATGAAAATGAAATTCACAAAGACGATCTTTTTTGAATATTTTTTATAATGTGTTTATCTTGTTATAAGAAAAAATATATCAATATAGTTGTGTTTTAAGAAAAAAGATTACTTAGCGTTGTTGAACCTGATTATTTCCTGAGCATTTAATTTAGTACTCTAAAGTGAAAAAAACTGTAGCATACCATTTGTAAAAACAGATGTACACCTATGTCTAAAATTAAGAGCACAAACAATTTTTTTCTTCATTATTCTGAACTGCCTCAATTAAGACTGATAGAATTTGATTCCATATATTTTGAAGAGTTGGTAGTACAAAATTTAGAATAGTTATTCTTTTAGAGTAAGAAATTGCTTAGGTCAGTTTCTCAGAATTTCTGGATTGAGACCGTTTAAGGTATGTGACTACCTTCGAGCACTTTTTTTTTGAAATATATAAAATTTCAATTAAATAAACCTTTTTTATTTGAAATGGGACATAAAAGTAAGAATTCCAATACAGTTCTTACAAAGTTAAAAGTAATTTTGGAAATATTGGGAATTTTGAGTGAAATTTTAGTGAAAAATTGCAGTTGCGGTAAGGATTGTATTGAAAATTCTAATTAATATATTCTTATAATATTTATACAGTACATAAATGACATCATTATCTGTGTTGATAGCTATAAAATCTGTAAATACTTCTGAAAGTTTTAGAGATATGTCAATTTTTATGAAAAAAAACTCAATTTTTACAAAACACTAATGTTATTTTCTCACAAAAAGTGCAATAAAATAAATAAATATATACACATAGATTAGATTATAGTCTAGAATACATATAACACTAATTAAAACATTTTCTAAAAATTTCAAGTCAATATCTTAAAAAGAAATTCTGTAGTGAACTGTACCGTGAAGAAAAAAATTGAAAAGCATAGTTTTTCAGGAAATGCATTTAAAGATTTTAATACTACATGAAAAAAATTTCTACTAATTTTACACTTTTTAAACTCACTATATTTATAGCTCAAGCTCTTTTTAGCTTCATGTAAAGCTGATTTGACCTTTATTTTACCCTTTTGTTGTTTTCTGGAGAGTTTTGTAGACTATAACAATTTTTTGTTTTTAGCGAAATTTTGGTGAAAAATTGGAGTTACGACAAATCTTGTACACAAAATTCTAATAAAAGTATTTAAATAATATTTATAGAGTACATAAACAACATCTTTATCTGTGATAGGAATAAAAAAAATTGTAATGTTTTTGAAAGTTTTTAAATATGCCAAATTTTATGCAAAAACTCAAATTTTTTAAAAATTAATGCTTTTTCTTTCATAAAAAAGCAATAAAGTACATAAATATATACACAGAGATTAGATTTTGATTCATAACACAGATATAAATATATAAAACATGTTCTGAAAATTTAGATTTAGTATCTTAACAATATTTTGTGTAGTGAGCTTTATCGTGAATAAAAATATTTAATAACAGTTTTCGTAAAACACATTTAATAATTTTAACTCAAAATAATTACTTTTCTACTCACTAAACATTTTCAAAAACTCCCATATTTATAGCTTAAGCCCTCTTTAGCTTCATTTTTAGCAAATTTGGACTTTTTCTTGGCTTTTTGTTTTTTCTGGAGAGTTTTGTTGAGGGTAAAGACTGGCGTTTCGATTTTTGAATTCTCTCCTTGTCAATTCCCATATAGTTTTTAAGTGTCGTTGGATCAATTCCTATACATAAATAATTAAATGCAGGCAATAGCCCTAAATAACCCGAATTATATAAGAGGACAGCCATGTATGAACCCAAAAACAAAGTTTTTTTTATGAACAAAAATTTCTTTCGGCAAAACAGACCACAATACATTATTAAAGCTTTCATTATTATTTTGAGTCTTGCCATGGAGGCATTTTTTTAGTAACTCCTTATCACAGAGTGCTAAATAAGTAGGCTTTATCACTTTAATCATGTAATTTGAAAGGCCTGCTGTTTTGTCCACATATACTTTGCCATCACTTAATGCTTTTTATATTTGCACCAGCTGTCTTTCCCTGTTGGGCATTGCCCATGCATGGGATTTTGATTGCTAGAGCAGCAGTGAAAGAAGGCAGCTATTACAGCAGTGAAAGAAGGCAGCTATTACAGCAGATTGCATTTTTTTCGAGGCATCCAACATTGCTGCGGATGGCAATCCCATAATAGTTCTGCAGTTTATCGATAAATTTATCAGTTAATTTCCCCTTCCCACCAAGTCCTTTGGTGTTCTTTTTTAGTTTCCTTAAACGTGAGCCTACCCTTTTTGTATATGTCCTATACATTCAAGTTTTGTGACATTGTTTTCACCATATATATCCTTCACTTGTAAAAATCCCTTGGAATCACCATCACCATAGTACTCGGTGTATTGCAGGTCTCGTTTGATTAGTGACCTTTCAAAAATTCTAAAAGCTCCAACAGCTTCCATGTTTCCAGAGGATCCTTTATAATTTGAACATACATGCTCACGTTTCACATTCAATTCACACATTTTACAATACTGAGTCATTACTTCCAGATCTAAAATTTTTCCCGTATCAATGGAAATAACTGAAACGCAGCCATTAAGTGACATATGCCTCTCCGCTGCCATGAGCCATCTACCGAAACACCACAAGTTGTACTTTTTTTTAAATTTTGCACTTTTTTAGATGCAGCTTTCATATTTTCTTCAGAGCATAACTGTACTGCTTCCAGCAGTTTGAGTTCATGAGCTCTGAAGGTATTTTTAGAAATGCTTGGCAAATTTAAAGTGCATAACAACTTCTTACCAGCTGTGAATCCTCTGCCAATCAATCTCAATCCAAATACCAATAAAGTATTGAGAGAGAATTTCTTATTTTCTTTAGGAGTAGAAGTAAAGCCAGTCATGAACCCACAACTGCAAGCCACACACAAATTAGAGCAAAGTCCTTCCTTAGAATCTTCTGCCAGTTTCAATCCAGTTGCATAACATTCCGGACAACACAAGATGGAAATAATTCCCATCAAAGCTTGGAAATTAATAATTCTATTTCCAGTAGAACCATGAAATTCAGGTTCAGGCACATGAAAACTGTCAAAAGTGCTCAATTTAGCTTCACTTGCAGACGTACTATTATTACTGTTAAGTGCTAACTTGGTAAACCTATTACCATAAAATTTTCTCTTTCTAGATACTTTCGATCTAGCTTTCGGCATTTTGAAATTACTCACAATCAAATAAAACGTTAAAATTAAATGAAAATTAATGAATTAACTGAAAAATTATCAAAAGTAAGTAATAATTAAGAAGAACGCTTTAGAATGAACAATGTAAACAAACTATAAACGATATTATTATTGCCATTCAGTAAAACAAGCTTGAATTAAAAAAAAAACAGTTGCCAGATTAAAAAAATAAGTAACGGATACTTAATAAATAAGTAAAGGATACGTTGATCTATATTTACCATAAATATTAGATATTTATATTGCTTAAAAGTCACGAAAAAGACGTTCAAACTTTTTGTTTACATTTTTATGTCTCTTTAAACACCCATTTCCGGTTTTGAAAATTCCATTTCCGGTTTACTAAATAAGCTATAACTTAGCTTCTAAATATCGTAGGAACTAAAATAAAGTATTTTGGAATCTTAAGAGTATGGGCTA
The DNA here is from genome assembly GCA_019973935.1 of Trichonephila clavipes. NCBI lineage: Eukaryota > Metazoa > Arthropoda > Arachnida > Araneae > Nephilidae > Trichonephila > Trichonephila clavipes. The sequence goes on from BMAU01015561.1 coordinate 273,782, forward strand.
TAATATAAAAACATAAAAAAATTGAAAATTTTCTCCAAACCGAGGATTTTGGGGTAGTCACATACCTTAAGCACGTGGGATTTTTGCTAGCAGTTTTGTGAATATTGTCTTTAAACAAACAATTTAAACATTTTGGAGTGAGAATTACTTCTCACAATCACTTAAATGATTTCTTAATATAAAGAACCGTTTACATGTTTGTAGCTGGCCATATTCAAGTGGATGTGGCTCAATAGTTCCAAGGGGCAACAAAAACAATCTTCCCACTGTTGAATCAATTCCAAACTAGTGGTAGAGTTCCTAGGAAGGTAAGCTAAGGTCACTACAGAGCAAAAGCCTCTGCACGGGTTCACCACTTGCCATTATGCGCACGATGACATAGACGGACAACGGCTCATCAGCTTGTTTATGACCTGGCTGCGGTGACAAGAAGACGAATTTCCAAGCAAACTGTCTATATACTTCTTGAAGACATTTGCTTTTTGCACATCTTCCAGTCTGAATAATATGAATTAAAATAGCGTTCATAAACACACACATAAGCGTTACATTTTTGTGACTACAACTTGAAGTTATTTACGACCTTAAGGCGTGTTTATTTTATTAAATTACTGCTGAAATCATCAGTATGAAACTTGTCCCCCCCTTGAGAAAATCATATATATATATATATATATATAAAAAATCATATATATATATATATATATATATATATATATATAAAGGGTGTTTTTAGAGGTATAGAACTTTAAATTGCAATAAAACAACGATGTGTTATTCGATTGACATGAATTTCTTTTATTCGAAAGATAATTTTGTGGCATTACATTTTAAATATGATTTTCTAGCATATGACTGCCACGGCGGCTCGGATGTAGTCCAATCTGGACGTCCAATTTTCGATGACTTTTTCCAACATTTGTGGCCGTATATCGGCAATAACACGGCAAATGTTGTGTTCCAAATGGTCAAGCGTTTGTGGCTTATCTGCATAGACTAATGACTTTACATAGCCCTACAGAAAATAGTCTAGCGGTGTTAAATCACAAGATCTTGGAGGCCAATTCACAGGTCCAAAACGTGAAATTAGGCGGTCACCAAACGTGTCTTTAAATAAATCGATTGTGGCACGAGCTGTGTGACATGTTGCGCCGTCTTGTTTGAACCACAGGTCCTGGACATCATGATTGTTCAATTCAGGAATGAAAAAGTTAGTAATCATGGCTCTATACCGATCACCATTGACTGTAACGTTGTGGCCTGCATCGTTTTTGAAGAAGTACGGACCAATGATTCCACCAGCCCATAAAGCGCATCAAACAGTCAGTTTTTCTGGATGTAATGGTGTTTCGACATACTCTTGTGGATTAGCTTCACATCAAATGCCGCAGTTTTGTTTGTTGACGTAGCCATTCAACTAGAAGTGCGCTTCATCGCTAAACAAAATTCGCTTATGAAAATCGGGAACAACGGCAATCTCGGTTTGGGCCCATTTGACTAATCTCTATGAGGCGCTAGTCTATCCATGATGAATCGCCAAACCAAACTGAGAATAAATCACTTGACAGCTGTTAAATCGGTTGCCATCTTGGAAAGTAATGCCAACTTAAACTTCTATACCTGGAAAAAAACACTCTTTATATATATACGTATACTGCTGGTCACACAAAATGCGACACCAATCAGGACTAGAGATATCTTAGTGACCATTATCTGGCAGATAACATATTGTACAAAGGATATTGTAATTGCAAACTTTGTTTAACTTCATAAATACTTCATCGCTTATGTAAACAGTAGATTGACCAGTATAAGAAGAAAAATTGAAAACAAGTAAGTGAAGTTATAAAAGAGCTAAAAAGATTTATTTTGACTTAGAATAAACATAAATCAAATTGTATCTAACTGATGCATACAGGTAAAATGTCATTTGAAAAAATGTTACACAAAGTAATACAAAACAAGAAGTATCTCTATTTATGATGAATGCACACTTTTTTTATTGTCAAACCATCATAATTTTTTCTACCAACTCAAAATTCCTGTTAGATAGAATTAAAAAAACATGGCTTAAATGTTTATTTACCAAAACAATATGATGATAAAAATAAAAACATTACGTTTAATTATAAGTTATTATATTTATAATCACATGCTAAGCAACATGTGCCTATGGAATCAATAACTTTCCTTGCTAATCGCCCTTAACGAATACAGATACCATGTCCTGAATTCCTCTTCCATAATTAATAGTCATATTTAAGACATTCTTATGAATATATTTCATAAAATTATTAACTATCCATGTAAATTTATAATATATCTCAGTCAAAATGTGCCATATTTGACAGCATTTAACCTTTATGCATCATTTATATTCATTGGTTGGGCTGTCAAAAGTTTTATGCATAGAAGCTCAACCCTTCAAAAGTTTGGAAGAACATGAAACATTACTTTCACCATTCGTTCAATAGTGAAGTCATGGTGATTGTAGAATATCGAATTTCAATACAATTTATTAAGATTTCTTATTGTTTTTCCGATACTTTCAATATTAGGCACACTCCTAACTCAAAGGGAAAAGGATGAAGTTGTCGATAAGTTTTACATCTTGCTCTAACCAAATTTTAGGTTTTGATGAAACAGAAATTTCTAGAATCAAGAAGAAAAATATGTCGAATGATCGGAAGGAAATGAAGTAGATTATCATCAAAATTCTTTCTTTCTTTCATTCGTTAGAAGGATTAATTTGTTTCTGTCAATGAATATAATGAATTAACAGTTGCTTTCAAGGTTCTATCTTCACTATGTACAATGGATGTGCAAGACAAAGAAAAATATTTGCAATAGAAATTTACATTATTTTCAGCATTTTGAAGAGATCTGCAAACGCATTCAACTGTATCCAATTATTTTTTTAAATATTGCTCTTCAAAACTCTTATTTTTTATATATAGTTTTCAAAATAGAAGTATTGTGTAATGAATTTTTCTTAACGTGCTGAAGATGTCTTAAACATCTTGCTAAGCGGAAATATTAAAAATTGAGGTAACTTGTAAGAATTATGTTAAATATTATCAAAATTTTCGTTCCTTCCTAATATATTGTATATTATATAAGTTGTTGAATTAAAAAATATGTTGCCCCATTCTTCTTTGCGAAAGCATCTTTTTGTGATATTATTTTTACGGATTTTTAAATTTGTGTATTTTATCACACAAACATACAACCTCTGACAATAAAGTTCTGTAAATAGTCCAGTAACATTACAGTAGAGAAACTATTAATGAAAGTTACTTTACTGCAGTACGTCTCATAGTTTCAATTTTCGCGACCCAATATTCAATCATGATTTTCATTGTGCCCCCCTCATACAATAACAATATAATGAATCCAATAATCCCATACTTCGACGCTAAAACTGCGATACGAACTTAACCACTTAAGTGCCACCGGCGCATATAAACGTCTCGCTCAGTCAAATCATTAATTTTTTCCGGACGAATATGTACTTTTTTCCGAAGTACGATCTTTTCTTTGCACTGATATCCATATAATTATTCCGAAGGCCTTGGAATGCCATAAAAGGAACTTGACAATGTATGTGAATAATTTGCTTATTTCAGAATATTTTTGCTTTTTTATTCTCCCCCGCCTCAATACATCACATAAAGGGATCTACGTGGTAAATGGTTGGCATTGTGAAGTGAATCACGTAAATTTTAATTGGTAGTTAAGGTCTGAATTATAAACCGTGTTAATTATAAAGTTAAGTGTGTTATTTTTTGTATATAATTTTACACATGACAATCCAATGAGGTGACTGGTAATTATTAAACTTGTTTTTAACTTCGTATTGTTAAATTAATTATAAAATACATTGTGTAGCACTGATACATTTATAATGCATCAGTATTAATGCGTAATTTATTATTTATTATGTCATAATGTGTTTTTGTTGCTTGCGCCCCCCACGTAGAGTCGTCACCCCCCAAGTAGGGTGCGCCCCACAGTTTGAGAAACACTGATTTACTCTCATTTGAAAGAGTCACTTCCAATAACTATGTACCGCTGACAAGTCCTGGGAACTTTTCAAGATGTCTTCTTTTGGGATGGAGTTCAAAAGCCTCGTCATGTTTCATTGGATGTTGGAACTTTGTCTATAACAATATCGTCAATATTCATAGCACGTTTTCTCGTCCCTAAATTCTGGGTAGTGATTTGTCATACGGATATAGGGTTAATCTGCAGGTCAACAACTATCATGAGTCTTGTTAACTGACGATCTTTCATGATTAATTTCCTCATTTTCTCTCTCAATGATTTCGTCACTAACGGTCGCTAGTCTTCCAAAACGGGGATTGTCAGAAACATTTTCCCTGCTCTTAGAAAAAGGGCGAATCCCTCGCAGGCACACTTAATGGAAGGTTCCTGATTATCATAAACACGTACCATCATCGCATAAGTTAATTTTGGTGTCTTGCAAAACTTAAACTTTAGAATTTGGCTGATTCTAAGTCAAAATACCCCTTGCACTTGGTACTTTTAAAATTCAGGAAAAATTTTATCTCCACCCACTGAGAAAATTGTGAGCCACATGTGTTATTGTTACGTTTTTCTCGCTACAAAAGAGAGATAGTAAGGGTTGCTGTGATTTTTTGTCAGTATTCATTCGTGAGTAACAAAGATTCCAATAGTTGGCACCATATCATATTACTATAATTTTTCTGAATCCATGGTTCCCCTTTCTTAATTGAAAGACCTGTAAACTTTCAAATTAATATTGAAGTGAAATATTTTTGCACTCGGGAGTGAATGAGAAATTTGCCCAGTTTTCCATAACAGTCGAAAAACAGAACGGAAAAAGTCATCTCACCCATCCGCCGATTTGCCGCCATGGTGATATGATAGCGAGTGTGTGGAAATGGGGGAACTGGAACACCACGTGACTTACGTCATATCCGTGAAAAAGCTGGATGATTGCCCAACTCCCCGATTATCCAACTTTCCCACCTTCCGATTGGGGTTTTTTCCCCCAGACCCGGGAACATCTGTGCATTACGGTGTAGACAAAGTAGCTCCAGCACTAAAAGTCTTTTTGAAATATTTCCTTAGATTTTTGGCTACATGGCTATGTGTTCGATGGCTATTTTTTTAATTTTCATTTGCGTTGAATTAGTATTAGTTATAGAGAGAATGTCTAAATCAAATGCACAAAGAGGAAAAGAGCTTCGCGAAAGAAAACAAAAAGAAAATCTAGCAGCAAGTCCAGTCAAAAAAGTGACAAAAAAACCCAGAAAAATAGTGCAAATTCATCAAGTTTTACGGCCAAATCACCAACAGAGTGCATGGGAGAATGTCGAACACGGAAAAAAACACTGCAAAATACTCTTATTGCCCAGTTTAAGGGATGGGAATGCTATTGAGACTCTTCTAATGACAGCATAGATTAATACGGACTTTGTGAACCACCCTGTGATATTAACTAAAGATTCCTCAACAAGTCTAGTCCGTATTGGAACTGATGCATGTAAATCAATAATAAATTATATCTTACGTTACAAAGGCTATGATTCCCATAAAAATGCTCACAAAGATTTTCAAAAGCGATTCATTGATAATCCTTTCAGTCACAGGTGTTCAATTTATGATAGATTATGGTTTAAAGATTATTTGAAAACGTCTGTTGCTGAATACAAAAATATCTTATAACATATTTTATCAGAAATTAATTTAGAACAGACAATAAATCATGGTACAATTGCCGGCAAAGTTTTAAATAGGAAAAGTATACCAAATAAATCAAAATATAATGATTTTTATACCCAGAAATTACAGCACATCTTTCTCCTTTGAATTTGGTATCAGAACTACTCATTTTGCTACGAATACTTTTCATGCAAATTAGGTGATTGAGACAGGTACGCAGTCAGTTTGGATTATTAGGCAAATAATCAATGTTCCAACGTCGCCAAAGAAGTTTCACTTCCATCGCGTGGCATTTTTTTATTTTATGAGTATTGTGAATTTTTAAACAGGCACACATGTCTATTTTGAAGTCAGTGCTAAAGTTAAAAATATGTTTTCTTGATTTTGATGTACAGGACTTCAGAAGTACTAAGAAAGAAGAAGTTATATATATGATTAGTATATTTACTAGAAACCATATGTATTCTACGCAAATCGCTAAAAATAACTTATTCTGAAACAAGATTTTATTGAATCTATTGCTTAAATGCGACACAGATTAGTGAAGGATGCGAATTGATATAGGCTATTATCCCTTAAGTATAAGATAAAAACCATGGATGAATTAATAAGACATTATATAATAAATATGTGTTTTAAAATGTTTAGAATTTTTAAAAAATATTCCTAATTTGCTGAAATGTTTTCATGTCCCTGTGAGTATATTAAGTAAAACTTTTAGTTTTAAATAGTAAAAAGTTGACTATAACTTAGTTCACGCGCACGCACGTGTAATGTGTAAATTAAAATTTTCGAACAAAACAAATAAACGAAAATGATAACTATAAATAAATATTATAATATTTATTAAAATATTAAATTATTTAAAATATTTTCTCTATTAAAATATTTTTTAGAAGCAAGTACGTTAAAACATTATTAAATTAATATCTTCGGTAATCTCATGACAAAACTATTTGAGAGTACGATATATTGTTTAGTCATATACTCGTAATAATTATTTCAACTTCTTTTATTTATGTATATATGCATATAAATAGTGTGTAGTCGCATGGATTAGTGTGCGCACTTTATCTATGCACTTATTATTACTGCTTATATATTTAACTGCAACTTTGAAACCCTGTAATAAAAAGTAACACCTCATGTTTTCAATTTTTTCTATGAAATATATAAAAGAAAAACTTTGAGAACAATATGTAGAAGATAATTAATTAACATTTTACTTTTCTATGGCAGACTCATTTTTTTATTTATTATTTTTTTTTACTTTCCTTTTTATTAAAAAAACTATTTTTAATTCATTTATTCTGGTTTTTTTCGGAACATTTTAAAAAATGGAAGATAAAGTAAGAGAAAAAAATATTGTTTCTACTTAGCATAAAATCTTTGAATGAAGTATTTTTTAAAAGAAACTTGCTGTTCCTAAACGTCGACAAATGATAAGGAAGGTGCATAGCATTGGCGAAAAATAGCCCCACCCAATTATGGACAATAGAAACAGAATTGTAAAAAGAGTCAGGGAAAGTTGTAAAAGGGACTATTAGAAAAAAAGGGGAAAACACTGTCTTTAGCTAGCTTGGTAAAGACGCCGTACAAAGCCGAATTAAGTAAGAGAAAAATATCTGGTATAGCATCAGTACCAGCTGATTTGTAAAGGTTAAAACAAAACTTTTAAACTTTGATCTTTTGTTCCTTCATTTTCCTGTTTTCAGTTAAGAACCAACGTACCAAACACGCACTTCGTAAAACAAGTATTACATGGAACACAAATAAGTTTCAAGAAAACAATGGTGGGGGAAGATGGTTAACACCGGCCGATACGCATGTGTGTGTACCCTTTTTCTCTGCCAGTGTTACCAGATCAGCAGTTCTGACTTCATTCCTCGAACTTTATTGTAAGAGGCTGTACATAAAATTTCAGAGAATCTTTTTTTTTTCAGTAAGATCAATAATGCAGTAATCATTAAGGCAGTTAGTTGAATTTATAGCATAAAGATTAGCTTTATTAAATCAAATAATGCTACATTTTTAAGCAATATCTCTAAAAGCGCCCAGAAGAAAAATAAAATTTAATTTATATATTGCAAATGAAACTCAGTGGGGAATAATGGGGAAATGTTAAATAAGCTTAGAGTCTGCGTGCATAATTTCGATATAAGTAGTGTATCTTTATCTTTAGTAGAGAGAAAGAGTATCTTTATTTTTATTTTTTCTACATATAATACTTAAGAAAAAGGCAAGAAGTATTCTAAAATATTTTTATTAAAAAATCTTATTTTAAAAATAATACTATGTTTACTTATACAATATTAAGTAGGTAGTAAAATAATCTTTTGCTCAATTTTAAAGGAAAACATGGGCTTCTAAATATCAGTACATATTGTATGAAAGTACTAAATTTAAATAACTTTTTAAGAGAGGCAATATCTGTCAAATTTAAAAAAAAACACTTCATATTAAAAAAAAAATAACATATGTTTAATTGTAAATTTCAGTAATTTGAAGACACATTACAAATTTAATATTTTTTTAAAGAAAAGAGGGCATTTTTTCGAAAGGTTTATCAAAAAAGATTTTTAGTAATTAACTTACAATATTTTATTCAAAACAAAAGTAAATGGAAAATCTAAATTATATAAGTTTACCTATCGTGAGAGAGACTGATAATGAACAGTATCTATGTTAGGACAATGTAGATAGTTATGAGGTGAAAACGAGACAGATGGGGAGTCCTTGAGAACGTTAAGAATTCTTTATAGAAAGCTCTAAAATAATGTGTTATTATACTTTAAGGTAGTGTGAAAAGTTCATTCCGACATTGGCTAAAAGTTCTGAGTTAAAATAAATAAAAACAGTCATTATAAATAAATTTGTTTAGTTTTTCTAAATTTCAAATATTTGTTTCCATTGTACTGAAAGAAACAAAATTTTTCCCTAAAATTAGTATGAATTTCTTTGCAAATATTTCATGGCTGCCGTGTCGCACTTTATGTCAATGCTCAATTGTGTTTATTAAAATATGAGATCAATAGAAATAGACTGTTAAAACTGATTAATTTCGTTTATAGTGCTTTAATTTACAAATTATTTATGTGATTAAATGATAAATTTCATTATAGATGTTCTCAATTGTAAAATAAAGCATCCATGGATAAAGTTTGGACAATCATTATTGAGCAACTTAATTACTATTGAGCTTAAACCGTATCCAAATATAACGAATAAGCAATGATTCATTTAAAAATTTACACACAAGATTGCTACTACAGATTACTTAATAAATATTCAAAAAATATTAAAGCATAATTTCTTTTAAAGTTATTTCTCTTAATTTAATGTCCATTAGAACTTTGCTTCAAAACGCGAAACAAGTAATTCTTCCTCTATTAACTCTTTTCTGAACTCCATACATTCTGTCAAAAAATCATCAATGCCCATCACTTGAACAAACTATTTTACTTTTAGAACAGAGTGTTATGAAATTTATTCCTTCTGTCTTACCTTCTGAATTATAAATGTCACTAATGAAAATATCAGAATTGCACTTCATCTTATCAAAAATGTATGGCAGCACATATTAGTATTAGTGGATATCAAAAAAATAATAAAAAGGAAACAGCACAGCTGAAAATTTGCTTTTTAGGAGTAGATTCTTCTCAAATTCAGGCATCTCTTAAATATCAAGCTATTCCTTTTTGTTTTATTAATTGGATAGAAAACATTTTAGAGCATCGTTAGAGATGATTATGATTCTGTTATCCAATATATGCGTAGGTAATATCCTTCTTCGATGGAAATGTAAATAGAAAAAATGGCGAAATAAAATTGTAGATTTGTATTGTACGTATATTCAATTATACAAACTTGTTAACTATATTTTTGTTGTAGTACAAATTATATTGATTAAAAAAACGAATGTTGTATTATGATACTAATTTATCTCTCTATTTCCAGATTCACAAAAAGTTTTACACACCATCTCACTGGAATTCTTTTACTCACAAAACTTTCAAGTTTTAATATATTCGGCACAGTATTTTCAATACTTTACTACCGGGGGGCATGAAGTCGATCACGATCGACCAGTGGACCGCCGAGACATTTTGTGGTGACCGCCTTCACATGAAATCAAAGTCCCGCATACTAAAAGAAACACAGGTGGTTATCAAGATAATGGAAACACCTGTGAATAAAACTCCAACCCAAATTTGAGAGACCTTTCGAGAATTTACAAGACTAGAATCTCAGAAAAGTTAGAATCATGAGTTATAAAATTTGGCAATGATGATGTTAAAAATACAACTAAATATATATTACATGTTCTCTTTATCTTTCGAAGAAAACGAAGCTTTTATCATTCAAATGGGCGCAATTTGTAAAGAATAACTTTTGGAATCTATTGATCGAAGTAAAGTATCCCAAATTTAAAAAAAAGCTGCAATTCATTTAACATCATTCTTCGCTCTACCTACCTGTGGAAATCTACAGTTTCAGCGAAGGATATAATTAAGACATAATATTCCCCTTTCATATACGACCACTTAGAATCCAGTGTAAAATTAGCAGTTAGTAAAAATATATTAAGGTATTCAAGATTTGTGCGGATATTACGAAGACTAAGGCGTCTATTGAAACTATAGCTATAAAAACTAATTTTAAGGCAAAATTGCTTAATTTGTGATGTATTGTGAATTGTTTGAAAATGCATCATTTGATAATAAATTTATTGGTATAATTATAATGTTTGTGTTTTGCGTTTTACTTAAAACGTAGTTTTAAAAGAGTACGTTGTTCTGCTTTAGTTGTGTAGGTAAGTACACACATTCTGTATTTATTATTGTTATAATAAAAATATTGTGTTGAGCTTTTTTTTTTGCTTATAACACCTACGTTCAATGGTGTACTGCAACACCTTGAAAAATTAAAAGTAGACCATGCCATGTAAAAGTCTGCCCAATCCAGTTTTACTGTGTTAAGTAATATAAAGATAATTTGAATTGTTCCCTTGATTGGTAATTCACAGTAATTATAACTCGTGCTTTAAGCCTAAAATAAACTTTCCAATGATGACTAAATTTCATGCAAACAAATGTGTCCGAATACTGGATTATTAGTAATTCCTTTTATATTCATGCAAATGCGGTCGAAGCCATGAACATATTCAAAGATATAAACATATTCGAAGATAGTTATGTTTTTATTTTAGTTTTGAATAGTGTACAAACAATTTCCTGTAACCTTTAAAAAGTATGACTTTAGAAGTACATGATTCACACACAGATTTGAAATAAAAAAAAATATTTTTTCTAGTAGTACACCATCATTACTCGCCAAGATTATATAGTTTTACATACTTGGAAAGGAATTGTATCATTTTATAAATTACTATTGATACATAATTTCATTTACAGAATATAATTCTCTGAATGCAAATTTGTTTTTTCATGTGATGTGTATGTTTAAATAATTAGTATCAAATTAAACAATTCATTGAAATAGGAATTTTTACCAGATGTACTTTTTCTTGGTTTACAAAATCAGTAATTGCAAAGAATATTTGAATTAAATTTTATCCTATAATTAATTCAAATAGCAATTAAACCAGAAGAAGAAAACAACAACATTTTAATTAGCACATCAACATAAGTAATTTGAAATATTTAATATGAAAATTTTAATTTTGACGAAATTTGTTCTATTCTGTGCTTATAGCATTCATCCTATGACTTGTAAAAAAACTTCCAAATCAATATAACCTTTAAATTTTTCTTCGTGAATATGTTTCTTGAAATATAAATATCACAGCATTATATTAAAAATCAATAACACACTCGCACACACACTCACCACATCACACATACTTATACTTATATATATATATATATATAGATATAGATATAGATATATAGATATATAGATATACATATTTAACAACAATGTTTTTTTCTGGTCTAACAATAAAATGGTTAAGGACTTTCAAACTGATAAATATATTGCAAAAGATAAACAGAAAAACAGTATTCATGTAAGATAATAAACCTGGGTGAAGATCACCTTTGTTTTCATCCTGAGACGCGTTCGACCAACCGCAGAGAGAAAGAGTTTGAGAAAAGAATTTCATTTATCATTTACAATGCTAAAAAAACTCGTCCTCCCGTCCCCATGTTTCTTTTATGCATACTTTGTTCCCGAATTTGAATTCTTGTATCGTGTCCGATTGCTTGCGATCATTTATCTCGAAGTAGCTCATTGTAACGAATTCAATTCATCTCGACAGGGGATGTATCTTCATGCAGGGGTGGAATAACAAACAAAATGAGTCACAGAAAAGAAGCAAAAGAAAAAAAAAGAGGTGACGTGAAAAATGATGACGTTGGATATTAATATTAGAGCTGGAAAATTTTCAGTCTTTGCCTTATGCTTTTGCACCGTATGATTTTGGGTGAGCGAAAATTGCTAAAATACGCGGTTCTTACTTAAATGTATTGTTTGTATTGCTTTTAGGATTTTTTGTAATGTTTTAAAATAAAGTTTTCTATTGTTCGTTTTAAAGTGGAAATATAAATTTTATCTTTCCTATGTTTGTTGAGGTATTTTCATGGAAAAGAAAATCCATTAAATGTTTCTTGGAATTGTGTTTTATCATATACTAGACATGGAAATCTGTAAAGTATTTACTTAGTAGAGAGTATTGAGAAAAAGGGGGAAATCACTGAACAGAGATATAAAACAATAAAAATAAGGTATTTTAAACCTAAGTAATGGGAATTCAAGAACCTAACGCATGAATATTTCATTCTTTATAGCGTGATTTTGGGTTGTGCGTTCTCTATAAGAAATCTGTATCGAAAGCAAAAATTTTATTTTATAATGTTAGTCCAAAAAATATATTTAGTTTTCTTAAAATCTATTTCCTATTTTGATATCTAAAGGCAATACAGGAGGAGAAAAAGTACATGTTTTTTTTTTTTATTTTCAGACAGTCTTTTAGTATTATTTTCTGCTAAGATAACGCGAGAGTAGAGTCTTCGCGTGGGTATTAGGCACCGTTGTTCAAAATTAAATTTGGCGCCCCTTTATGGGGTTCTTTTGCACTGTTATAAAGTGCTGCAAATTATAAAGGAAATGCTCTTTTATATTATTCAAAATTTGAATTTCGAGCTGAAAAGCTTTAAAATTGTAATATTAAAACACATTTGTCTTATTGTTTTTTTTTATTATTTCATAAATTTTAAAAACAAAACACTGACAAAACATTATTTAAGTTAAATATAAAAAGTAGAAAATATATTCAAATATTGATTCTCCTAGCTGTGTAGCAGCCACAAGTGCTCATACCAACTCCCTTATATTTCATTTATTTAAAATTTCGCTCACTATGGATATAATTGACAAGTCCGATAATCTCACTTGCGCCATGATAGTCATGCCGTTTCTTAAAATTTTAAGTTTTGAAAAACTTCGTCCTCTAATAGCGAACGAATCTGACAGGGTTAAAAAATTCCGTAAAGCTATTGCAATATTTGGAAATATATCGGCAAGATTAATTTCAATAATGTAATTTAAAACATCAATAAGTGACATATCTTCTTTCGTAAAACATCTCACATGTTTTATTTCTCCAAACAAATTTAATCTATCAATATCCATTTCATTAACATTTTTAGTTTAAGTTAATTTTTGTTCTAATTGTTTACAATAGATTAACATTTCATTGTCACTCTAGTTTTCTACATTACCTAGAAGTAATTTCAATGTTATTTTAAGTGACTGCATATTTCAGTAATTGAAGAAATAGCAGTTCCTTATATCATATTGTAAAATTAAACCTTAAATTAAACCTAAGAAATAATACTATTGAACACACAAAACAAAGAGGAAATCAAAAATAGCAAAATGCATGTGCCCAAAAATTGATGAAGATATATTTAAGTTGAGAATACAATAATAATTTTTTTTTCAATGGCGAATTTTGGTTGCCACATTTAAAAAAATGTATGTATATTATCTCACTGCAAAAAAAAGCAAACTAAACAACGAGATGTTGAGCCGCAACAGCTTCTTAGCACATAAAGAATAATTATATGTCAATATAAAACATTCCCGATTCCTGTTGTTACATGTTACAAATTCTTATATTTTTTTACACGTTCAGTGTGATAGCGCGAACTCCACATGAAACGTATTTTTATTGTTCGTATCGGCAATCAAGTTTTATTTCACACAAACGAAAACATTAATAAAAGGAAATGAAAATAAAATCTTATTTTATTGCTTGGAAAATATAAAACATGCAAAATTGCAAGCGTATAATTAACTTTTATTTAACATTAAATGAAAAAAAAAACTCTAAGTACTGTAAATTTTGGCACCCCCCCTGGCACAGGCTCCCTTGTGCGGTGAGCAATTTTGTCACCCCCGAGACTGCTATTGTAAACGAATCTTACAATTTTGAACCTTAGTCTAATGATGAGTGTGATAACTCAATAGGTAAACTCCCGTCTAATATTCTACACCATGGCAATGTGAGGATTTTGAAACACAATTGAATTATCATGCATTAATCCTTGTCCTTCGTGACAATAAAAATCAAAACCACGATTGTACTATGACTGTTACGACTTGGTGATCACGTTAATTTGGGTACCACGGTCTCCTCTGACATATAAAGATTGATAATGGAAGAAATTTTAATTTTTAATATTTTTCACATACATATTGTTTATTTTGTTAAATGGGTAAACAGCAACAATTAAGTAGATTCATGATTGAATAGTTTAAATTTATTAAAATTGGTGAGGGTCTGCGTATTAGAGCTATATAAGAGATTATGTGCAATACAGCTAGCCTATTAAATTAATTTCAATGTACCCAAAATGCTTTTTTTTCTTCAATGCAATTTAAAAGCGTTACAGAAACAAGTACGATTTTTTTAAAAAATTAAACAATAAACGACAAGGAATTATCATTTACTAAGCAATAAGAATAATTCAACCGAAACTAGTGCTATGCCTCTATTAGTTTGTTGCAAGAATTTTAATATCATTTGTTGTTATACGCCTGAATTGCACCAATGTTTGAATTTATTTTTTACATTGAAATAGTATATATGATTCACAAATTAGGTAAAATATACATAACATATTTGCCTTTTTATTACATATTTAATAAAATCTTACATTTTAACAATTTCCGACAGTTTCTTTTTTCAAAAAATACACAAAACTAGTTTCTTTCCCGTCATTTTTAAGAAACACTTAATAAATTTTAACGCGAAATAAAAGTATTATACGTAGTAACACTTTTTAATTTCTAATTTGATATTCATGGATACAAATTTAAAAAGTTTAAGATTAATTTCTACGGAAATATTTAAATTTATCAAGTGCAATAATATATTGCGAAATATAGCTTTAATTACTAGAAAAAGGTATTCAAAGATACTTTTTAATTGAAAAATAAGTTAAAATTAAGTAATATACAAAAAAATCCCCATTATTAGAGCTATATAGAAAAATTTTATAAGCTTATATCATTTAGTATGGCTTTCACTTATTTAAGGATTTAAATTCTACATTGTTATTACATTTTAATGAAGGACATTTCACAAACATTTTCCACATGAATACTTTTTATTTGTCTTCAATTTTTCTAAATTTTCATACATTTCGGCGTATTTGCAATTAGAAAAAGATATACTTTCAGAAGCCTAAAGTCATGGTATAGTTCCTACAATAACCCTACAGGTATTTTACCAGAATAAGGTGAAAAGTTGCATATGTGGTATCTGTATTTTCTTAAAAACTTTTGAAGAAAAATTTTAGTTGTTTCTAAAGTATGGCTCATGGATTTGCCCAGATATAGTCCCAATATTCATAAGTCGTTAGGTTAACAAAAAGCATTTTTCTTCCGTAAATATCTTCTTGTTTTGAATTTTGTATTTTGGAGAGAAAACTAACTATAAATCCCATTAAGAAAATGAATACAGAACCGTTTATGCTCCCAAAAATGGTTTTCATACAGAATTCTGAGAATTGCCTTGCTTTGAATCGAAGGTATTTGCAGGTAGCTGACCAGTGTGTTTTTAACTTTTATTAAGACATGCAAGTACTTACGTATATTTATATCCACAGCTGATAATGATAATGATGTTTACAATTTATTTCGAAATAATTCCTAATTTAGTATTTCGCTTGTTAGCACGTTTTAGGAGCGATTTAAGCGACGTGTAAACTTATCAAAAATTTCGTTTCTTATTTCATTGTGGCAACTTTTTTCGTGAGTATATAAGCGAATGCTAGGTAAAGAAACACTTAGAAGCAATGATTTTAGTGTAACTAAATCATTTCCAATATGAACCCAGTGACACTGAATTCAAAGTCAAATAAGTGTTTAATATTACTTCCGAAAAATTTGTTTTACACTGGTAAAGAGTGTTTTTTTCCAGGTCTAGAAGTTTAAATTCGCATTACTTTCCAAGATGGAGACCGATTTAACAGCTGTCAAGTGGTTTATTCTCAGTTTGGTTTGGCAATTCATCAAAACGATCATCAAGCAAGGCGTAGATTCGTCGGATGGGCCCAAAACGAGATTGCCGTTGTTCCCGACTTTCATAAGCGAATTTTGTTTAGCGATGAAGCGCACTTCTGGTTGAATGGCTACGTCAACAAACAAAACTGCCGCATTTGGAGTGAAGCTAATCCACAAGTGTATGTCGAAACACCGTTACATCCAGAAAAACTGACTGTTTGGCGCGCTTTATGGGCTGGTGGAATCCTTCTTCAAAAACGATGAAGGCCACAATGTTACAGTCAATGGTGATTGGTATAGAGCCATGATTACTAACTTTTTTTCCCTGAATTGAACAATCATGATGTCCAGGAGCTGTGGTTCCCACAAGACGGCGCAACATGTCACACAGCTCGTGCTACAATAGATATTTATTGAAAGACACGTTTGGTGACCGCCTAATTTTACGTTTTGGACCTGTGAATTGGCCTCCAAGATCTTGTGATTTAACACCGCTAGACTATTTTCTGTAGGGCTATGTAAAGTCATTAGTCTATGCGGATAAGTCACAAACGCTTGACCATTTGGAAGACAACATTCGCCGTGTTTTTGCCGATATACGGCCACAAATGTTGGAAAAAGTCATCGAAAATTGGACGTCCAGATTGGACTACATCCGAGCCAGCCGTGACAGTCATATGCCAAAAATCATGTTTAAAATGTATTGCCACAAGATTATATTTCGAATAAAAAGCAATCATGTCAATCGAATAATACATCGTTGTTTTATTGCAATTTAAAGTTCTATACCTCTAAAAAAACACCCTTTACATACTTAGCGAACTATCTTTTTGCTGAACGAGAGCTAAAAAAACGATAGATTGCCTTGGTGTCGAAATAACACCAGTGGATGCTCTAGGTATATTTAACAGTAAAATTTATCCTAAATAATCTATAACCACAAAATATTTTCTGTGTAATCATCTTGAAAAATGATTTAAAAATTAGCGAAATGTTTTCTAATTTCATGCTAAAATGCGGAAAGGAGAATAAACTGAGCTCGGTTTGGGTAGGCAGCACAAATCGACAACGTTCTTGTGTTAAAAGTATCAGATAATTGTTTAAATGTTAAATAGAATGTTCTTATCAGACATTTCTTACTAAAATGTTTGCATTTATTTAATCTTTTTGTAATATCGTTCCAAAACGGTGTCACTCTTGTCAATTGACCAGGAATCAAAATTACGCAAACCGTCGTTAATAGCCATAGTGCTGATTTATAAAACGACGTAAGTATAACTTTCAGTCTCTCACTATCATCAATCCGAAACATATAAATATTTTTGTGTGCATTATATTTCTTATAAATTGTTTCGTTTTTTTATATTGAATAATTTTAATATGATACATGTAAAATGTTCATATCAGTCGATAGAAAAAAAAGTGTATTTAAATAACCTTTATTGTACATACAATTTTATTAAACTTCAACAAGGCATTAATTACTTACTTATTTTTCTCAGTTGGTTCAAAACTTTGAAATTACACCATTTTTTTATTTCGTAAAAAATAAAACGTTTCACCATAATGTAAGTGACGACTTTTTTTATAAAAAATATCATTTACGTCAATTATGAACTTTTAGTTTAGAATTTCTAAGATTCAATTTTTAGTATTTTAAGTAATGTTACTTTTAGAAAAATTGTGACACTTTGAAAATTATACTTTATGGTCATAAAAATTAAAATAACTTAAATTACTTTGTTAAACATCATTTGATGTAACCAGGTGTATAACGCGAATTATTATTTTGCTCATATTTTATCAGATTTATTATTATTTTTCCAATTTTAGTCAGATGAATGTTATGCTTTAGCATTAGTACTATTTCAGTGGTGGAATAACAATCAAGTAAATTTACAATTTTAGCACTAAATTGGTTTTTTTCCTATAAATTATGAAGAGGTATTTGTTTATTAAACAAAATTCGTTGTGTAGTGTAAGGAATTTTCAAACTTTTTTTGCACGGAAAATCATATTTATTTTCTATAAAGTACACTTATTTTTAAGTATACATTGATATTGTATACTTGGGTAAAGGAACTAATCGAAAAAGTAATTTTGTCACATATTATTAAAGTAACAAAGAAGTCATATTTATTGTTTTATATCCAAATCCATCCTTATAAAATGTTTTTTTCCTTCATTGCCATAATGACCCTTTATTATGATTACTTTAAAAAAAAAAGAAAGAAAAGTAAAGCAGAATCAATAAATGCCGTAATGTGCCACTGGCTACTACTGATAGGCTTCTATTTTCATTTATTTTTATCTCAAAAGTTGGCGAAACTCTTGGAACAAAAAGGGTGTGAAGTAAAAATATATTTCTTGGCGTTCTTAGAAACGCTGCCAAATGATTTCAAGAGTGTACAAGATATTTGCTAAAAAAATTGGCCGAAAAAGTAATTCACTTTCCTTTTTGGTTGTTACCTGGGAGAAAAATGATGTTGGATAGCCTCGATTTGAAATACTTACACTTAATCAAGGTGTTCTTCGGAGAAGTTCTGGATAGATTGGCCCTTTAGGTGGAAATGAAAAACCAATGGTATAACCCAGTACCGATGACACATCCGATCTTCGTTACAACTATGCGATAATTTGAAAGAAATGTTGTAAAATTACTTTTTACTCAGCGGATGAAATATATTTTTATTTAAAAATATGGTAATGCATTTATTTTACAGTTACTTAAATTGTCTGCTGGAATACTAATGCAGATACTTTTTACTTGAATGCTTGAAAATTGATATATAACATAGGTGAAAGTAAATAGACTAGCTAACAAACACGAAAATTTACATTTTAGTGTCATATAATGCGAAGAAAACACTTATTTTAATAGTTTTTACCAAGCAAAAATTTAGAAGCTTGGAGAAAACTTATTAAATTTGAATAAACATTTTCTAACTCAAAAGCTGAGTCAAACGAGCCATTACGTAGGTAAATAGTGTAATTGACTATATTTGTAAAGGTATTTTATACTGTTGCATTTTATACAAAATATATGTTATATTTTTAAAGTCAATGAGTAGTAATACTTACGTGGAGGAGACCCCATTCAGTTGATTCACTTTGTAATGAAAAACAAATAAGCCATTCACATAAAAAATAGTAGATTACTATCCATGTATATATTATATCTCTATTTAAAGAGAAATAAGGCCACATAATCTAGTATCATTTATGGTTAAAGTTATTTGTGGTCCATTATTAGTTATCTTTTTACAAATTTTTGGATTCCAAAATACTGACTAAGCAATCAAATCTTATTAAATTATAAAAAACAGAATGATTGTGTTTAAGATTTTGAATTTGACTTCGAATGCTTGTTTATTATGTTTACATCTATAATCAAGGTGACAGCTTCTGGTAATGAATCTCGACGTTAGGATTCGAAATCAAATACTTAATATCGTTACAATAACAATGGTATTTAAATGATAACATATTTTGAATGTAAAATGGCATAACTTTATTTTTATACTCCATTAAAAATATATTGAAAAAGTAACTTAGCATTGAAAACACTACCCAATAAGGAGAGCATGCTATCATAATATATTAGAACCGTAAAATTATATCTATTTTTAATAAGCTTCAAAAACAAGTATCCATATTAGCTGAAATACTTGACATTTTATGGCAGTTCAAGGTCTTCCAAGACATTTTCTTTTTGATGATCAAAATATAATTTCTCACTGGAGGATATATTGTACTATAAATAATTCATGATTTTTTTTATTTCTGTTGATAGAATCTGTAACTCGCATAAGTATATAACAATTAAGAAAGAGTTAGTTAATCACAAACATAAAACTTTCAAATTTGAATTTGTCATTTACGCCATGATAGAAATAATGGTCTTAAAATTGTTTTAAGAATTTGAATAGTATTTGACAATACTAAGCCTTTTAGGTTTATAATTTCAATTATCTTTCCACATACATCAATATTGCGCTAATCAGAATTCGTAACTCTTCTCAAAAGTGATTTAGGTGTACTTAGAAAAAGTTCTGCTTCTTATTGCATTTAGCTATAATAAATTATGCAGTATGTGCATTGCTTCTGTTTTATTCTGAAATTCAGGTATTTTGAAGCGTCGTATTTTCTATTACTCATATCCAAATAAAGATATTTTCAGCAAACCCCTTAAAATCCTGGGTAAGTAAACATCATCTTAAGAGAGCGATGCTTTAGGAAATCATCACACGGTGCTACTTATGGGTTTTACTTTCAAAGAGCATTACGATTTTGCTTTAAGTGAATTGTGGAAATACGATTAAAGGAATCACTAAGTATTTAGTTTGCATGGCTGTTTTCAACTATACGGAATTTTTAATAAAATTTCATTTCAAATACAATGGAGAACCTCTATATTTATTCTCGTGGAAATATTTTTTGGAATTATATGATGTGAAAATCAACATTATACATTTAGTTGAAATTCAAAATAAAGTATAGATCAAATTATATTCATTTCTTTTCTCATTTTTTTAAAAATATCTCTTAGCATAATACCTCTATCAATAGCTTTAAAATATTCAAGTTTTAATTTAAGTCATTTGAAACATTAGAAAATATATAGTTTTGTGTTTATTTATAGTAAAATTCGCTTTCAGAAAACAGAAGATTACAATATTTGCAGAAACATAATATAAAACATCTGGAAATAAAAAAAGAATAAAGAAATCCAGAAAGTGACAAAAATAAATGATGTTAACATTCAGCTTTTTTCATTTAATGTACTCCCCCCCTTTTATTGCATATATTATTCGAACTGTCTTATCTACGGAAAAATTTCATTTGATATAATAGTACTTATTGATCTATTTTTAAAAGAAATAATGATGGAAATTAAAAAAACAGAAATATATTGATTATAATTTTTTTTCGTTTTTATACTAGGGGAAGACAAAAGTCGCATTGAATTTACTTTGTTAGAACGCATAAGGCAATTCACTGTTTAATTAACCATTATGAGGTTGTTTTTTGGAATAATATATAATAAAGGGGATTATAGTGCCACAAAATGTATTTAATATTAAATTAATATTTAAATTAAAAATAAATATTTTAAAAAATGACACAAATATTTTGTTTTTATTCAAATTTGTAATAGTCGTGTACAAACGGGATATCAATTGCATTATTATAACCAATCTTTTGATTACAAGTTATCATATATTTCATTAAACGCAGGATACCGCACCTTACATTCATTTTGATCACACATAAAAAGTGATATCTATTTTACACTGGAGCCGGATTATGTTCATTAAGTGCAAGTAAATCGATTCGATTTCTTATTTATTGAATCTATCAACTATAGTATTGATATTTTTTTCTTTGAAATAAGCAATACTCAAAAACTCACTATGTTTTCAGTCAACAATGGCACACCCTGGATGCGTTAGCATCAAACTGACGCAAGTTTGGCTGTAACATCTCAATATAGTTCCCAAATAAAATTTAACATACAACAAGAATAAAAAGTGTAAATAATCGTCAAAAAAGAAATTAACAGGGAAAAATTGGTGCAACATGTGACGATGAATAATAGACGCCACATCTTAAATATAAATAGATAATATTTTATTTCATAAAGCTACATAAATTAATCACTAATCAGTTGATATATTTTTTAAAAACTTATATTTATCAAACAACGAAGAAGAAATGGAATTAAACTATTCACTGCATGATAGAAGTGAAATATGTCAGTCAATATGTAAGAAAAATATAAAGACATTAATAAAAATCCATGCATAATAATTAAAAAGACTTAAAACTAGTTAACTAATAAATTTATAATTTATATAAATCAATAGTTTGTTTCTAATATATTTTACTGATTCAATGATATAATGTATCGTAATATTTATTATCTGGTATACTAATAGATATTATTCCATTTTTTTTCAATAAAACTGCCTGCATCTTAAAAATAAAATTCAAAAAGCATTTAAAATGTTTTTATTATGCTTTGAATATATGAGTGCATAATATTGAGATATCAAAATGCCTCGCCTTATATAAAACGGAAATGAATGTATCTAGTTAACCAATGAATTGTTTACGCATTTTTTTATTTTTCTCAAATAAGTAATATCAAAAACTGAAATACAGATTTTCTAAGGGTATAATATTCACATATAGTAAGCTTAATTACAAACAGACATGTATACTATGTAATTAATAATTTCTTGAATCATGAATCACATTTAGTTGCAAAAAGGCCTTTTTTAGATATTAAAATAATAAGTAGTAAACTTCAGCTCAACTGAAATACAGAGAAAAGGACATACATAATTTAACATACAACTGTAGGTCAAATTTTAAGAATAAACAAAAGTATGGAAGTCTTATGAAACGTATGTGTTGAGTACAGATAAGTAACGTCAAAGAACCAAAATACAAAGTACTGAATGTTTTGAGTAAAATGACGTATGATGCATGGTTTACTTGTGTTTATGTAATAAATAAATAAATAAAAAATATTTAAAAATAAATGTGCTTAAATTATTCACAAAACTAAAATATACTCTACGACAAAAAAAAAAAAAAAAAAAAAGAAAAACATTACACACCGAGCATTGAGTAGTTGTTTCATTACAAAAAAAATTCGTGTTAGGAAATATATATAGACAAGATAAAAGTTTCCAAACAGTTTAATGATTATTTTATAGTTTGATAATTACAAAGAGAAGTTAATAAGACGTTGGTCCACCTCTGACCTGGTGGCAAGCTGTCATTCGACGCGGTATACACTGATAAAGTTCCCGGATGGTGTGTCCTACTAAATTCCAAGCCAAATTGTCTCCAACTGTTGGGCTAAAACTTTACGGGATGGTGGTACTTACCTTCCCTTAATGTCTCATATGTACTCTATGAAAGGGAAATCAGAGAAAATAGCTGACCAAAGAAGAGTAGGGCAATCTTGAAGACAGTTCATAGCAACACGTGCCGTGGGCTATCTGAATTATCGTGTTGAAAAGTAAGTCCTGGTTGTTGCAAAATGAACTATATTGCAGCCGGTCACAGAATGTCGTCAACGTACTACTGTGCTGTCAGCGTGCCTGAAATGACTACCAAATGAGTACGATTACCAAAGAAGTAGGCCCCCAAGACTATAATTTCCTGTTGTGGCCTATGTGTAGTGCGATAATAAAGTAAGCTTCTTCTCTCTGTCCTGAACGTCTCTTTACACATCTGTGTTTAAAGTCAGAACACAGTTTAAAAACCGGAACCTATACCTAAAGACTATACGTTCCCAGTTAAAGCAGCTCCAAGCTGATGGCGCCCATCACCACTACAATCGGACTTGCTGGTGGACAGGAGATCGGATTAAAGGTCGACACGAGCGTAAATTGCGCTTTCTCAGTGGCCCGTGGAGAATCATGATGGTCACGTGTGTGGGCCACCTGTGGATAGTAGGTAACGAAGAATCTAATGTTGTGACAGTTATTCTGGCAATCTATTAGTTGTGACCCTCGCTCTACCACTGACGTTCTTACACAGCCGTTGAAAGTATCGTTTAATTGTCAGATTACTTAGACGTAGATCTAGCTCTATTCTTTGATTCGCCCAGCCAACCTGTTTTGATTTTATCGAATGACCAATTTCAGGCTCTGGCATATGTTCGTATAGGGCACTAATCCTTCGGTGGGGAAATTGTTACAGCTGCGGAAGATATTCTAGCCAAAATGCAACATTAAATTTGAATATCATATTGAGAATCACTCCTTACAAACACCTATTGATAGCAAAATTATGATTCGCTGGAAGCAGCACCTCCTCAAGGAATTCGGGAACCAAATACTTCGTTATGGTGGTGTTAAAGATTGGCCTCCTCGTTCACTGAATCTAATTCCGCGGAAAAGTATTCTGTGGGTATACCTGCAATAGTAGATGTATGCGACCCATCGACAAACATTGAAGGATTTCAAAGAATTCATTGAAACGCTTGATTCAACGTGGCATGCTCTTTGCTCCAGCGTGGGAAATGTGACATTCAAACATACATCTAAATGAGCACTGTCGTTGACGGTCAGAAATTTGAGTAAAGAACCGATAAGTCAAATAAAGGTATATTGTTAGAAGTAGTTTTTTTTCCTTTCTAATCTTTTTTCTCGCGACGCAGTGTAGGAAATCCCGAAAAAATATTGGTAATGGAGCAGTGCTACCGTTCCATTGTTTGTATTAATATCTACAAGGTATTATTTCGTACTAAATCTATGAAGCTTTGGAATTTTGTAATCATTTTTCTCCACTATCTCATTTGTTTTGAAGATAGTAATGCTGACGTCGTAAAAGAAAATCAAGGGATTTTAGAGGACATACTGTATAATATATGTTTTGCATCGATAGTTACAGATGTTTTACAGGCTTAGTGCTGCTAATAATATTGATTGGAATCGAACTGTTATATACTTATATGAACTTATTTATGTTAATTAAACCTACAACCTATGATATATTGAAGTTATTATTATTTTCGTTGATTATATATATATATAATAGTTGCCACTCTCTCTTTATATTTCCCATTAATATTATTAACTTACATACCAAAAATATTTATTTTTAATCTTAACACTGGATCAAGTTTGTGCATGATAATTATTTAAACACGAGATAAAACAACTGAGTTTCCATTAAAATAGCTTTTGTTTACATTTGATTACTTGATTTTATATCAATAGATTATACTTTCAATAGAATTAAATAAAAAAATATTTAAGTAAAATAAAAATAAATACAATATTATCACACAAAATAATTAGAAATGAATAAAGAAATGCATAAAAACTTTTGAGGTGAAATTTAAAACCATTCGATATGAATCAATAATCAGATTTTTAGATTTTACGCAGAGAACATTATCTGTACGAACTTTCTGTTTCTATAAACTTCCGCAGGAGAATTTTTGTGCTGATGTCCATAATCCATCTTCCACTACCTCCTGGTAACGATAGTTATACGCCGCGACCTTCCAAAAAACCTTACTTCCAAAACTGCTTACAAGGATCCGTTGCTGCCGAACAAAAATAAAGTACTCAGTAATGTTTCCTCAAATGATCCTGAGCCGAGCTGTACTCTGTTACGATAACCCATTAGAGATAAACGAAATATCTTTTCCTCTACTTGTAAAAAGAGATTTTTCTTTTACATTTCAAGTTCGAGAAACATTTCAGTTATTGCTTTCACCTTCCCAAGGACGGCCCTCCCACCCTCTCCCTTTGAGGATGTTTTGCTACGTTTTAGTCTTTCCAGAAGTGGACATCCAGCGTCATTTAATTTGAAAGTAAGTACGAAAAAAAATCAATTTTTCTTTACCTTCTATTTTTACGCACATTTTGATATCTTTTCTTCTCTTTTTATTATCTAGAATTGGTTTTCGTTGAGAAAGGATAGTTTTAGTAGTACTACATATTCTTTCTTCTGATTTAAAAAGAAATCTTTAGATTTTTTATTATAAAAATAATGATTATATATGGGGTTGGAGTCTGGTTCAATTGTTATGGAACGTTGGCATGAAGTGTTAACTGTGGGCCAATTGGTATTTAAAAATTTTCAGTTCCACACAATTTATATTAAAATTATTGTATTTTTAAAATAATATTAATCATTTAATTTAAAATAATAAAAAAAAATATTTAATAAGTCAGATAAAGATTCTGATTTATAAATCGAATTTTAGCAAGCATTGTGATAGCAATTATTATATATTCAGGGAATAAGTTAATACTATTTTTGAATCAAAACTATTAGCCCTTATCAGATAAAATAATTTCCTCAAATGCATCAAAAGGATCATAACGTATTTTGTGAAGAATATTATATGTCTTATGTAAAACATTGACTTTCAATTCAAAAAATATTTACATTTTACACCTTTAATATATATTACATATTGATATTTCATTTGATGCGTGTGCAATTTTTCACACATGTATTCGATAAAATTATTTTATAGGATAAAAAAATGTCAGAATCACAAGCGTTTACTAATTTGCATCAATATAAATACAAAATGTTTAAATTATTTTGAATGAAAACTTTAAAAGATCATTTATTATTTTTTTAATCCCATTCTCTGAAACTAAAATTCTTAAGTTGCAAGCAGTTGTTAGTCATTTGATTTCTATAAAATTTCCTTAGCAATTTTCAAGGATTGGAGTACTATATGCACCCGTATATGTAATAAATTTATATGTAAGATTTATATATATATATTATTTTTTTTTTTGTATTTTATTTATCACACTTTGGGACAGTTATTAGATTATAATTCCTTTTAATGTATACTTGGTGTATCTATAAATATATTTGTACTTCTTTTTACAGATTTATTTTTGATCAATTTAGTAAATCATTAATTGCGCCAACATAGAGAGAGAGTCGATATCTTTTAAAGACCAAGTATTATTGCTTGACAATAAATTTTTAAAAACTATTGTAAAGTGTATTTCCACGAATTTCTGCAGTTTAGATGATAGACGCCTGAATCATTGAACTTCAACAGACTATGGATTCTGAGCTGGTTTTAAAATCTGGCTGCGACTATTTTAAATAATAGTATTTTACAAATAATTTAATCAAATCCATGGAAGATTCATTACCTTTAAGATTTGAAAAAAATCCGAACTCCAGAAATGATAATAGCAGGAGCGCAGAAATAATTAAAAATACAGATTGGAATTTTACAAAACTAAAAGTAAAAAAGGTATTGATACTTCAAAAGATTCTGTTGAATTGTAACTTCATATAAGTCCACAAGAGTTATTTCCAGGAAATTTAAATTTTCTCAAAATGTTGATTTTAAAATAAACTTTTTCAACTTTTCTTTTAAACAAAAAACAATACATTTTCCAGTGGGATCGCTCTTTACATTTAATAATATTTTATGATCAACTTTCTATTTTTAATATAATTATTTTTATAATATTTCTAACTAATCAATATGAAAAATGCGTTATTTTATTAAATATTAAACTTTTACTCTTTAGCACTAGAACATCCGGGATTTTGACTAGCCTTAAACGTCCACCGGTATTGTTTCGACACTGCGATATAAAATATATGAAGTTATTGTTTTAACTAAATAAATGCAGAACTATTTTTCAGTAGGGTTTAATTTTAAGATTTTTAATATTATTTCACATAATTACCATATATTATGATACTTTATCTATCATAAGAAATGACGTTGACATTATGTCTGACGAAGCTTGTTGGACCACTGCTTTGTCGTAAAACGTTTCGAGTCACAAATCTGCCGGGGACATTACTTACATGTGGTATCTCTTATTTACTATCCTTAGCAACATATATGTCAGAATTTACTGGAATATTTTAAATTGCATGTGAACTTTCACCGTTGCCTCAAATTCTTTGCAGTCACTTTCGTTCAATGTTATGTCTTCATCGGATTCTAAATAGAGCCGATACATTCTCAGAAAGCTCTCGCAACAAATAAGCAATTTCCTCAGGACTTTGACCTTTTCTGAGAGCCACCTTTTAGGGGGTCTTCTCTACACTAAGTTTAAAACTCGAATATTTTTTACAGTAATTAAGGGGACTTGGCACCCTTTGAGCAAACTTCTTTATTTACGTATTTAAAAATTACATTTTAACATTTTATACAATGTTTCTATTCAAGAAAATGTTACCAGATGAAAATTTTCATATATTATTCACACAATTTTAAAAATTTAAATTTTTTGAAGAAAATTGGGAAAATTTTAAATCCTACTCATTTTGTAAAAATTAATTTTTTGACCTGATTTTTTTTTATAATATTGTTATGGATCTTCTTAACAACTTTAGGGATTGATTTTAGAATAACTTCATTCGTTTTCGAGAAAAAATTTAAATGTTCATATACAGGCTAAAAATCAACGAAACAGCCAACATGTCTTACATTTTATTTTTTTTAAAAAAAGTATTCAGTTTATAGAAAAACGAATCCCTAATTTTATTACATGTTTTATTTTTAACATGCAGGAAAAAAATTGAAGTGATTGGTAAATAATTGTCGAAGGAGTAGCATTTTGAATGCACTAAGGTTTCGAAAAACACAAACTGAGAAAAACCACTTTAAAGTTTATAATTCTGAAAAAAAATAATTATTATAAGCTTAATTAAAGTTTAAATACCACTTTATAAGATATTACTTATACGTTTAACTTTAAAATAATTGCATTTTCATATGTTTTCAACCCACACATTTTTATAAATAATCAACTTTTATGGAGTACTAATTGCACAAGAAAACTCAAGAAAAACTTAAATTTTTTTTTTTTCTGTCACGACAGAAATTTTAGCTGTTTTTCTTCTTATAATATTGAAGTATTACATTTGTATGAAAAATATATCAGGAATAAGAACTGAAATTATATAAAATTATTAATATAAAATGCCTTAATTTAAAAATTTTACATGCACACATTTCACAAGGAAGAAAAATTACATTATTGTATTGCCTCGGACATATTCTTCTTTTAATACTACACATTCTTTTTTATAGTTATTATTTCTATTTATAAAATAGAATTTTTTTTATCATTACGCATTTTTTAGCTTTTTTTTCTAAAAAGGGGCTGTGGCTGAATTGCCTAATTTGTTTTCAAATGAAGTTTTATTCAACTTCTAACTTTCCGACATGCACAAGTGATATATCAATCGAAAGATAATGCAAAGAATAAGATCAAATGAAAATAAAAAAAAACGATAGGTTTGGGATTTTTATGGTACCAAGTCCCCTTAAGCAAATACATTGCAACGAAACACTTAGACATAACAATTTCAGTATCATTGATTCATTTCCACTGTGAACTCACAAACAACTCATTCAAGGTAAAAAAAAGTGTGTGATAGGAAATTTGTAGGAAGTTTAGGGAAGTTTGTTTTACTAATAGTAAATACGTAGTGAAATGTACTTTGCTGAAAGACATCTTTTTCTAATGATAAATTGCCTTGATGTCGAAATGACACCAGAAGACGTTCTAGATATGTTTAGCTATAAAAACATTCATAATTAATCTGGAACTTCAATTTTAGTTTGATCACCAGGGAATATGTTTAAAAAAGAAAACTTTTCAAATGCCCTGCAAAAATGTAGAAAGAAGAACAATGTAAACAGGCCCAGGTGTCCAATTGACACCGACGGACGTTCCAGTGTTAAATCATTAGAATTGTATTACACTGACTTAAAAGAAGATCCTAAACCAAGAAAAAAAACTAACATGCTAATTACATGTCTAGTTAATATGTTAATTGATTAAATTTCTAGGATGACAGGTTAATCTAAGCTCAAGAAAAAGCATTTCAAATGTGAAATGCTTTAACATTAATAGCCGATGTAAACCTCTGAAATTTGAATGAAAGCCTGCAAGCTTACTTTCTGGTATGAAGTACCATTCTTTTTGTGTCAATACTCGGACGATCAGTGTTGGATGGGATTGATTCTGGAACTGTGTCAAACAATATCCCATACGTGCTCAAATAGAAACAGATATGGGTACCTAGCAGGACAAGGTAGCATATCAACACTCTGTAGGGCACTATGCGTTACAACAGCGGTGTAAGGGCGGACAACATCAAAGGGCATTTGTTACCTGAATGTTGTTCCAGAATGACAGTACTGCAGGTTGAATTACTACACTGATGTACAAATCTGCAGTCACTGTGTTAGAGGTAACTACAAAAGTGCTCCTGCTATCAGAGGAAATTATCCCTCCAGACCATGACTCCGGGTGTAGATTTAGTGTGACTAGTTTGGTTGCAGGCGTTTCTTTGGCCTCCCTCTAAACTATGCATATCCATCACTGACACAAAGGCACAAACTGCCTTCATCAGGAAATACAACACAACTCAACTCTCTTCTCCAATGAGCTCTGCCTTGATACCATTGGTGTCACAAACGGCAATGGCTTGGTATCAGTACAATAAACACTTCCGAGTGCCTGGATAGAAGCTGTCCATGAAGTAATTGATTTCTAACACTTCTTTGTGTCACTGATACCATATGCTGCTGGAATTTCTGACGCAAAATACAGGACACTGCATCACAGCTGTTCTCTGGATACGGCGATCTTCCCTCTCAGTAATGACATGGGGCTCCCTGGAACCCGATCTTCTTTAGGCAGTTCATTCCTTGACTACTGCTATAAACAATCATGAACAGTAGATACCTTCCGACCATGTCTTTCTGAAACATCTCGGAAAGAATTTCCACCTTTTCGTAGCCCTATTCCACACGGTCTTTTTCAAACAGTGAGATGTTAATAATGTCTTCATCGTCTTCTTAAAGTCATTCTTTGTTAAACCCAACTAATTACGTCAAACTCTGCAGAAAAATAACGCTCATCAACTTCACAACACACATTTAAAGCAACTCTGATTTGTTAGTTTTGAGTGGCGCTACTAGCGCCGTACTTAAGCTCGAAGCGCGGAATTTGAATCGATGTAGTTTCTTAGATTATTCAACATGCTTACTTAATTTCGTTTATCTAACACAAATATCTCTTGGTGTTGGGTTTTTCATTTCCAGTCAGTAAAATTACCTTTACTGCGAAATTCATGTAAGATCTACCATACTGCATGTGTCCTACTGCAAAAGATAGTGTCTATTACTGACACAAAAAGTGAAGGGCATAAAAAAATTAATTTCTGAAAATCCATTTCATTTGAAAAGTAGCCCCTTAAAGGTTAATATGCAATAATATGACCATACAACATTTTGCACAAGTCACGATTAATACAACTGACTTTTTATAAAAAAATAGCTAATGCATAAAATTGAATGTTGTGTATATTTTTAATACCTTTTTTAAGCAGTAAAATCATTAAACATATATAAAATAGTAAACATGACTTCAATTCAAGAGTTGAAAATCATCCTCGTGTCAACTCGGTATCTCTGGATAATGAGAAGCAGAATAAGAAATAAACACAAATAATATTCTTAAATAAAGAGTGAATAAGCAATAGAGATTTTTCTTCAAAATCACTGCTATTTACTAGAGCACCTGTTCAAATAAAGATTTTTTCTTCAAATCCCCTTAATACGTTTTTAGCAAACAGGCATCTTTTCGGAGTACGTGGATAAGTTTCGAAAGAAGTATAAGCAATGGAAAGTACTACTTAGTACATTTTACTTTAGGAGCACTTTAATCCTACTTTGGGAGAGTGGATGAAGCAAGATTACAGGAAGTACATTTGAAAGTCTTAGACGATTCCAAATTCCTCACATGCGATGTATTTTTACAACTAGTATATGTAATTCGTAAAAGTACTTTGGTGCACAATTTGCTTGAATATAAAGGACCAAAATTATGTAATGTGATGTTGAAAGAAAGTGAAACCAAAACTTGTTAGAACTCTCTATTTTCATTGTTGTTGAATGAAACGTAAAGTAACTTATTTTTATTAAGTGCTTATATTCACATGATGGACAGTTGCTTGGAAACATAATTTTTTCTATTTGATATTGAAATGATAAACTCTCTCAGTTTCTGAATTGATTATATTTTCCTCTAGCGAAAAGTTTCACCTTATTTTTTAATTAAAAAAATCATTGTTTATTTGTGATTTGGAGTTTTAACTAAAAAGTATGTACATACATGTAATGTTTATTTGGAAATTATTAAAGTAGACATTTTAGAAGACTCTTATCATTAATAACATAACTGGGATACTACCATTGTTCTTGTTATAACCTCAATATGTGTTAAAAACTATATTTAATGTTCAAATAAAAATACTAAGCAAGGGAAATAAAAGTTTTTATATATATGTTACTTAATATAATATAATTATAATTAAATATTTTTTTAAAAACAGTCAGTACTAAACGCCATATAAGAGGACATAAATGTTTGAGTAAATTACACTCAGATATTTTACAGTGCATACATATCAGTATAACTAGACATGATAGAACTATATAATTTAAATATTTGATGCAGATATACATAAAAGGAAGACTAACTGAAAAGCAATGTATTTAAAATCCATTATATTCAAGTCTCGAGACTGTGAAAAATGAAAGCAAGCCAATTCCAATTTGTTTATTATATTTCCTCAAATGACTTTCAGTTACCACATTAAAAGTATAACGAAGTGGACATTATTAATTTTGAATTATTTCTAAAAGTACACTATTCAAATTTTCTATTATGAAGTCTTAACTACATACTACTATTAATTTCACAAGTATCAAAACTCGCTTTTAATTCTAACCTTTGGACATAAAGACGACAGAAAATATTAAAATAGTTGAAAGCATTGATTTATTTCATTTTTACTTGTCACACTGGTAATTAATATCGTCTAATCAAAATACATCACTACATGCTTCGATATGCTGCCAATAATTGAAAGGTGTTCGCATGCATTAAAATTATATATGTATATCTCTCTCTTTAACTTTCTTTTTCGAATCCCAAGTAAATATATTCTTGTTTTGTTCTCTAAAAAATGTAGGAAATTATATTTTTATAAATTATTTTTAGTATAAACCCCAGTGGTTGAATGGTTAGTGCATGGCGCTTTCACACCACGGGTCTGAGATTCAAGCTACGGAGTGGGCAAGATTGACTCAGCTTTTCATCCCTTCAGTGGGTCAATGAATACTAAGCTTGCTTGTAACTTAACACTGGGGGTTTCGCGTCAGACTGACCATCCGACCGTATCTTCTGCTGATGCCTCCCAGGGCCCAAGGTTACGTATACTGAGTTTGACGCAATAGGACTTGGCCTTTATGAGCTGTTGTGCCACTGAAGTAAGTATTTTAGTATTTATAAAAATATTGCATATTTTCTGATCTTATTTCAACCTAGTAATAAAATAAAATAAAAGGGATGGTAAGGGCATTCAATTAATGTTTAACCGTACACTGTTAGTCTTAAGCCAAAGAGTTTGCTGTCATATATTATAGCTGTTTCTTTGTTTGTGCTACAAAGTTTTTCTGTATATTGTTAAGCATCAAATTATATTTACAACAGTTTAGTACATGTCTTTAGAGAATTATATATTAATTCAGAAATAATTTAGAAATAGCTTAACAATAGTTATAAAACAAAAACTTATATGTTTGCATTAATCTTATAAACTCTATAGGTATAAAAAATATATTTCAGTCAGTTGTATGCAAAAAAATGAAATAAATGCGATCTCTTTTTCAAATAGTTATTGTTTAAAAAAACATGTGCAATGAATTTGTATGATGGATTATTTCTATAAACTGCATACGTAAGGAATATCGTCCCTAAAATTTATTAAATTTTTTCGATCCATATAAACATGAGAAACATTTGGGAATTCATTTCAATTAATAGTCTGCAAATAAATGTATTTTTAGTGTAAGAATTATATATATTTTTGTATGTTTTTCTAAAGTATGGAATGCAAATGAGCAAGAGGCATTTGCATTTAATTTTGCTTTCCCACTATAGAATTTCGGCTACAATTTCATTTTAGACGTTCCAGATCTGATTGGCAGCAAAAAATACAGGGAATTTTGAATGTTTTCTTTTGTTGTTTTGAGTGTTGTGCATAATTAATATATACCAACTAATCAATAAATGTTATTTTATAACAGTCTTTGCCGTTTTTGTGAAGCAATTAGTCAGAAAGGAACTGAATTGTGGCGGCGATATAGCTCATGTTTTTAAAACCTTATAGTACCATAATTATTCGTCATTTTTAAAACATGTTTAATAAATGCAATTCCATAAATGCCATGCTCACCTGAGGTGACCTATAATTTTTTTTCTTATTTCCACTATTGAGATGTTTTCATAGTAGTTTGAGTTTTTAAGGAAAACTCGATTTGAATCTTTTAAGAGGTTTAAAAATGGAATTTAAAGCAGATTTTGTGGATTATATAAGCGGAGAAAAAAAGAAAAATGCGGGCATAACTGCATTGAAAGCGAAACAAATTTACTTTGCTGAAGATTAAAGTATCACGAGTAGGTGCTTTTGAACAATAGTAGTAAAAAAAAAAATTTAAGACAAAATTTATTTTATAAAATTTGGAACATTTTAATTGGGAGGAATTTATTTGTAGGATTTTTTCTGTGGTAGTCATGAAACGTATGCGTGAAACAGATTTAAAATCAAATAATATGATTCATAAGCACATTTTTTTATGAAGTTGCTTACGGTAGTGTGTTAAAAGTACCAGTTGTAATTTTCAAATTTATCATTTAGAAAACTGGTGGTTTTGAGAAAGACCAACTCGTCAAGATGAAACTTTTGGTTTATCTGCTTTCTGCTTTCCATTACACTAACATTACCGTGATTCGTCAGATTTCGCCAGCCAAATGATGTGTTGTTCTTCTGAACTGTGGAATTCTTTTGTTGTTATCATTGTAACAATAAAATGAATATTTTACAACTATGTTTCAGAAAACATGACTGTCTGGATCAAATGACTAAATTGTATGTTTTTTTTTACAACCCACACGGTGTACAGAGCTTGTTAAGACGGAGATGAGTCTTGGTTTATTTTTGGTCTAAGTTCGTCTTTTAATGTGAAGACAACCCTCTGCAATTCACAAACACTTCGGTATATATATTGTGAAATCTTATATGAATGTTGTCCTCAATTAACTTTCTGATTTGCTTGGTACATGAAATAAAGCGTAAAAGAATTTCAACTACATTTGTGATTCTATTTATGAAGAGAACACTGAACAGAACAAGAAATACAACAAACGGAAAATTTGAGAAAATAGCTTTCAAAAGTAGGATTTTATGTTCCGTGAAACATAACAGGATTATTTGTATATCCGTAGCTTTGTCAGAGTACAATAATTGTTTTAATAATAAAGTATTATATGATTTTATGTGAATATGATTAAACAATATAAATATGGAAATATTAAAATGCAGGCACGTTTTTTTAATTAAACTTAATTTTACTCGTTCTTAGTTGAATTTTTTAAAGAGTGATAATCAATGTTGACGCTAATATTCTTAATACGAAAAATACCAATATTGTGCATGCAAAAAATAATATAAAACAAATTAATACAATTTAAAAGGCTTGTTTGGAAATACGATACATTTTATGCAAAGTCGTCTACAGTGCGCTTTGTGTGAAAAAGTTTCTGTAAAAATACATGTTCAACTAAAAGTTAAACTTTCATGAAAAAAGATGATATAAATCCTTTAAACTAGACAGGTTGGTTAATTATTTGATTTAAACATATAATTTCATTTCCATTTAAAAAAACCTAGCAACCAAACTCGAGCTTATACTGTCCCACGCATGTACATATTTTAAGAAAGGAGATCGTGTGCTGAGAGTAAAGGATCTTACTATCCGACCAAAACAATTTTTATAATCTGGTACGAAAACTAGTACTTACGTATCAGCAAATCTAATGAATTGTAAAGCGAACATGCTCTGTGACCTAATGTCTCCAAAGCTACTGACGATTCAGGCATTCAATTGAAAAAAAAAAAAAACGGAAGATGGGGTGGTAAAACTGCACGAGTTTGCTGCATTCTTCTTTGGTAACCTTTGGAATTTATTCTCATCAAATTAAAATTAATTATAATGTGCTCCAAAAGAGGACGCTTCTGACTTAGAAAAGCAATAAAAAATATGTTTTATTTCAGTTTCGTCAGGCAAATCAGGATTCTGGACAGTGTCTCCAGAATAGGTACTCGTTCAATGCCCGAAAGCATAATGCTTAAACGTCAGACGAAGTGGGCCAAAAACATTTTTATAGTTTTTATCAGTCAGAAGCATCCCTTGTTGACTAATTTTGAAACTTGGTGAGTATAAATTTCCTGGTTACCAATGCAAAATGCAGCGATCGAACATTTTCTTTCTTTTTTAAATTATTTTTTTAATCATCAAGTTTTTTTAACACATAGTAAGCATTGTGATACATCTTCACATATGCCTGCTAAAATAGCCATATATCGATAACTTATAGAAAAAATTCACATCTGGTTATTCCGCAAGAGCCGGTGGTGTCGTTGAATAAAGAAAAACACAACGGGTGATGGTTTTTTTCTTTTAATAACTCCTTGTATGTTTGAGCTTTGTAACTGTTATTCACTAGCACACATATATATACTATATATTTTCCCTTTATATGTCATTGGGTGCAAACAAAAGTACACTTTTGCTTTTCAATATAAACTGACGTAATATCTTTTGCACTTTACCTTAACATTCTCGAGGAAAGACCTTCTTTAGACTCAGCACGAGTAACTGTTGTTTTAGTTTTTCAAAACCAAGGACATCTAATATCATTTATCTCGAAGGTAGCAACCAACAAGAAAATTCAATTTCTTTTTCCGGCCATTTATGTTTTGAAGCAAATTTCGTAATCCCCTCCCCCTCTGGCTGTCGTTTGGCATTGATTTTCGCTGAGTAGTGATCTTTCCCACTTCTCTGTTCCCTTCTTTTTTCATTCTAAGAAATGTACCATTTTTGAGATAAAAATAAAAATAGATAACATTAAAGCCATAATAACACTGGTAGCTAGTGGCTGCATTTCACAATTTGTTGCTACTACTTTAGTTATTTATTTACTTTCGCTACTTAGAAGAAAAAAGTAGAAGTAATAGTGGAACTAGTAGTGATGAAAAAATATTTTTATGGGAAGGGAAAAAGTCTGACCCAGTTTGTCCTTTATGTATCTTGGGGTTAAAAAAATTGTATTTGTATAAGGAATATAAAAATATATGTAGTCAATATAACAATTCTAATAATTAAAATAGTATTCATAAGAAATGAGAATTTTATACAGAATATTTTCACTATCATGTATAATGTTTTCTTATGTATTTGTATTACTCACAATTTTATTATAAAAATATTTCATTGAGAGATATTTCAGTTATTTTAAATTCATCAATAAGCGATAAGAGTTTAATGCCGAAATTTTTCATTTTTTTTAATTAAAAAATGTTTTATTCAGAATATTTCTAAACAAGTTTAATTTATCCATGAGATATAAGGATTTTATAACAAAAAATATTTGAGAACAATTCTAAATGTGAGATAATCTAACATGATCATGTAAAATGCTTGTCGAAAATTATAAAGGAATTTAAAAAACAAATATATTTGGTCTAAATTTATTCTTTAAATATCGCCAATGTGTCCGATGGTAGTTTCCCTTTCTTACAATTTTTTTATTTAATACAAGTGGGAAAAATTCATCTATATATACAAATTAAACGTAATTATATATTCGCCTTAAATTCATAATTCAGTGCACTTATTTTCGTTGACACAAACATGGTTTACGATTTCCTTAATTTAATCTATTTGAAATACAATACCTTTATTATTAAATAGATCGCTACGTTGCAGAGACGTCTTCTGCCATCCAACGTTTGCACTGTTTATGCCTTTCTTTCACAGACGACGCTAACTGATTTTGCTGAAATTCTTATGCACCTTTAATCTCGTAAATCGTAATGACGTAGATTTCAAATACGCATTACGAAATGAACTTCAAAATATATAAAAAATAATAGGTATATATATATATATATATATATATATATATATATATATATATAGCAGTCATCAATATATCAGTCAAAACAGTGCACCAAATTAAAAATTTGGTAATAATAAGACTACCAATTATTTGACAGAAACAACGGTCTTCCTTAAGAATTTTATTTAGAACACACATAAGAGCAATTTCTTTAAATTCAACAAATAAAGACTTTTGGTTCATTGCTTTGTAATCATTACATTGTAAGATATATTAATAAAAATTAATCACTAATACTAAAATTTAATAAAACTTTTGAGACTGTTTTCTTTCAAATTCTGCAGTGTATTTCGATTGTTGCACAGCTGTTCCCGAACTAATTAATCAATGTCTAGCACAAGGAATACTTTTTTTTTCCAAAATAAATACTATTAGCGTCTTACAACTTTTATTTCCTTTCACACGAAAGGATATAACCACTTCTACAAATTATCATTCTTCAAAGTTCTTATAATTACTGAACTGTAAAATCTAATGAGAGCGTGTAAAGTATACTTTCCTACCTCAAATAATTCATTTGTACTGTGATTAGTCAATCTGGCTGCTAATGAAAGGAAAGCGACAAATTTAAAGTGAAAAAAATGTGATAATTTGAAAAGGTTTACAAAAGTTAATAGGAAAAAAAATAAAAATAGCACGAGTTTTTTTGTCGCGGCACTGTGTTATCCCTCACCATATGTGAAGTGAAATGAAGAGATTCAGATCTTCACGAATAAATATTACTTTTTTGTAAATAGAAATAACTCACCCATTTCTTAAAATGTCAGCACGTTTCTCGTGTTGGGTTATTGTAACTAATAAAAGTTTTGTTTAAACTAGCTTTGATTTATGTCTACACTTATTTGGAAAGCCATTATTAATCGACTAGACCGAAAAGCCTATATTTTCAAATAGTAGTTTTGACTTAAAAATTAGAGAAAATATTATCCAGAAATTAATAGCCAGTATTTTAATAAACATTTAAGCATACACATTGGTTATGTTAACTGTATCTTCCCCATTTCAGAGCATGCATCTATGTATGCAACGTCATACTCGTCAATCACAAAATGCGGTTGTTAAATATTTTATCAAATAGGTGATATTATTTTTGAAATTCAGTTTCATTACTAATACTTATTGCACGGGGTTTACGTACTGGGCTATAAAGTAATTTAGTCAGTGGTTCATGTAGGTGACATTCTTTTCTTACATAAGTTTTTATAGACATTTATGAATTTTAGTGACTTGCAAAACTCACGGATCAAGAAAACTTTTCGAGTATCGGATACCTCACGTATTGTTTGGTTCGAGTAAAGATCAGGTCTTTTAACAAATAACACTATTTTTTTGGCTAACAATATCACTTAGTATTTTTAAACAACTTAATTGAGAATGCACTGAAATCACTTAAACAGAGGGACAATCTAACATAATCAATTAAATATAACAGAAAAAAGATAAATTATCTGCTCTTTTGAGTGATCTTCTCATCAACATTTGAATAATCTTTTATTTGACTTAACTTTTTTTTTCCGACCTTTTCACCTACATCAGTTTAAGCCATCATCACCCATACTCTATGACTAACACTTAAACAGAAGTTTTAACTTCCATAAACCAAGTCTTCTTTATAGAAAGCCTTTTTTCTAAAGGAAATAACAGTTAAAAAAATATTTTACTCAAGAGAATTAACAGAAACATAGATAATCCCATTACCTCCTAAAATTAACCGGACTTACTTTATTCTTTACTGACAAAACATTTTCTAGCAAATATTCTCGACGCTAAGAAAATGCTGCAGGGTGGATCACTGTTCTCTTACCAGAAAGCCTCCTTGCATTTCCCACCACAATAAAATAACTGTTCTTTTGGCAGCATGGTATTAGGCCAGTACTCTAATGTCAGTTCATGGTTGTAACAACAAACAATTGGCATTTACACACATCTATAGCTAGGTAATATCGGGATAGCATCTACCAATGGGCAGAGCACCTAGTTTGCGTCGTGCATTTGTACCCCTATTACACTACTGTCTATTAAAATTGCTATACCAGGAAGAAATACAGTTAAAACAAAATGATATTTATTGGACAAATATATTACACAGGAAACAACAAGTGATTAAATTTTCAAGAAATTTTGGTGCATAGATCTTGACGATGGCGAATGCATGCTGCCAATGTGCATTCACCATGATCCCAGTAAACACGGATGCACACAACCTGGATTATTTTGGAAAAATGGCGTCTCACGTTTCGGATGCCCAGGTTCCTCATTGATCACA
The DNA here is from genome assembly GCA_019973935.1 of Trichonephila clavipes. Taxonomy (NCBI): domain Eukaryota; kingdom Metazoa; phylum Arthropoda; class Arachnida; order Araneae; family Nephilidae; genus Trichonephila; species Trichonephila clavipes. The sequence goes on from BMAU01015561.1 coordinate 313,868, forward strand.
CCGTTGAAGACGCTTCGGTCTGTGATGTCGTTTCAAGATAGCCACATGCATGGTCGCCGATGTGAGATTTCATGTTGCTGTAAAATATTATCGAAATTTTTGTGCAGACGCTTGTTATCTTGCAAATGACACCAATTCTTTACTCAAGGCTCGTGGCGTGGCTACACGAAACATTAAGAAAATGCGGTTGACATTACTCTCTTTTCGGCTGCTAGTGATAGGGGACCGTTGGGATCCAACACGGCGTTCCGTATTATAGTCCTAAACCCATCGATTCCAAATTCTGCGAATAGTCATTGGATCTCAACCGATGCACGCAGCAAAACTGCGATACGTAAACAGCGAGATCTGTTTTCGCTGCATTACAACCTTATCAAAGTCAGAAACGTGTTGGTACGCATTTATGCTTATTACACTAGGAATTACAATAACTTTTCACCAAGCAAAAATATTCAAATGTAATTTGTGTATGAGAAACCGGCTGAAACAGTTTCTCAATTAAACACATTGCAGGTGTCGCTACCGGCCCCTGATTTGTCAGAATGCGCTGAGAGGCTAATCATTTACATATCACATCATCTTCTTCCTGTCGCTTAATTTTCACTTCTACAACTTGCCACCCTCTTGGTGTAGCAGTTTTATAATAGTCGGCAGTGTATGAATTAACTTTTGCCTTTGCATCTTTCCGGTTGACATCTAAAACACATTATAATCGCACATAAATGTATTCGTCTTACGATCTTATAAACTGTTTCAGAAGGTGCAAAAGGGGAAGCATGAGCTCATGTTATGTTTTTATTTTCATGAAATTGTTTTACTTCGCACCTCAAAAAATTCTAAATATCTTAAAACATGAAAACAAATTTGTTTTTAAAACAAATTACTATAATTACATAGCCAATGGGTGCTACTTTTTATATATGCCTAGTATACTTGTCCTGACACCCAAACCTTCAAATTCTCTATGGCGAGTATACTTGTCAATCACAATTAACAAGGTAAACTTCGATTAGTGTTTGGAGGGATTTGCAACTGAGGGGATTTTAGTGACAAAGCTTACAGGGTTATGCTGCGTTTCATTAACTTAGTAATACGCTTCTTGGAAAATTAACTATGATTCTCTTTTTCTTCAATTCCTACTATTAGCTCATACTCTGTATATATTTATTTATCTTGGTGGAATTTTCAATCGTTAATAAAATATATTTTAAAGCGCTCAATTGAGCTGAAATTTTATATACATGATTATTTTGGATGACAATACAGTAATTTAATTATAATTAATAAAAATTAGTTGGTTAAAACTAATTATTTAAATAATTACAAATACAGCTACAATGTTATCATTTTTGGCGACTTAGCGACCCTTTTGGCGATTTGTGTCAAAACTTGAAAATATTTTTTCTCACATTTTAAAGCATCCAGCTGAACTGAAATGTTATATACAGGATTGTTTTGGATAACAATACGATACTTTAATGATAATGAATAAAAATAATTACCACTTAATGTTGTGATTCTGTCATATGTCATATTCTGTCATGGCATATTTAAATTAATTAAAATTATATCTAAAATAAAAAGTAGATAAAAAATTTATTTGTTGATCTAAGTAGGAATTGGCTCATTTTTTTTATTACTTGTTTTATTAACTATCATATCATATCATAATTTCCCTAGAATACAAACATCAACCTTACACGTAAAGATCGAATTTTCATAAAATCTTAGAAGGATTGGATTTGTACACCTCACATTTCATAATCATATTTTATTACAGATTTCGTATTAAAATCAGTTGTTTCATTATTAATGATTTATTTTGGTTATCCTATTACATTTATTGTAAAATAGAGAAATATTAACTTGTATTTTCCTTTAAAAATAATCAATCATCTGCTCAGAAATAATCTTCAAAAGGATGTAGTATTTATATCCAATATTCGTAAGTTTCACCACACCTATATTTTATCTAATGCTTTTTATTTAATGCAATTGAGAAATTTTAGCATCGACTTAGCATAAAATATCTTCAGATAAATCTATTACTTCAAAATTGATACTTCAATTTTTAAATAAATATGAATTAAAAATACATTCATAATTAATATATAAGTACAATTAAACCTATTCGATCCAAACTCAAGATCATATCATTCTCAGGTATTCTCTTAAATGAAGTGCTTTTACCTTATTCTAACTTAGTAATTGGTTCCAGGTATAATTAAAGAAAAAGAGAGAAAAATAAAACATATAAATAACAAAATAACATTTAGAATGCCAAGAATGCTGTTTAAAATGACAACATGAGCACCTTTTAGAGAGAATTCAAATTAATTACTGAGAAATTATTCAAGTTGCGATCGACGCTGATGGCAGTAAAAGTGTTTAGAAAAGAATTAATATGTCAAAGGCCACACAAAACTTTCTCACCTTGTCGTAATTCGAATGTTGGAAATGAAAGCTAAACAGCTGTGTCAAATTAATCTTTCATGTCTGACAGGTATTTATAATAACACTTTTCGCAACTTTACAGTCGTCATTCCGTATTGGTAATTTAACGTGCAATTTATCATTCTTCAAATCGGCTTTGAAGCAATGTATTTGAAACCAAAAACAAATTCGCAACCATGAGACGCCAAGTTTATATTCCTAGACATCGGCAGAATGAATACATGCTTTTGTACACGATGCTTCTCAAACTTTCAGTATTTTCGCCCCCGTTTTCACAGAATCATAATTTTCATCGCCCTCCCCATGCAATAACGGTGTGTTAAAGGCAATAATAATGTACTTTGACCCAAAAGCTACAATAGAACATTAATTATAAATCGTTAAAATAATCAGGATAAGTATTCATTCTTCTACATGTACCTTTAAATAATAAGTTAAGTATCACGTTAATTTTTCTTTGTAATTTTTAAATTCTAACAATTTGAGATAAAAATACCTATATATATATATATATATATATATATAATTTATTTTTTGTATAAGAATGCATTTTTTTTTGCTTTATTAATCTAAATTAATAATTTTTAAAATTAAATTTTATTTTCTACCGTCCAAAATGCTCGTGCAGGCCTGGGAGGTGTGCCCTACAGTTTGAGAATTCCCTTTTTGCACTACAACCCCTTCTCGGTCAACGTCGCATGTCCCCAAAATAGCAGTCAAACTTGCACATCTAGATTTTCGTTGGGAGTACATGAAAATTCCCAAGGAACTGCATCTGTACTATTCAAAATTTAAGAGAAAAATACAATAAACAAAGTATAGTAATGCACCCACTGCAGTATTTGAAATATTTATAATGGCTAATGTTTTAAGAGCTTACCGAAATACGCTTGAGCTAACCGTGGAAATATATGAATGAACACTTCACCGCAACGCAATATCCAACAAAGAACATGCAACATGTAAACGAGCAAAGAAATCCATTTGTGTAATTGCTAAGTTGCGATACACCAAATCCTTCTGATTTCCTCAATAGAAAAAAATACAACGATGCTAGATCTGTAGATCTGGATATCGTGGTAGTTTTAGAACAGTAGGCGAAATACGCCACACCAAGCCAATTACGTACAGGAGTACAGGAATGCACCGGAGACCTACCATGAAAAATTATGCATCATCATTCAGTCACCCTCATTTACCCTATTTTTCTTGTAAAGTTGGAATTGTACAGACAGTGTTCTTTGAGAAATATTTGTGTACAACAAACGACGAATCTGAAAGTGCAGTGTTTGAGTGCTATGTTTGCGTCATCTAATATTATGCTTCAATATATATATATATATACACTAGAGGACCTGACAGACGTTGTCCTGTACACACATCTTAAATTCAAAAATTCCAAATTTTTATGAATAAGCTTTAACCGTCTGGACCGTTTTGAGTAAAATTTGTATTAAAAAGTTATTACAATGTCTAACGTCATTACAAACATGTACAGTTATCACAATTCAATCAATCGATAGCGTGTGATTATGTGTATACTATGAGCGAAGTTAAATGTAAAGGCTGTGTGATTAAAAACTTGTTTTAATTAAATGTGAAAACTTTGAGACAAACTATTTTATAACAGGTATATTTATTAAATTGTATATAAATTTAATTTATTCTAATGCCATTAGATTTACAATATTTTTGGTTAATCCTTGAGGGGTATAAATAAATAAATTCGATGATTTTCCAACTCTGGAACACGCAAGATATAATTGGCTGTGAAAAAATAAAGCAAGGATTTTCTAAATTTAAGTCACAAATCTTCATAGTTTGACCTTGTGACTTATTAATAGTCATAGAAAATGCCAAGCGAATTGGAAATTGTAAATGTTCACATGATATAGGTGAATCTGAAGGAATCATTGGGATCTGTGGTAGGAGTACAACTTCATCTTAAAATTTCCCAATTAAAATAGTGGTTTCAAGAATATTGCCCATAATTTTTTATGACTAATCACGTGCCATTACACAATTTCGGTGCGTTCAAATTTCGAAGCAAAACTATGGGTGAGCCTATCTTCAATCGCAAATTATGTGGTGGCATTCCCGGTAAATCCAGTGAATTTAAAAACTCTACAGGATAATTGACTACTTCATCAGGATCAACAACAGTGTCAATCGATTTGAATGTAACTTCATTATAAGAACACCACTGTTGTATTTTGAAATTGATGGCGTCAACATCCAAATTTTCTGCCGCTAAAATAGCTCACTCACGTAGTCATGCATGATCAGTATAATTATGTCGTAAATCTGGAAAGATTTTTTATTAATTCATCTTTGGTAGCCACAATGTTGCAGAAATTTTCTGGGAGTTGAATATATTGTGTATCTTCATACAATTGAATTCTACCATTGGAAATGTCTAGCAATTGTTCAAAGAACCTCGACGCTAATTGACCGGGTTTGGCCAGTTTGGCTGAAAATCAAATTTTCTACGCCAACTTACGTCTTTTTCAATTCCTACTATTAGCTCACGATCTCTATACATATTTTATTTGTTTGTTTGTTTATTTATTTATTTATATTGGTGGAATTTTCAATCGTTATTAAATACATTTTAAAGCATTCAATTGAGCTGAAATGCAATGTACATGATTATTTTGGATGACAATACAATAATTTAATTATGACTAATAAAAATTAACTGATTAAAACTAATTATTTAAAAAAACAAATTGCAAATACGTTGGCGACTTATGTCAAAGTTTGAAACGGATTTTTTTCTCATGTGTTAAAGCATTCATTTGAAAGGAAATTTTATTTTATAACAATAGCGTTTTTACAACAATGCAGGTGAATGTTGAGTTGTACTTTTTGAATGTTTTTAATTAATATATTTTTAACTAATTGCGGTATCGGACCGAATTGTGAACATAAACCATTCTCGAATTTACTTGAACCCACCCAAAAAATTTTATCGAAATCGGTCCAGCCGTTTAGGAGGAATTTAGTGACAAACACAAGCACAGAAGATTTATATATATATATATATATATATATATATTATATATATATATATATATATATATATATATATTAATATATATATATATATGTATATATATATATATATATTAATATATATATATATATATATATATTAATATATATATATATATATATATATATATATATATATATATTATGCAATATATATATATATATATATATATATATATATATATGTTCCATAACAAGAATATGAGTGTACGTACAGGAGAACAGAAATGCATCGGACACCGTCCATGAAACAGTATGCATCATCATTCAGTCACCCTCATTTACCGTATTTTTCTCGTAAAGTTCGAATTGTACAGACAGTGTTCTTTGAGAAGTATTCGTGTACAACAAACGACGAATCTGAATGTGCAGAGTTTGAGCACTATGTTTTTGTCATCTAGTATTATGCTTCAATATATATATATATATATATATATATATATATATATATATATATATATATATATATATATATATATGTTGATATTTTACATATATATAAACCGTTGAATATATGGTGCACTTCGGCTTATGTGATACATTTATTTTAATTATTTTGCCTTAAAACAAAATCAAGCATACTTATTTAGGAATATTTATTTCAGGGAAAGGGCCTGAAAATAAATTTTGAAGTTTTCATTTTGATGAAAACTTTATTAAGTAATTTTTGTCAATTAATCAGTATGCTGTGGAAGTTTCGAGATACAGATGAATTTCAGGTGACACCTTCGTTAATTGGCTATAGCTTACAATGAAAAGGTCTGTTTCCATATGCACCAACGTTATTTTAGAAAGAGACGTCAATAAATTAACAATTAATCAATTCACTAGTCAATTCTTTGATTGCAATCACTCAATAGCATATAATCATTAGATATTTGACTTGTGAGGAATTAAATGACTCGTGTAGACGTATAATCGTATTCGTGAATTCATGATTGGTGCTATCTCCGTTAAGAGTTGCAAATTTAACCGCACTGTTTTTCTTTTCTTTCTTTCTGTTGGACGTAAAATCTTGCTAGGTTTAACACGCCACAATGGCAGGGTGAGAAAATCTGGAGTCAACTCTGAGCTTTGAACAACAACGTCAACTTTGCAGCGTTCTTTTCCTTTAGACTCTTTTTACAGTTGCCTGATTGGGCTATATATATTGTGTTGATTCAAAGTGTAGAATTAATAAGCATTTAAACTTAAAAATGAATAAATAAAATGCATTTTCTCGCGTCTTGAAATTTATCAGAAAAATTAGTATTACACTAATATGTCTTTAACGTTTAAAATTATAGACTGTCAAAATAAATTAAAAGCTTGTGTTAGTTAATAAGGAAAACACCATTGGTGCTGTAATATAGGTTATATAAACTATTACTTAGTCTAAAACATTTTTTGAAGTAAAAATTTTTTAATTAATTTTACATGGCTGATATAAAATATTTCGCAAAAAAATAATAACAGTAATAAAGAAATAATATTCTGAATAAAATACATTTTATTCATGATCTATATGCTGACTCTCTTAGATTTTTTTTAAAAAATGTTTTTTTCATGATTGAAAAAACATGTTAAAGCTTTATATTACTTATTTGAAGAAGTATTTGAATTTTTTGTATTAAAATGTTTTTTCTCAGTATCTTAAAATTAAGAAATTTCTTTCTGTAACGCTAGAGTGAAGTAAAATGTTGTTTTAACACACACACACACAAATTATATATAATATTCAAAATCATTTATTTTTTTAAATATAAAACTATATAATTCTGATAGAAAGAAACTTCAAAAGAAAAATAATGTCTAGACAAAGTCTCTATTCGATTTAATAGACATAATAAAATACATTTTAGACAAAAATTAAATATCAGCCACAAATATATTAAACCTAATTAAAAGTGCAGCCCTTTTAGAGAATTTGTAACAAAACGAACTAAATAATTACCTAAAAAGCAGGCGAATGGTAGCAGTCTTTCTCTGAACTTCTTTTTTACACAAATGTCAAAGTATGCCAGAAAATTACTTAAAAAATCCTGCAGGTTATAACATGCATTTTAAATTTGGTCTACAATCTAAAAATAAGACGTGATCTCTCGCAGCTTTTAATACAATTAAATTTACAATTTTAACAATTGAAAATAATTGTAACATGGGAAATTTATTTCAATAGTGAGCTTTGATTTGAAAAAAAAATATATCAGCTTAGTATCTTCAAATACATATTTTCCAAAAATATCTATCGTTGAATTAATTATATTTAAAATTTATTACTACCGTTTCAGTGAGTGTTTATATACGACACACTATTAAGCCCTTTAGGAATTGGACTGCGTGATTTTGATGTATTATCAAGTGTTGAGGATGACGAGCATGCACCATTTCTTCTAAGTTCCCCACAGCACCAACGGGAGGATGTTTGGGCCTAAACATATTCAACGAACATAGGCCAACTTTACACTGTGAGTCCTCAGTGACATTAGGCGGGAACGCATCACACGCTGGCCACGAGTCTGTGACCTTGATCACTAGGCTACCACAGTCACCTACAAGTACAATATATTTTTTATGTTGTTGCAATGTAGAATTTTCATTTAATTTGAAGATCCTGGATACTAACATGAAAAATGTTATTTCGATATTTCAATATAAGCCGGTTTTAAAAATTACATGTATATATCGATTCATCGAATAAAATGACAATCTATTACCACAAATGGCTTTGTTCTTATTCTTTGCATTGTGTTTTGGGTTTCGTTGAACACCTCTTTCTCGATTATAGAAAGAGACATGCAGCTTATTTATATTGTATCAATTCAAAGTCGTCGAATGATTTCAAATTTTTCTTAGTTTATTCCCCAAATTTTATTTTATTGAAATAATGTTTTATTTAAAATGCTTAAAATGCAATAAAGACTGAACTGTTCATGACACTGCAATCTGCTTAGTGAGATGTTCTTTTTTTAATTTATCTCAGGAGACTGATTTTTTCGGCATTGATTATAGGCACACTAAATGGCACTTTTTACTATGTATTGCGGTATGAAAATTTTTGAATTTCATCAAAGAATCACTAAGTTTCTACTTTTATTAAAATCACTAAATTGTTTGTATCATGCCGAATTTTTGTGTTCCTTTTGATCAGATCCGATAAGAATAGTATTTTCATTTAAAAACAATTTCACCAATAATAGAGTGTGTGATAGCTTTTTACGAAACACATATGAGAGTAAAAATTATAACTGATATTAAGAATTTGTGTTCATATTTTGCAAAATTTACATTATTTTATTTTATATAAATTAAGTTCACATTTTAAAAAGGGAAAAAAATGTTCTGTCGGTTTATGTTTCCTTTTTTAAATATATACTAACTACTGGTTTAAATATAAACTAACGTCCTAATCATACGTATCTATAGTAATATCTATACCTCTTTCTGTTTTCATTCATGTATATATATATTATTATATCAATATATATATAGTCAGCAATGTTTATAGTACTGCAGCATCCATTTTTTAAATTTCGATTGCTCATGTGTCCGTTATTTAGTAGTTTACTTACTGTCTTTATGTTTTTCGATTTTGATTGATGGATGTTCATTTCTCATTTGTAGAGAATTAGACTATATATATATATATATATATATATATATATATATATATATATATATATATATATATGTGTGTGTGTGTGTGTGTGTGTGTGTGTGTGTGTGTGTGTGTGTGTGTGTGTGTGTGTGTGTAAGTATAATAAAATTTGATTTGAAATTAAACTCTCTGCACAGAGCGCTGAACTTTTATTTTCCATTATATCTTCAAGTATTATTTAATCACCCAATTATTTCTCCGAAACAGATGTACTAACCACTAAACACTTCTAATCTAAGTTTCTTATATTTAATATATATATACGTCAGCCTTAACTTTCAAGTTCAACTCATAAAATAAGAGATACATTACACATCTGGGCTTAACTGGTAAAAACATTTAGATTTAACTTTCGCATCATTTTTCTGTCAGCGACAGATCATCTAGAGAGGTGGCTGAATAAAGACCTTTTGTAAAAATTATGATTGGCTCTGAATTGAAACATGTCAGAATAAAATCCGGCATAATATACCTGCTAATAGATTTGGAATCTTTAACTTAAATCTATTCTTAGAATTAAAGAATTTAAAAAATTTTATTTTTATTATTTATTTAATTTTATCTTGTGAAGTGCTGTAATTTTCATAGAACTCCTCCGAAAGCACTGTATCTCTCTTAGCTGTAAGCAGCGTTACCGGAGAATATAAGCGTCCCTAACCCGGGAAAGAATATGCTCTTCTATCATCAAAGAAATAAAATAATTTTCTTCTTCTAACGGAATTTTGAAAAATCAAATTTTAATAATGGAAACACAAAGGTGATGATGACGAAGAAAAAAAGAAGTGCACTTCAACATTCAATAAATGGAAAAATGTATAATAATACTGTGGCTTTGACCAACATGGAATACAAAATTGAAGGAGAAACATCGAAATAATTTTTAAAATGAAATAAGTGGACAGCAACACATGTGGATTACCATTCACCAAAAATTTCTGCCAATAAGAAATATAGGTCATCTGAAATAATAAGTTTACATTTAAGTAATACATGAATAACTGAATTTTGCTTAACAATACTTTTCGAAGTAGAGTAATATAATATGATTTTAAATTGTTATAGTATATTATGTATTAAAGGATATTGTTTATACTTTAATGAGAAAGCAAAGTGTATCGTTTTATTGTACACAATTTTGAGAAATTTTAATGTACTCCATTGTTTTATTTTAAAAAGCGGAATGAACTACCATTTATGATAGATAATTGTGTTTTCAAATTGAAAGATATCAATTTCGTTATTAGAGAAATGACTCTAATCTACTAAAACTAATGATATAGATCTTGATAAGAAACGAAAATAAAGTAATATTGCATTATTTTTTTCTCCACTAAATTTTATTATTTTGTTATATATTTCATTCATCAGTAACTTTATTGTATGTAATTTAATTTTATTTCCTTTTGAAATTGTGTGCTTTGATATACTGGCCACATATCAAGATTTCCTGTTTCTCGAGATTTTCCTTATCTAACTTTAAATAAATTTTACAAATTGAAGCTTATTTTTAGATATTATACAGTGGATGAAAGAGAATTTAATCATTATAAATTTTGTATATATCATGAAACATTAAGAGGACGTGTTTAATTTGATATGTACACCTGTTATTGTCTTATTATTAGCATCCCTGAACATCTGTAATTTTATCACGCAGATTTCTCAGAGAGATGTGTTCAAAAATATTAATAATAAACTGTATCATAAGTATTATGATAAAGTTTATATTAGTGAATGTGTGGTGTAAGTGAAAGAGAAGAATTTGGTGTATGAAATGAGTGCACTTAGAAGGTTACAGAGAGATTAAAAATATTTTATGCTGTATTTTTAATTAAAAGTGAATATTGTGAAAATTCTATTTCATCAAGTCGTAGTTTTCGTTGAAACAAAATACTAAAGGTCATGATAGACTTATTTCTGGAAGCAAGTCTAATTTTTCGACTCAAAATTAATAAAGAGCTGTTATATCCTTATATAATTCTTATATTCTTATAATTATTGTATTTTCATATTCTTATATTTTTATAACGCGTATAAAATAAAATATGGTTCATTGTGTTGAATAGTGTGTATAAGTTGCTGTACACCCCGTTTTCATATTATTAATCATTTCATTTTATTAGTGTCTATAGTTTATTGCTTTTAAAATTGTTTATCATACATGCAGAATTTTGTGTAACAATATTAGTAATTACTACGATGGCGCCAGGGTAGATTTAATAAAAAATGTTTTATCTTAGTATATATATTTGTATATCATTAATTCTTATACCCACAATCTTATTGTTTGATATGATATTAGTTTCCAATATAAAAAAAGAGAATACATTATCTGTTAACTATAATATGAATCTAATATTATGAGAGAAAGTACAGGATTCCTCCTATGAAATTAATACATTTATTCTGTTTAATACAATAGGATTAAGATGAATATATTTATGTGTTTATATATATTGTAAAATTGAAGCTTAAAATAAATTTCAAGAGAGCAATTAGTTTAAAAATAGAAAGTTTAGGAATTTTATGTATGTTTAATGAGGAGAAAAATGTAAAAATGCTCATTTTAGTAATTTTTTTTTCTCCTGGACTTCTTAAATGATCTTTTTCAGTCAGGTGAACACTAATGATAATTAAACATTAGATCAATCCGTACACACGAATGTTTCGTTCCTTTAAAACCTCATTAAGTTAAAAGTTTTCCTAATGTAATACACTATTGCGTGTCTTTCTAATAAAATGGAAAATAAAAAGTCATGAAAGTGAATATATCGTAAAACAAAGGTTACCTTCGACCTCCAAAAAAAGTTATTTCTTTGGTCCTGAAAAACAACAACGAAGTTTAATATTGTTGTTTAAGCTATTGTTGTTTACAAAAAAAGCTATTAATATAATGTTATGAAAAAGGAAGATTTCATTTTCTCTTAAAGCACATTGTTTGCTAAAAAAATAGCAATATAACAGATAAACTCACATTGATTATAGGGGTAAATTATTACGTTATAAGTCGTTTTTACTGAGGACGGAGCAATTACTTTTATGTAATTTCTTTATTTTATATCACATGTCTGTGATGTAAATGTAGTAGAATTGTAATAAGTTCAAAACAATTTTCTTCCTCCAGGCAAATGAACTGGTGCGTTCTGTGCCGTGAATACAAGTGATGATACCAGTTACATTTCAAAGATGTACAAAGGAACAAATTGCCTCGCATGAACTTTTCGTGAAATTTAATTATACACTGCGGGCCATACACAATGCAACTGCCTAAATGAGACATGGAAACCATGTGGAATTTACAACATGCGTTTGCGGTCGTGGAATACACTAATCATTGGCATTATAGCGCCGACGCACATCACAGGTGACCGCAACGCCACCCGCAAGCAATGTGTAAAGGGAGAACTGATTGGCAATTTGAAGTACGGCACTTTTTTTCTTTTTTTTTTTGCATACTCTGTTTACCTGTGCCTCGTAGATAACATCGAGCGTCTTTTGACCAAATTTCTGAATTCGACCGAGGAAGAATATTAGCCTATAGTGATTGCAGATTATCCTTCAGAGAAATCGTTCAACATGCTGTACGAAAATAAGCAACTGTGATGAGGATCTATCATCGCTGGATGCAGGAGGAAACGACAGACCAACGGGGCTGATCGCACCCATCTAGTTGTCCAGCAATCGGTATCATGGTTTAGGCTGGTATTAGATTGCATTTCCGCACATCTGTAGAATTCATTGACGGTACAACGAACAGCCAGCGTTATATCTCAGAGGTGTTGGAGTCTGTGGTTCTCACATATATCCAGCGACTGCTACCAGTCATATTCCTCCAGGATAATGCGTGATCACACAATGTTCAGGAGCTCTTCTTTACCCATCAGATTGAACTGCTTCATTGGCCTCTTAATCTCCCGATTTATCGCCAATTGAAAACTGGTGGTCCATGCTGCCCGGTACACCACCTGCTACTACGCCAAATCAACTTTGGAAATACATGGAAAGCACATGGACTGTTGCACTCAACGGTTATAGCCAAAAATGGAGGCTGCTCTATCTATTGATATTGTCATCATCCACACGTCACAAGACACTGTAATTTTAATTCTTTCATATTTGCACAACATATTTTCTTTCAAATAAATTTCGCTGTGATAGCTCTGGTACTTCTTGGTGTTGCTATTTGAGTGTTCAGAAGTTTGTAATAGGAAAGTGTAAGTAATGGAGATTTCGATACAATAGTTTTATTTTATTTTTATTTTTTTGTCATTGATTTTTTTTTCAAAAACGGGAAAATTTACATTTAAGAACACTGAATTATCTAGTTCAGGCAATATCGGTGAACATTGTCTTATGATAACTGTAGGTAGTTTATCAGTGACCAATATAATTATCGGCAGACCAAATATAAAATTGTTAAAATAAAGACATTTTTTTGCTAAGTATATGGGATGTGATCAATAGGGGGATTATCTCTAAATAAAGAAATACATCTTGATAATTATGCGCCAATACCTTACTATGTGTCATTTTTGTTTTGCAGAAACAAAACTTTTGTTTTGTATTTAATGCAGCTGACAATAAAAATGCAAGTATGCTTTTGTCCTACAAAGATTGAAAAGGCAAACAAAATAAAAAGAAAAAAGAATAATGATATAGAGAATACAGAACGTAATAATCTTTACATAAAATCTGAAGTACAAAAAATAATCACACAAAATGAAAATAATAAAGGATAGAGGTCTTAAAGAGATCAAAAGTAGATCAAGTCTAAAGTCAATGAAAGAGATAGCTAGCCTCCCAAAATCTTTGAAAAACTACTGTTCTGAGAGAGCGCTGAGCAGAGATGTCCAGACATCAGCACCACAACATTGAAACAAAGTTGGCTGTAGTATCAACTACTTGGACTCTCTGAAATTTAAGTATTTAAAAGAACACGCAATTTAGCTGGACAAAAGACAGCTAAGACTCTCCATCTAAGGTATTCTGAGAAATCATAGGTCAACACTCTCTCTCTCCTAGAGTTTACCAATATATTCTTTTTTAGTTGTGATAACTACATGGACTTAAAGGTCATATCTGGTTTTATCGATATAGACTTATAACCTACTTGGCCCTTTTAAACTAGAATGATATGGCATCTGCTTTTTATCAACTCATCTGCCTTTTCATTGTATAAAAATATAGCAACAAGAATTAAAAAAAAAGAATATTCTTTATTTTATCTCTCGAAGAAACAGGTTCTTTGCGTTCTTTAAATATCTAAATTTAAATAGTTTTCTATTGTCTTTAATTTTATTGCTATTTAAATATACCCGAATCACAGATGTTGCACTGTATAGTGACTCGAAAAATATAATTTCGAATTTTTCTTGACACACTGATATACACACTCATCCAATCACTTTCTTAATTATGCTCTTATGAATTTTTTGGAAAACTATTTAATCATTACCTATTGTTTTTATTCACATATTCCGTTTTGTTTTACTTTCTTGGCCAAAAATTTGTGTTAAATATTTTAACACTATCATTATTACTTTATATTAAATAAGTTATAAAATAAATAATTACAAGTTCTTCCATTTCCTTTAGAAAAACTTTTTCATAATTCTGTAGGAAACATAACATATTTTTCCTTTATGATTTAATTTCATATATATATATATTCCTAATATCTCTCTTCTCAATATTATTTCTTCTTCCAAAAATGAAAGTTACTATTTTTTGTTACAATTTTTATATTTATTTAATGAAACATTACTTAAGATATATTTAAACGTGTTTCACATTATGTAATATATTTTTAATAATAATATTTTTTTCCTTTTGACATTTGACAAAGATAGAGAAAAAACCATATAAAACTGAAACATTTTCTGAAAAATAATTCCATGAATAGAATAAAAATATGAGAATCCAACTTTTTTTCTTCTATCAACACATACAACACAAATCAAAGTGTCTAGAAATGAAACTTCTGCAAGTTTCATGATTAATACACGTTACTGCCATTTTTAAAGCTCTCGCTTTTTTACCCCTTCGAATCATTTTGTATTCTGTCCCGCTCTGCATGAAGAAACATCCCCCGTTGAAATAAATTGAATTCGTTACAATGAGCTGCCTCAAGATAAATGATCGCAACAATCGAATACGGTACGAAAATTCTAACTCCGGAACAAACTGTTCAAAGAAGCAGCACGAGGTACAGAAAAATAACTTTTTTCTGCATTTCTTTTCAGGAATGGAATTTTCTCGAATACTTTCACGATGCGATCGGTTCAACATATTTCATGGAAGAGGTCAAAAGTGAATTTTATGAGGATCTTTCAATTGTCATTGCAGCATTTTTTTCATCATGAAGTATAATTTTAATTGGCTGGTTCTTATGTCTGGAGAGCTTCCAGACATTAATCCTTCAAACATGTAATAAAATATCACACACAGACTTCGTAAAAGTTTAATCTATTATATTTTCTTGGGATTGAATTCAGTTACTTGTAATAAATGAAGTGAAATATACAGGGTTACTTATAATTCTCCTCCTCATATCGAGTGAATGAGTGAATGTTAACGTCACACTGTTCAGTTATATGGGGGCGTTTGGCATTTGACCTCGTAATTTTGAACCATGGTCAAGTGACGAGGACAAAACCTGAGCTGGCACCCCCTCTCCTAACTATCACATCACACCAACGGAAGGGCGTTTGAGCTCTCGACAGATTTAACGTTCATCGCTCCCCTACATGACGGTTCTTTAGTGGTACTGGGCTTTAACTCATGACATGTCTGCCATGATCCGATACATTGACCACTGGGCTACCTCAGCCCGTCCGTTGCTTCGAAACGCTGTAGTAAGAAAAAAACTAATAAGAACTCATAAAAAAGAGATTATTTGAAGGAAAAGGAATACAGATACAATCCAAGTTTTATTTATTTATTTTTCAGGTGTTCTATGTGTAAAACATTTGATATAAGAGATACATCACAATCCAATAGACCAGTGTTCTTCTGCCACTCCTTATTCAACATAGTTCTATCAACGTTAATGGTAACACGTGTATCCTTTCCATGCTATCCAAAATTTTAAGACCACTTTTTCGAGCCTCATTTGACACATGATGTAGAATTATTTGAAGGTACATCACATGGTGTCAATAACGTAAATAATACCTTGTTTAGTGGGGCTAGAACTTTCTTTCATATTGATGTCACGTAACCAAAAATTTACAAATAGAACACAAGTAAATTATCGGAACCCTAAAACCTCAGGTGTAGTTTGGAACACTGAATAGACATACATTGTTATAAAACTAATCACTTTTCTTTTTGTTGAATTATTTTATGATAAATCAAGATAATAGGCCAGAGAGCAATCAATTTAGCAAATAGGTTAAAATTGTAAGACAAATAATTAAACACTTACCCGAGTGTAGCACTCGTCAGATCTGTTCTGGATTGACTCTAATTCAGTATAAAACTTCTGCTCCCTTTCACTAAGATTTCCGAAAGGCACTTCACTAATTTCCTAGAAATGTAAGCGTTGGGTTTAATCATTACGCTGTTATTAAATTACACTCGAATTAGCATAAATTAAAGTTCTCTCAACCGAGGGTGGTTTTAAACTCAAACAAACATTAAAGAAGTATTTCCACTAAAGGAGTATTAGAAGTACAAGAATTTTGATCCGTCGCAAAAGTATATAAATAAAACTTAAATTGCTTCTGCACACTTTCAAATGTTCTTTTTTTCTATTTTTTCATCAAGTATTTTTAATATAACACTGCAAAACCCGAGAGAATTATTAATCGCCCAGTAAAGTATATAAAATACTTTTAAGGTATATATATATATATATATATATATATATATATATATATACATATATATATATAAGGCCCGATTAGCTCTAACTGTAAAGTTATCATTATCTTATGTATACACGTACATGAGAAAACTTTCTCCATATCTTGAGAAAAAAATGAGGGGAAAATAAAATTCTAGTCTCCATTTATATAAATGATATTGTGGAAAATCGTAATATTGAGATAAAAATAAAAGGCTCGCCTACAGTAGGAAACAACCTATGATTGGTTTTTAAAGACACGACATTCTTCAGCAACGGATATAGACATCGTTAGATCATTTTTCTCTTCAAATGAATCCATCAAAATAGGTTATGACTTCTGGGGGAGCTGTCAGGGGGAAAACACATGTGGCTGAAGAATATCACTAACGTATCTCAGGGATATCATGTTGCCATAGATGAATAATAGGAATGATTGTGAGTTATATGTGATGACAGACTATACAATCACACATGCGTCATGTGTGATGGCAGACCATACCACTACATTTGTATCATATGTGAGGAAAGACCATACCATCACATTTGTATCATATGTGATGACAGACCATACCATCAATTTAATTTGTGGGAGCGTTGTGCCACTATACAGAGTATGTACGATTGAGGCGTTCAACGCAAGCTCTCCACGCGCGTACAAGATCGTAATTGCTGCCTAATTTATATATAGATTCGTCATTGAAAACGTATTAATTCCATTTAGATTCAGTTCAATTCCTACAATTGTGAAAAAAACTAAAAAAGGAGGGAATAGTGAATAGGTGTCAATGTCAGCACAGCTTATGGACTCTGCAAAAGTATCTATGATTTAGGTAGGTGACTGGCAATGTTACGGCAATGTCAAAAGAAATATATTATAGTGTTAAATACATATTATTCTTAACTTGGCAGTCAGTAAAAGATACTTGATCAATTTGAACTAATATTTAATACCAATTTTAGTCTGTAATAGTAAAAGTCGAATAATAATTTCAAATATTGAAAAACAATTTAAGATATCCAAATATATCTCTGTTGTTGTGGTTTGCTTTTTTTTCTACAAAATAAAGCTAAATTTTACTCAATGTTTCTTTAGTAATACTTCAAAAGCATCTTAGCCAAATTTTAAATCAAAAACATTTGAACTTTTCAATTTTTAATTTTTTATATTTCCATACTTATATGCTAGCAATCGTTTCACATATCACATGTTGAAACACGACTGAAAATAGTTTTAACTTCGCATTTTATTTTTCGGGGAAAAGGGTTAAGTATTTGAGGGAAAAGAATATATATATATTAACATTTTCTTCAAAATTAATACGTGACCATGGCAGCCTAGTGGTCAAGGTATTAGATTGTGGCTGGCATGTCATGAAATCGATCCCAGTACAACTAAAGACCCCTCAGTGTAGGGGTGCAAAGTGGTGTGGAGTGTTAGTTAGAAGAGGGAGGTGCCATGACCATGGTTCAAAATTAAGAGGTCCGTCACCGAAAACTTTCGTGTAGCTCAAGAGTGCGACGTTAATATTAAGTCGTTAACTCATTGAAAATAAATATTAATAATTTTTTTATTTAAAAATAGAACAAAATAAAATCCTTGAATAAAATTCTTATGCTATTTATCATATTAACGTATTGAAAATTATTTTTCATGAACAGAATGAAAACTTACACAACTTGTTTTTTTAAACTTCCAAACACTACAAACTAGACATCCGGTTTACCTACAAAAATGAGAGAAAATTTAAATTTTGAAGACTGAAAAACTTATTTCTTCCTTCAACCATCATTGATATCTCGCACCATAGTTTTTCATGACTCCGTGTCTTATGTTATTTCTCGTCTTCTCTCCTTTGAGCCATTTCGAACACAAATGCCTGGAGAGACAGCTCTTGCTGAACTAAATTCAGTTCGTTACAATGACCTGTCTGAAGATAAATGATTGCAAGCAATCGGACATGTTATGAGAATTCAAACTCTAGAACAAAATATTCATGAATGAAAGATGTGAAGCTGAAAAAGAAGAATCCAGCGACGTTCAACTTGAAGAATGAAGTTTTTCTCGAATTCCTTCAAGTATCGGTCTGTTGAACGCGTCACTGGGAAAATGGAGAGGCGATTCTAATCCATATATTTCATTCTCAATGCAGACATTTCTTTTTAACCCTTACAAGTTTTTAAAATGTATTTTTAAATCTAATAGATTTTTTAACTGATTTCTAACTGGAATTTACTTTATAATTTAGTAAAACCTACAGTTTTTAAGATAAATACATAATTTTGAAATATATGTATCATTTTTTGGAGGGGAGAATACTTCATTCGCTTAATTTTAATTATGTGCATATCATATTCAGATAAGTGTCTTTTTTACATAATGAATGATGCAGCTATGCTTAAGATAGCACAAATTACGTTTTGATGATTTAAAAGGATATATTGAATTACATTACAAACTGTGATAACAGTAAAAAATAATATTATGATATAATATAACTTTTTTCCTGTATTGGTTATTCTACTTCAAGCCTAGTGCACACCCAAGGAGCTAGCATCATATTTTAGTGTTGCACCCACACACACATTTAGGCTATACCAATTACCGCAAATAATTTTGACGTTCAATTTCTGCTCCAGATAGAGGAACCTGAGCTCTGTCAATGCGAAATTTGTACTAAAAAATTTAATTTTGCCTATAGCTTCCAAGCCAATCGTACACTCAAGGGATCTTTTTCATGCCATATAATCATACGACTATCTACTTTCTGCATCAGGAACATCCACCGACTTGGGCAGGAGTCAAACCCGCAAACCTGGATACAGAAGGACAGCAACAAACCAATTGCGCCACCCAGCCGGTGGCAGCAGTATATGTTAATATAGTATGACCGATATGTTATTAATATAATTGGGACCGTATCGAGAGGTATATATTCTATAAATTTAATGAAAAAATTACATTACTTATGAAAAAAATTCGAAAATGAGAAACATGTACTTAAATCTTTTAAAACTTATGCATTTAAAAATAATCATGCATTTTTTTCAACCCAGAAGTTAAGTTAAATAAAAATGCATACTTTTTTTTTCTCTGGATGAGTTTCCATCTTTACATTTTAGAGTCAAGTAATAATATTATACAGTATAAAATATAAGCAAAGCTTTTTGCGTCAGTTGCACTCTGAGTTAAATAATTTCTGACAAAAAAATTGTAAAAATTATTATATAATTATATAGTAATCATTAATTACGTAGCTAATTCATGAAAGCTGTTTTAAAAATATGATCTCAGTAGTTAGATGACTTTTTCCAAATCTAAGTTCGATAATTGATTGAGCAATTTATTGTCATATTTTATTTAACCGTTTAATTGTTTAATAATTTTACCACAGATGTTCTCCTTTAACTCATCTATTTTTAGTACTATATCAGCTAATGAATAAACTTTTAACTCGAGAAAATCCGTGCATTCAATACTAACCATACTAGGCACGGGGTGACTGATTCACTCCAATCCTTTTTTCTGTAACTATTTTTAATGTGCAAGTAAAAAATTGCACTTCGAGTGACTCATTTAATTTTGAGAAAGTACACTTATCTATTTTTCAGTACTTTTCAATTTTTCTTCGATAATTTAAGAGAAAATTGAACTGAACTGAACTGAAGTAAAATGTTTTAAATGAATGTTAATTTTAAAAAAGACACACAAATCACATACACTTTTAGCTAACACTACATGAATGATATTTGTAGGCAAAATTCACATATTTTTTCAGGTTATTCTATTTTATTGCCCTTTAATGATTGACGAATTGCATGTTGCACTTTTTCTTGTTTGCGTCTTTTTGACTGAGTCCATTGTTTCTTGTGTTACACTTTTGGCTTCATTTCTTTCTTGATGAAGTTTTTAGGTACAGTTTGATAATTTTCCTTTCAACTGAAATGTTTCATGCTCATCATTTTTCTCATATTTACATTCGCGATCATGATTAATGCCCATTTTTCCATCAAGTCCTTCCCTTGATGGATCACTTTCAACTTCATCCAATAGTAATTGCAGATGATAATTTATTTTTTTATATTCTGCTCATTTACATTTATAAACCATAATGCGTCATACAATACAGCTATCAAAATCACCACGTTGTCCTCAGGGGAAAATAAAAAGCCGATTCTTAGAAAATATTTTAAAACAAAAGTGGTTGTGGGGGAGACTCACTCACCTAGAAGAGTTAAAAAAGTTGTGATACCCCCCGTGGCCCGGGGGTATCATCTTTTCATCTACAAGACCTAGACTTATAGGAATAAATGATTGATCACTCAAATTCTCTATAATAAATCTAATTTATTATTGTCTAAATATATTAGGTCGGTGAAAAAGAAATCCATTACTTTTTCGGTAGATGGCTCTAGAGTCGATATCTCGTGGAGTACCGATCAAGCAATTTAAAATTTAGGCTGGTTGTGAAGGTTCCATTTCACTCTAAAAAAATTATTTGCTGTTTTTCGTTTGGTCAATTCAATTGTTAGTTACGGGGTGTTTAAAATAGAAGTCAACAAAGATAAAATTCGGTATATTTTACAATTTTCTTTGATAAAAGCGAAAATGTAAGCCAGGTAGCTGAAAAAGTAAATGGTGTTTACGGTCCAAATACTGTAACAGCTATGTACGTGCAATTTTGGTTTCGTCGATTCCGATCAGGCATTTTCGATGTTAAAGGTGCACCTCGCACATGCAGGCACATTATCGAAAATATCGATAAAATCACAAAAATAATCGAAATTGACAGACATGTTGGTGGTCGTTGCATCGCCCAGGAGCTAAAGATAAACGATAAAACAGTTTTAATGCAGAAAGTTTTAAGCATAATCAGTTTTGCGCACAGTCCGAATAAAAAAGAAGCTCGATGTTTAGGTGCAATACCAATTAACACCAAAACACATGATGGACACCATTCACAATTTCAGCCATCTGGTTTGCCTTTTCATCTTTATCAAAGAAAAACTGTAAAATGTACCGAATTTTCTCTTTGATGACTTCCATTGTTTACACGTTCTAACTCAGAACTGACCAGCTTGTTAGGAGTCGTAGCATCGCTCAGGAGCTAAAGAACGACCATAAAACAGTTTTAAGCCTTTTGAGCAAAGTTCGATTCAAAAAGAAGCTCGATGTTTGGGTGCGGCACCAATTCACAACAAAAACATGATGGATCAAATTTCTATCTGCGAATCCATGGCAAAACGGAATGAAATTGACCCATTTTCAAAGCGGATGGTGCCTGGGGGTAAGAAATTGGTTCATGTACGATAATATTGTGCGAAAACGATCATGGTCGAAGCACAGTGAAGCAGCTCAAACGGTAGCCAAACCAGGACTAACGGCCAGGAAGGTTCTACTGTGTATTTCGTGAGACTGGAAAAGAATAATTTATTATGAGTTATTTCGGTATGACCAAACACTAAATTCAGATATCTATTGTCAACAAGTGGACCATTTGAAGCTAGATTTTGACCACAAACAGCCAGAATTTGCCAACAGAAGATGTTTGTGTTCAATCAGGACAATGCCAGGCCACATATGTCTGTAGCGACTCGCCCGATACTCTGGAACCTTGGTTGGGAAGCTTTAATGCATCCCCCATATAGTCTGGACCTGACATTAAGTGATTATCTCCTTTTTCTCTTATTGCAAAACTATCTGAGTGATAAGATATTGGGACCAAGAGAAGATTGTGAAAATCGATTATACTAGAGTTTTTTGTCAATAAGGACCAAAACTTCTACGAGAGAGGTATTATGAAACTACTTTTAAAATGACAACATATTATGCAACAAAACGGTGTATATTTGATCCAAATCGGACAATCCGAAGTATGTTAAGTAAAGTCTTGAATTTCATTAAAAAATAATGGATTTCTTGTTCCCCAACCTAATATATTGATCAACGCAACACAGGTATGATTAGAAGGGTATGATCAGGAGTGATACTTCGTAATTATGAATTCTAAGTCAATAGCACCTGGAATCCTACTCACTACATTTATGGAAAGCTATCCTAAGAATCATTATCCACTTTAGATTCCTTAATACACTAAAGTCCGTTCTATAACTTCTCTATAATTTCTCTTCTATAATCAATCGCTTACCAATATCTCACGGTGATCATCACCTCGGCCTTCAGTCTCTTCTTGTATTCTATTCTTCTGCTATTATTCTTCCATACTATTACTATCCGACTTCTATTCTACTATCCGGCTTCTACTTTACTAACACGCTAGTGCTAAATCTTCATAATATTGGGTCGTTCGGTAAGTAATTTCGTTTTTTCCCGACAGAGGATTTAATTGTATTTTTTTGCACCTAACTTTACATTTAAGGCGTATAATTTGTATATGCCTTGAGAGCTCATATAACAAGGCTGGTGTGTGAAAAATTTCAATTAATTCTACGCAGTAATTTTTGGTTGGTGCCCTTTTAAATATGGAGAGCGATAAGCAGCATTTTCAACATATCTTCCTGTTTTACTACAGAAAGTGTAAAAATGCTGTTCAAGTCAGAAAGAACGTGACCGATGTGTATGGAGAAGGAGTGTTGACAATAGGCGAGTGCCAGAACTGGTTCGCTAAATTTTGATCCGGCAATTTTGATGTCGAAGATGCACCACGTTCTGGAAAGCCGGTTGAAGCTGATAAAGGCATTAGTTGATGCGAAACAGCGAATAACAACACGTGAGATCGGATTGAGGTTAAATTTATCAAATTCAACAGTTTATGACCACTTGAAAGCCTGGGATTATCCTCGAAGCTCGATGTGTGGGTTCCCCATGTTCTCACAGAGAAATCGGCGTCGCCGCATTGACTTCTGCGATTCGCTTCTCAAAAGTCACGAAAACGATCCATTTTTGAAGCGCATCATCACTGGGGACGAAAAGGGTCATGGAGCAAAAAAGATGAACAGGCTCAAACCATTTCCAAAGCAGAGATTCACCAAAAATGAAATGCTGTCAGTTTGGTGGGATTTAAAATGAATCGGTTTTTTTTTAGCTTTCACCAGATAACACAAATATTAATTCGGAAGTTTACTGTCCTCAGCTGGACGAACTGGATGATGCACTTCAACAGAAAAGGTCAGAACTAATCAACAGGAAAGGTGTAGTGTTTTAACAAGACAACGCGAAATCTCACACAAGTTTGGTCACTCGCCAAAAGCTTTTACAGCTTAAATGGGATACAATGCCACGACCACTATATTCTCCAGACCTGGCATCATCGGACTATTAATTGCTCCGGTCACTTCAAATTTATTTAGATGGTAAAACCTTCACCTGAAATGAGGAGGTCAAAAACCACCCGATCAGTTTTTTGCCAGCAAAGACCAAAAAAATTTATGTGCGTGGAATTATGATACTACAAGAAAGATGGCAAAAGGTGTTGGTCCAGAACCGCCCATTTATAATTTAATAAAATATTTGTTTATTATACGAAAAATGTGTCTTTCATTTCCACACAAAAAAACGAAATTACTTTCCGACCAATCCAATATATTCATTAACTAATCATTATATCCTGGTTTCTTCTTGAGATGCTTGGATTGAATGTTTAAATAAATGATAATCAAAAATATACGGAAACATTTACAGTAGACATTTATGCATATAAATAAACATAAAAATTAATTTTAAATTCGAGCTATTCAAAAACATTCGAATTATTCTTCAAAAATATCTATTTATGCAAAATACCTCAACATTTATCTTTTTTTAAAAGCTAACTGAATAAGTAATTAAAATCTGGATATTTTTTTGAAATCTCGACCGTATAAAGCTAGAAATGTTATGTTAGAAATTCCATATGAAATTTCGAAAAAAATGTATCGCGCAGTTAAAAATTATTTACTATAAGTTCTAGTAACTCTTTGAGTGTGTAGAGTTTATCAACTCCTCATAAGTTTTTCATTAAGATCTGTGCGTGCGCAGGATCTAGAGCAATTGCGGGCAGTGCTTACTCGTGCAAGCACCTTTAATGCAATCTGCGCATGCATTAGATTTTCTACAAAAGCGACCCCGCGCTTTCGTTCCCTCTCTTCCGGACTCCAGACTTCCTTCGTAGCGCACGTATCCCTCCGAGAGCAGATGATAGAACTCGAAGAATAAACTGAGTTTTACATCCAAATGCATCGCCTCGTATAGTAACTCTCCTGTTTCCTACATTGGTGACCCGAACAATTCACGAAAATCAACCTTTATTTGAATATTTATTTTACTGAAGAAATGGCGGAAATAACTGCAGTTAAAATTCCTCTTTTAATTTCAATGACCCTCAACTCTGGTTCTCCACGTGCGAACGAACTTTTGCCCTCGGAGTACCGAAGGCGATTACGGACACTTTCACAAAATTTAATTATATTGTGTCCAACCTGCCACCGGAAGCCGCCGCAATTGTAGGGATTTCATAATAACTCCTGATGAAACGGATCCCTACGGCGCCATTAAAAGCTCAACTGATCCAGCGAACCGGCGAGTCGTCCCAACAAGAAATTCGGAAGCTGTTAACCGGCGAAGAGCTAGGAGACAGGAAGCCTTCAGAACTCCTCAGGACAATGAATAGACGTGCAGCTTCGCACAACGTTCCGGAGGAGCTTATGTTGGAACTTTTCTTCAGCAGCTGCCGACCGCAGTGCAAACTATCTTGGCATCCATCACGCCAATAACCGTCGAGAAAGCCGCAGAAGTCGCCGACAGAATGAAGTGAGTACTCCCACCGTTTCACTTTCGACAAACGCCATCGCTTCATCCAGCGAAAATCGTATCCTCCAAGAAATCGAGAGACTGCATAAAGGATAGACGATCTTACAATGAAAAGAAAGAAGAACTCAGAACGAAGAAATAGTTCTCGCCCACGAAATCGTTCCCGAAATCGATCATTTTCACGTTCCAGGGAATCTTGTTGTTGGTATCACAAAAAGTTTCAAGAACGAGCTAAGAAATGCATTCCACCATGCAGCTATAAAGAAAAAAACGAATCCAGCGAGAGTAAATACGACTACCTTCTCGCAGCCACATATTTCACGTCGCCTTTTCATTAAAGACAAATCATCCAACACCGCTTTCCTCATCGATACCGGATCTGACGTCAGCGTTCTCCCAGCTTCACTTTCCGAGAAAAGGAAAGGCAACAGTATTCAGCAACTGTCAGCCGCTAATACATCTCCTATCAACGTTTACGGTAAGAGACTTTTAACCTCGATTTAAATCTGCGAAGGGTATTTAGATGGCCTTTCTTAATAGCTTCTGTTTCTGTACCAATCATTGGAGCTGATTTTTTGTACAATTTTAATATTTCACTGACCTTCGCAATAGAAAATTAATCGATAATGCAACTAAAATTAGTACAAATTGTAAACTCGTTTCTCCTGAAGTGCATTCCATTAAACTCGTTTCTGGTGAAAGCATTTTTCATGATGTTTTGAGAGAATTCCCAGAAATTGTCAAACCGCCTTCTTTCTCACAAGAGGTTACATAATATTAAGCATTTTATCGAGACATCTGGTCCACCTGTTTTTGCTAAGGCAAGACGTTTAGCTCCCGATCGTTTAAAAATTGCCAAATCTGAATTCCAGCACATGTTGAATTTAGGTCATGTTAGACCATCTAAAAGTAATTACGCATCACCTCTTCACATAGTACCTAAAAAGATTCTAATGATTGGAGGCCATTGGGTGACTATCGTGCATTAAACGCCCAAATTAAAAAAGATAAATATTCTATTCCAAACATTTTAGATTTCACTTCAGAGCTGCATGGCAAAATATTTTTTCACACATAGATTTAGTTAAAGCCTATCATCAAATTCCTATAAATGAAGAGGATATACATAAAACTGCAATAATAACCCCATTCGGATTGTATGAGAGCACTCGAATGCAATTCGGCCTTTTAATGCTGCCTCTACTTTTCAACGCTTTGTTGATGAGGTTTTAAGGGGATTAAATTTTGTTTATGCTTTTATTGATGACATTTTAGTTGCATCATCATCTGAAGCCGAGCATATCCAACATCTTCGGTTGCTTTTTCAACGGTTGGATCAATATGGACTCTCTATAAACCCTTCTAAATGTACTTTTGGAGTACCCACCTTAAATTTCCTTGGTTTTCAAGTTTGCAGTTCTGGAATTAAGCCTTTAGAGAGGATAGAGTAGAAGCAATCTTCAAATTTCCTAAACCAACCACCATCACTCAATTGCGTCGTTTTCTTGGAATGCTGAATTACTACAGACGTTTCATTAGACAGGCTGCCCATATCCTTGCACCTTTTAAAAATTTTTAAAGGCATCAGAAATAAAAAACGTCCAAAGCGAAAGGTCAAAATCAAGCCTGAAGAAGCGCTAGAATGGACGGACGAAGCTACTACAGCTTTTGAACTGGTGAAGCAAGCCCTAGCACATGCTACTCTGTTACATCACCCCATGCCAAATGCACCTCTTAGCATTTGGGTTGATGCTTCAGATTTTGCTGTTGGTGGTGCATTAGCACAATTTCATGACAATGTCTGGCAACCACTTGCTTTCTTATCCATGAAATTATCTGCATCCCAAAAGAACTGGTCTACTTACGACCGAGAACTCCTGGCCATATACACAATGGTCAAAGGTTTCGGCACATGTTGGAAGGAAGAGAGTTTGTGATTTACACTGATCAGAAACCTCTCATTTATGCCTTTCAACAGAAAGCTGACAAATGTAGTCCACGTCAACTTAGACACCTGGATTTTATCTCCCAGTTCTCTACGAACATACAACATGTTCCTGGAACTCAGAATTTGGTAGCAGATGCATTATCTCGTATCGAAATTGATTCCATTTCCCAAGCAAGTTGTCTCGATTACAAGGACATTGCTGCAGCCCAATTGGTAGATGAGGAACTTAAACAACTCCTGGAAACCAACTCAACATCTTTAACACTTAAGCAACAATATTTTCCTTTGAAGATATTACTCTTACTTGTGATGTTTCCACCAACGTTTTCGACCTTTCATTCCCAAGGATTATCGCAAAATTGTTTTCCAACATCTCCATGGTCTTTCACATCCTGGAATTGCTGCCTCTACCAAATTAGCAACTCAACGTTTTGTATGGCCAAATATTAGGCGTGATATTAAAACATGGGTTAACTCTTGTCATCCTTGCCAAAGATGCAAGATCTATAGGCACACTAAAGCACCAATCGGTACATTTGCTTTACCTGATGCCAGATTTTCCCAAATTCACGTTGATTTCATTGGTCCCTTTCCACCTTCCAATGGTCAAAGTTACTGCCTGACAGTAGTTGACCGCTTTACGAGATGGATGGAAGTAATCCCAACTGCTGATATGACTGCGGAAACAGTATGTCGAGCATTGTTATCTGTTTGGATATCACGTTTTGGTTGTCCTGCTATTATAACAACAGACCAAGGTACAAACTTTGAATCAAGCCTTTTCAGAGAGCTGAGTAATATTCTCGGCACAAATAGAATACGATGCTGTGCCTATCATCCAAAAGCCAATGGTCTTGTTGAAAGACTGCATCGCCATCTCAAAAGTGCCATCAAAGCACATGAGAATTCAAAGTGGGCGAAATCATTCCAATTGTACTTCTCGGCATGCGTTCTGCTGTGAAGAAAGACATCAATGCTACTTGTGCAGAACTTGTCTATGGAACTACTCTCAGATTGCCATCTGATCTTTTCTCCACAGACAAGATTACTACTACCTGCAACCAAACTTATGTATCATTTTTGCGTGAGAAAATGAGAGCATTACAACCGACACCTACATCTGCTCATTCAAATAGCTCTATTTTTGTGCCAACTTAATTAAAGAGCTGTTCACATGTTTTCTTAAGAATTGATAGTGTCCAGCCACCACTCTCGCAAAATTATACAGGACCTCATAAAGTAATCCGTCGAACAGACAAAGTGTTCACCATCCTCATAAATGGAAAAAGGAAGACAGTTTCCATTGATCGTGTAAAACCAGCTTATGTCTGGGATGACACCGATGATATTCCTCTTACTGGAATATCAAAGCAACAAACAGATGAAACTAATCATCATTCAAAAGACAAAACTATGTCTCACATAAATAAAACTGAACCTCAACCAAATGAGAAAAACTGTAAACAAGACTAGAAGTGGAAGACATGTCAGATTTCCCAAAGATCTGGAACAGTATATAACATAATATGTATGTAATTTTTTTTATTTACATTTACAGTAAATTGCCTTTTGTATAAATTTCAAACACTTAAGATAATTATATTTCAGATATTAATTGGTGAATTGTGTATTTTCAAGCATTTTAGTATGTATATATATTTTTATTCAATTGTTTATTTCTGTGTTTACAAATCTAAAACTATATAAGTTCAGACTACTACAATTAATAACACATATGAATTAATATTACAAATACCTTTTGATAAATGGTATATCAATAATAATATTTGTCTAATTATTTTCTTTCTTCCAAACTTTAAAAAGAAAATGTACTTTATGTGTCAAATCTTGTGTTAAACAAAAGGAAATTCAACATTGTATA
Organism: Trichonephila clavipes; assembly: GCA_019973935.1. Lineage (NCBI taxonomy): Eukaryota > Metazoa > Arthropoda > Arachnida > Araneae > Nephilidae > Trichonephila > Trichonephila clavipes. Next base: position 343,438 of record BMAU01015561.1, read on the forward strand.
TATTAGATAGATTTATTTTTCATTGTGATTGATAGTGGAAAATTTTATATTCTAAACTAGTGTTATACGTGTATATATATACAAAATTTTATTTATTAATTACTTTATTACTGACACTGCTAATACTTGCTGCTAATAATTCTGTATTAACAATGTTATGCCTTGTATGTAAGTGTGCGAGAAGTTAACTCTTGAAAATTCAAGTTATTTTCAACTTCTTTAAAATACTTGTCAGAAATATTGTGTACATTTTGTGTATTTCAGTGTTGTCAACAATATAGAAATTGCCTGTGTTCAGCCAGTATTTGTAAATATCCATTAATTCCTATGCCTTCTATGAGTCTATTACTAGTGATTGAGTACATTTTGATTGCTTATATTTTAAATAATAAACTGTCAAGTTATTAATTCTGGTCTTAGTAAGAATCCCAATTGTTTGTTTACATTAGGATTAACTTTTGATTCTTAACTTTTACAACCCCAAGAATTTATCTTGCTGCTGAAATAATGTAATATTTCAATTGTTATTGTAAAGTTGAATTAGTGAGTACATTTTACATTTAATATGCATAGTTAAATGATTCTACATGTGAATAATCTGCAACATATACCCTGATTTCATATGTATATTACTATTGAAACCTATAATGCTACTGTCATTTCATATAAAATGCAATTTCTAAATGTACATATTTTCAAAATCTTGTTAAGTATTTTGTGCAAATCATTTTTTTTTTATTGTATTGTGTAGACCATGATATTTTCATTCATATTTATTTTAACATTATGTAAATTTTCAACCCTTACAAATTGTATTATCCATTTCCCATGTATATAATGTTTGTATATTGTTTTATGTACCATTTGTTGTATTTCAGTAATTGTATTCTGTATGTATTTATCGTTCGCATACTCTCTGGGGGGATACTCTGTAGAGTTTATCAACTCCTCATAAGTTTTTCATTAAGATCTGTGCGTGCGCAGGATCTAGAGCAATTGCGGGCAGTGCTTACTCGCGCAAGCACCTTTAATGCAATCTGCGCATGCGTTAGATTTTCTACAAAAGCGACCCCGCGCTTTCGTTCCCTCTCTTTTCCGGACTCAGACTTCCTTCGTAGCGCACGTATCCCTCCGAGAGCAGATGATAGAACTCGAAGAATAAACTGAGTTTTACATCCAAATGCATCGCCTCGTATAGTAACTCTCCTGTTTCCTACAAGTGTAATATAAATTTCAAATTTTATTATATAGCTTCTTTGGTATTTTTAAATATATTTCGAAGATTCCATACAATTCAGTTGAAAACTGCATGCTAAGAGCAAAAAATATACTAAAAAAATCGATGAATATGCAATAAAGTTTTACATAGAAGCAAAACTGAGAAGCTATAGCGTAGGAATGAAAAATTTTGAGTATATCTGAAGTAGTTTTCGAAATATTTATTTTAAAGTTCAAAACATTTGTGTGCGTTATGTTATACTTAATATTAATTAAATGGTTAAAATAATATGTTAATAATAGTCATGTAATCGTTTGATGATACATTCATATACTAGTAAAAATTATATAATAGTCATTGTTGCGAATGTCAAGAATTTTATGTAATTTTAATTCACACATTAAAATATTGATGTAGAAAATATAAAATGGCCATCTAAAATACATTAAATATGCAGTCTGCTATAAAATGATCTTGACAAACAAAATACGGCATTTTCACTTACTATGGCAGAGCCGGCTTAGTCAGGGGGCGATCTGGTAAAACAGAGAGGATGCCGCTCTAGCTTTTAAATCTCTCAGGAAAAAAAAAAATATATAAATTACAAATGCAAAAACTAAGTGTTGTAATTTTCCATACATTTTTATAACAACGAAGTGTGTAATTGGCTCCCAATACTTTGTTGTGTTTGACAATATCTAATGCAACCAACTATACTTTAGATAGATTTGCACTACTTTTTCGTAACCATACTCCTTTTAAAATTAATTCGTGCAGCCAAAATACATTTTTTGCACTCTTAAAAATTTATGTAAACTATAACAGTTAATTTTAATTTATGCAACTTGTGAAATGTTCATAATTAACAATTTCCGTCTAAACAGTTTACATGAAAAAAAAGTTTGGACTCCATCATTCTTTAGGAAATTATATAAGATTCAAACACTTTGTTTTATTTTTCTCCGAATAGAGTCGAGTGGTAGTATATCGTGCTTCCACACCACAGGTCTTGGGTTCTATTAACGGGCAGGGCAAGTTCGACTCTGCCTTTCATCCCCGCTACATTGGGTCGATAAATGAGTACCAAGCTTGCTTGGAGTCTTAAACACTGAGACAGACCACCAAATCATTTCATCTATTCATGCACCTCAGCGCCCAATGGTCACGTATATTGGGATGGGCATAGCAGTTCCTGGCCCTCATGGATTGTCGTGCCAATGAGTTTGAGTTTTAAGTTTGACGATTGCCTCACTTTGGGGATACCCCTTAGATAATCATGTATTTACACTCATTTGCAATTAAACATTTTTCTTTCAATTACGTTTATTTCAGAAGGAAGTTTGATTTTTTAAATGTATTTGCTTAATAACATGTATATTTTTGTATTATATGAAAAATTTGATCAATCCAAAATTACATGTTTTTGCTCCTCTAAAAGCTTTTAGGATTTTAGAACTGATCTTACAATCCATATACGTTTTATAGTAGTATATATAAAAATGATAAAGAGACATTTTCACGACTGTGTGAGCTTTTATGCCTCGTTTATAAATATAAAAAATTACATTCAGCTACATTTTTTAAAATGTACTGAAATAAGTTGAGGAATAGGATATTTACATGTTATGAATATTTTTGACTGCAGTAAGCTATATTTATATATTTCAGTTTCTTTACAATTTGAATAGAAGTTGTAAACCATTTTGCGAATAGTTTGATATTGAATATAAACCCATAGGCTGTTTAATATTGTAAATTGTTTTATTTTGATACCAGCACACATTAAAATAAGGCTCATTTGCAGTTATATGATCAGCTTTAGTGATATTTAAATTTTTAAAAATAGTCTACACGTACGAAAACATTCTTTTAAAACCCCACACCACATGCCATATTATGTCTTCAATACAACAGGAAATATTTGTGTATACTCAAAAAATTTAATACGGGATACATTTCAAAATGTTAAAATTGTTTTTAAAATTTGGTATGGAAACATTGTGGAACTGTCGGTTAACTTCGGTGAACAAAATTGTTTCAAGTGTTCTGTTTTGAAAGACAAAATTAATTAGGGAGAACTTTTCTCACAATAGAATTTGTAGTGACTGAATTGCGTGAAAATGTAGTTATCGATGTGTGACATTTTTCCTTCTAATAAAAGAAACAGAAAGATAAGAAATTAAACTTGAGTAGAATATGGTTAGAAGTACTGTCTAGCGCATTTGCAGAAGTATATCCCCATTAAAATTAAAAATTATTGACTGAATGTGCGTTAAGTCCATCAGAAATGCCGATGTAGAAAAGAAATTTTTATTTAATACAAGAAGTTCGAAAATTAGAACACTAGGAATGAAAGTTTAGATTTTTTCCGAAAAATATTCAGTTAACATAAAAATATCATTTATATGATTTTAATTAAAATAAATTAAAAGTATTGAAATATTTTTATGTTATTTTAAATTAAAAATATAATTGAATATAGAGAGAGATCGGTTTTATTTCATAAATATAATCATCGTATGTATATCACCGTATGCTATATTCATTGTCTTATTGTTGAAAAAAGGATGTAGGGCCTTCGCTCCTTTTACCTCATTCCTTTTTTTCCTTTTTTATAAAACAGAAAAGTGAGGGCGTTTTCTTACTCTCATATTCTAAAAATGAATACAGGATGTTTTTTTCTGGTTCAAATCGCAATACAATATATAATATATATATATATATACATATATATTTAAGTTTTAAAAAAATGATAGAATTATAAATATTTTGTTTGAAGAAAATATAATTATTTTTCAACTTCTAACACACTATTTATTTCCTTTTTCCCACCCTTCATTTTGTCTTAATTTTACTGTGACTAAACATATAGGGGAAACAACCCAGTTGCACTACAACTTTCAAATAAGATTGCCGAAGGCAACTTGACAGCTAGCTGTAAACGATTGATCTCTTGGTTCTTACTTTACAAAGGGACCAAACTGAGTCATAAAATTGTCCCCGTTCGACCTTCCAAGTTTTAAAAGAGGGAAAGAAAAGAAGTCTGTTGCATTTTAAAGCGAATGTCAAAATAAGAGTAAATGATTTCGGAATAACTTTTCAGGAGGAAGCTAACCACTCAGAGGGTTAAAACATAGCAATATTTATAATATTGTTAAAATTAAAGTCATGTGGTTATATTTAAATTCTAGAATTGAAACAATTCAATATTTAATACATAAGATAAATGTTCAAGCATTTTTTCAATGTTCCTTTTCTAAGTTATACTATTTCATAAATGACTAAAAAAAAATGTAACAAAAATCTTCTGTAAAGGATTCAAAACTTTCGATGAAATTCAAAATGGCATTTACGTAAATGGTAGATTAAGGCAATGAACAATTTATAAGATTTTTTCATCTAAAGTTATATTAGTGCAAAATCTATTAATACAAAAAAATACCACATTTATATCAAGATTACAATTTTAATAAAATCTCATTGAAATTAATATTACCATATAAAATGAAAGTTAAGAAGTACTAACTAGTTTCATTATGTGTATATATATAATTCGTAAATATTTATAGTAATTTTATTTGAAGGGTGTATAAATCTTACATTAATAAGTGTTTATTAACTCATTTATTTTTAAACAGTTTTGAAGGAGCATAAATAAAGAATGGTCGCTGAGGAACTAACCGTTAAGCAGTATAAAGTAGTTTTTATAACACATTTCTGGAAACACTTGAATATAATTTATATTTCTGATACATTTCCTCTATCTCTCTCTTTCACTATTCCCATACCTGTGTACAAATTTCTTCAAAGAAAATTGGAAATGCATGCATCTAATATGAAACCTGTCAAGAATGTCAATTAATTTAGTAAAAGTAATATCCAGTTTCACTTTAATACGGTTCGAGAACTTCGGAAATCCCACATGCAACACGGCATCCTAGAACATGATTTGACTCTAACACGATTTGAGAATTAGTTAAGTCCCTGGACTACTTTTAAAAATTTGCCCGAGTAGAATTCTAAATTCAGGGTAGTTTCTGGTACCCTATGGATGAAAAGAAGAGCTTTCAAGTTTATCATTGGAATATTTTTATTTCTGTGCTTATGATAGATACGATAACAAAATTTCGAAGTTTATTAGAATTCAAAACCCATTTTGGATATTTTGTGGAAAAATAAATTGTAGTCGGGTACAATTGCTTAGTGAGTGAGGGAAAATGATATGTTAAATTTTTATTTATATAATATATTTTTATAAGTGTTAATTCTATTAATGTATTCTCATCATAATTATAAAATATAACCCAAAATTGAAGGTTTTCGAGATTTCTGAAATATGCATATTAAATCCTTTTATGTAAATATTAATTTTGTATAAGACGGACTCTCAAATCATGGTGTTATGAATAAGAATAAGAATCGATTTATAATTAGAATCTAGGAACATAATTATAATCAATCATGTTAATTGGATGGCGAATGTATTTCGACTTACCGCAATTTTCCTTCCATGCTGGACACCCTAAACATTTCACTTGTCTCTTGTCACTTTATTTTTTACTCATTTTGTAAACTTTTTTTTCTGAAATGGGAGCACCTGACGAAATAAACTGAATTCATTTTATTGAGGTACCTATATATAAAATGTAGCAAGTAATTTATTTCAGTATTAGAGTTCAAACATAGAAACATAATACTCATAGAGGATACATTGGATTTTAAAGAAAAAGGCTTCCACACAATCAATTTGAGGAATGGAATTTTTTTGAAATGCCACCAATGTTGCGGTGCCTCAAAGGCATTTCAGAAAAGGAAGAAATGTTGAACATGAAATACATTTTTTATTACGTATGCAAATAGTAGTATTCTTTGCATTAAGAAATGCCAATTTACTATAAGAATTGCTATCCGAAAAATCAAAAATTAATTACATTATAATAACTTTTAGTACATATATTTTTAAATAACTGGAATGCAGTTCAGGAAAAATTCATCTTTATAGCAATATTATTTTTTTAATGCAACTGATCAAAAAATGTTATAAATGAAATGGATACTACAGAAAAACGTTTTAATATGTATCCGTCTTTCTAATATGGCGTAATATAATATTATTAATAATAAAGGAAATTACAAGTAACTATTGGTCCCGACAGACGTTGTCCTGTGCACACGTCTTAAATCCGAAAAATACCAACTTTTTTGAATAAGTTGTAACAATTTTGAGGGAATTGAGGATTTTTTTTATAAAGAAAGTTATTACAATACCTGAAATTCTCATAGATACAATTACTACAATTCGACCTATCGATTGTGCGTGTTAGTATGTATTTAATATCAATTAAGTTGAATATAGAAGCTAGTTTGACTAGAAACCTAAACTTATTTTGATTAAAGTGTAAAAAGGATGAAGCTGGAGCTATTTTCATAACAGGTATAATTTTTAATGCACAAAAAATGAATTTATCGTAATGCCTTTGAATGTACAATGTTTTGGTTAATCCTTGAAGGGTATAAAAAGCAAATGCGATGGTTTGCCAAACCTCGGGCAAGCAACATAAAATTGGTCGTGCGAAAAGTAAGGGTTTTATAAATCTAAGCCACAAATTGTCTTTGTTTGACCTTGTGACTTATTAATGGTCATAGCAAATGCCAAGTGAATTGGAAATTGCAAACATTCGAATGGGTAGGTGAGTCTGATAAAATCACTGGATGTGTGGTAAAAGTACAACTTCACCTTGAAGTTTGCCGTTCAAAATAGTGGGCTCAAGAATATTGCCCATAATTTTTTATGAACAATCGTGCGCCCTTACATAATTTTGGCGTAATTTTAACTAATTGTGATATCGGTTAGAATTGTGAGTCTAAAACTTTCTCGAACACCCTTGAACCCCAAACAAGAAATATCATCTAAATCGGTCCAGCCGTTTAGAAGGAGTTCAGTCACATACACACGCACAGAAAAATTATATATATAAATATATATGCCGTATCGTTTCGAAATGAATAATCTTTCCGATTCTGTAATTATTTTTGTCTGATATTGATAGAAAAATTAGATTGTAATTTTAAAAATGGCGAAAATATCGGAAAATTCTCCCTCTTCTTTTTTTCTTGCAGCGCATTGCAGGCTTAAAAACAATTTTGCGTTTTTAGGTTTCTAAATAATATCTTTTTTACTAATTTTGATATCGGACCGATCAGTGAATCTAAATTATTCTCGAATCCACTTGAACCCTCACAAAAAATTTCATCAAAATCGGTCCAGCTGTTTAAGAGGAGTTTAGTTACATACACACACACAGAAGATTTTTATATATAAAGATATAGCTTTGGAAATATATAATTAGTATTGTATTTTAACAGTGAGGTTAATGTTTTCCCATTTCGAATCATCATTATCGCCAGAAATAATTTGAAAAAAAAATTGACAGCAATAAAATATATGTTTCATATTATGTATTCAAATTAATCATTACAACTACTTATATTTGTATTACTGAGTGAAATAACCATTTGTAACTCATATGCATCAAATACATTAAACGACATATGTTTTTTTCGTAATCCTTACTAAAAAAAAAAATGTGATTCAATTTATTTTTACAAAATTCCTGTATCTACATTACTCAAAAAACAAGTAATATATACATAAAAAAATCAAGTCAATTCCTATTTTGAAAGGATGAATAGAGAGAAAGTATTTTAGAAACGATTGAAAAATTTAATAAGATATATAGGAATAGTGTGTGTGTGTAGCATAATAGGAGGAAATTAAAAAAAAACATAGTTTGTATGCATTGTTGTAACAATGCACACCCGGTTTGGCTGAAAAACCGGTTTTCACGCCAGCTTTTGTCTTTGTTTTAAAAGTACCCTAAAAGCATGCTTTTGTAATAAAATTGACAGTTTTTTTCTATGATTTTTTTTTATAGGCCCATCCTATTAGCTCTATAAAAATACCCAGATTTTTATTTTTATTTCACAAAGATAAAGACTGCAAGTTTTTTAGTAAAAACCGATGACATAACATAACATGTCAAATATTAAAATTCCTTTTTTACTCGAAATGTGTTTTTTTCAAAAAGCACAAACAGGGACAACGATTGCTCAAAACGTTTTTAAAATAATTTGTTATTTTTTTGTATGTTCCTTATAACAGTAGAAATGTTTTACTATCACACTTATCAATCGATGTTGTATTACAAATTTTTTAGTTCTTTATGTGAATATAATCACTGCTTTTTTAAGCAAAATCTCATATAATAACTTAGATAAAGTTTTCTAGTTTTTGTAAAAATTAAAATATTTCTTATCCTGAACGTCATTTTAAAAAAGAATTGCAAATTAGTAATCAAAATAGAAAAAAAATGAGAATTTGTTCATTTACTTTTTATACAGAGCGGGACCCGTTTATGTAATTTTGTGTCAATTTTTACTCATTTTTTCCCATTTTAGTAGTAATTATTTATTTTTCTCTTTATGATTTTAGCCCTTTTTTTTTCTTAAAAAATGTACTAAATAAATATAAAAATCCCAAAAAATCTCCATATCTCCATTTTTTTAAAAAAAAGATTTCTCACAAGTAATCGGATACCTTAATAGTTAAATTGTTACAACAATAGAGACGAATCTAAGTTGGCGTGAAAAACTTATAATTAATTAAATTAATTTTAATTAATTAATTAATGTATGAAAACATTGTATTAACATCAAATGTAATCCACTATATAAGATTAAAAAATATATGAACTTCATTGGATGGATAGAAGGTATTTTATTACCGATTGAAAATTTGATTAAGATAAATAAATATTTAAATACCTAAAAAATAATGTAGTGAGATAGTGAACTAATAGTAGTAATTTATTGACCAAAATATCAATATATTTTTACTACCTCATTTTATTTTTCAGACGTTTCTAAATATGTGTACAAAAGTTTATAGCTCTAGTTACATATTTAAGATAGTTATGTAACTTTTTAACAGTATTTTGAGGTCAAAAATTGTACTAGAACACAGCCATTGGTATTTCGCTCTTTTATTTATTTTATTGAGCTTTAAATACTTTAATTCCTTTTACTTGGAGTTTTCCCAGATTTTCGTGTATTCAAATGCTAAGGATTTTGGATTTCTATATTGTTATAGAACTGATTTTTTTATATGTGTTTAATGATCCTGCGCATGAAAGAATGACTTAAGTGAAAAAGTTGTATCTTAAAAATAACCAAAGTTGAATATAATTATTTTTATTATGCTTTCAAATAGGGTACATGGTGCAATAGGGTACACTTTTAATTTGAATATGAGATAGATACACACATTTAAATATTTATGTTAAGTTTGTATTAATATTTCAAGGTTTATGTTATTTTTTATGCAACACGTGTTCAACACAATATTGTCCATTTGAACTAAACCTTTTAACAATAGATTTTATTCATAAACAGCATAATATTCTCTACACTTTATTTAAAATATTGGTCATTTGCTTCAATCTGAATTTATTTTTTACTACTCGTAAAATAATTTTAATATTAAATGTTTTTTTCATTTTCCTATATTGTTAATCGTTTCCTGATTAATATTTAAAAAGAAATAAATAACTGAACACGTTTGAACTTTTTTTGGAATAATTTGCAGAAAGCAACATGTTTTTAGTCATAAATACAAGATTGTTAAATAATTTTCTTGAAGCAGAAGTTTTTCACTCTAAAATATTTTTTTTTCTTTTCTCACTATTTTGCAATATATAATTTTCATTCGAATTCCAAAATGCTCTCTTTAAATAAAAACAAAAATATTGAGTAATTCAAATAGGTCTTCAAATTACACGCATACGATTTTATATGCACCTCGGTTTCTAGATCCAAATTACGCTGACAATCCGAAGGCTTAAGTAAAAATTCATAGTTACCTGAAGGCGACGTTGACGTCACAAGCAAAAAAAATTTAGTTTGTGGAAAAATTCATACCACATTAAAAACGGGGTATTGTTTTTAGGTTTACTTCATTTATTTTATGTATTACAATCAGCACTGATTAATATTGTTTAATTTAGAACACATGTAGATGGGATGATTATATCGCTGCTTTGTGTAAATACTTTTAAAAATGTGATTCTATGTGAAGTTTACTTTAAAGCATCAAATGTTTATATATTTTTAGCGTAGTCATTTATTAATATATATACAGCAAATAGCATAAATCAACATATAAATGTTAATGAACCAACTTTAGGTTAAATAAATGAGTTACTTAGAGATAAGAAGATATTTTTATCTCTGTTTTACGAGGTACAATATTTTTTTTTATTCTAATAATTTTTTGTGTATTGCTGTTCATTTTTCAGTCAGGCTGTAAAGCTTAAATAGTATTGATAGCAGTATAAAGTGTGTGTTCTTTCCTCGCCTTAATATATTTAATTTATATCTATATTTAGTGAATAATAGTTATTATTGATGTTAGAAGAATAATTTGCTTTTTGCTTGGGTATTACTTTTATCTTCTAGTGGGTTTTAAGTTTATTGATTGAATATTAACGTCGCACTGTTCAGCTACACAAGGGCATTTGGGGACAGACCACGTAATTTTGAACCATGGTCAAGTGACGTGGACGATACCTGAGCTGGCACCTCTCCTTTTCCTAACTACCACACCACACCACTGGGAGGACGTTTCAGCTCTCGACAGATTTAACGTGCTTCGCTGCCCTACACAGCGGGTCTTTAGTGGTACTAGGCTCGAACTCGTGATAAGGCAAGCCACGTTCCAATACCTATACCACTCGGCTACCGCGGTCAGTCTTCTAATGGGAAAAAGAAATGTTAAGTTAAAAGAGCACTAAAAAAACACACACACATTTTCTATATAGTTAAGGTAATGGAATGGCTGTCTGTTTAAAAAAAGGTGAATCAAAGTTAAACAAAAAAATAAACTTACTAATATAGTAATATTCCAAGATATTACTTGTTATTAACGTGTTGTTTTTATCATGTTCTTGTTGTGTGAAATGTTCGAAATATTATCTCACATTCACATTCTGTAATATATATAGGTATTATATAACGGGAAATGTACATTGTAGATAAGCAAGTGACAAACCGAATCGTGAACTTATATAAAACATGATTTAGAACTTAATTTTTTTAAAAAAAATATACACATATTATACTGCGGATAATCTCATTTCTACTTTTTTTACCCTAGGAACATGGAAATATAACTTTTTCTTATCATGCACATCACGTTTTTTCAGTTCCTTTTTCTAAAATAATGAATTATTTTTGTTTCCAAAAAAGGAAAAAAGTGCAGAAAATTGAGGACATGGCTTAAGTCTTCAGTGTGGTTTCAATGCTTAAATGAAATCTATACCTTTACAAAAAGCTGTCACAACTCAATATATTTTTACTAAACAACCCTTGTATTTTAAATAATATAACAAACAATGAATAGTGGAAGTGAAACATTTATATATAATTCGACATAAATCAACTTTTTATCATACTCTTTGAAGCTTTATTATTGATCGTAAGAAATTTACGCATTACACACATACATTGTGATATATATTTTGTATTTAATTGGTTACCTCAAACTTAAGATTTGACAATGGGACTTTGGAAATAAAGTTAAACAATGAAGGAAATAAAATTAGTTGCAGGCCTAGTTCAGTATTGATGAAATTATATATATATATATATATATATATATATATATATATATATATATATATATATATATATATATATATATATATATATATATATATATTGCCACACGCATAATTTGCTACAAGTCCCGATAGCCGAGTTGGCAGATAGGTCTCGGGTTCGAATCCCGGCCCCTGCAGATTTATCCAAATACTGGAATTTTGTTTCCGTTTTTAATGTATTGTTTCTCTAGGTTCTAGATGAATCCAGATCATTCTTTAGAGTGCATACTGGTTATTTCTCGAATATTCCGAAGTGTATAGTTCATAAGTCCAGTGTTGTATCGAGCTCCAAGCGTTAGAATAAACTAATTGTTTGTTTAATTGAACTGTGTACTTTTTCGAACTATATATATAGATATTCAACATGTTTAAGATCTAATTTAAGGAGGGGGAATTTTAGAAATTATTAAAATACCAACTATAAACTCAGACTAGATACTGTCAAATACAGTCATAATTAAAGATTGCTTTTTTCGAAAATAAAATCTCGATATATATTCTAGTTACAATAAGTAACGTAAAATATATAATTCTCGAGAAAAAATAATTATTTTCAATGGTAGATACATAAATCTTTACTTTTGATCGATTGTTTTGATATAATTTATATTGATTGGCCTTTTTCAGAATGTATGTCTACCAGTTCAATTGCCCAATTTAAATCAAATCCTTGGCATTGGACATTCTAAGCTGTATTGAAGTGATATGACTATCGAGAAAATCAAAATATAAACTGTCATAATATAACTCATCAGTTTTATTATTTCTGTTTTTACTAAAATAAAATCAGATCGATCAAGAATTGAAAAGGTCACACTAAATCTTGTGAATGTACTTTAAATATGAGATGTAATTTTAGAAACACAAATAATTATTATTTGTGTAATCATTAGTTTTGCTTTGTACCTTCACCCAGATATTATTTTTTCTTTTCTGATTGATTATGTGTTTTAATTAACACACCGAGAAAGAATTTACTTTGTGATTGACACTTTGATTTACTAATATATCTCATCGCAATAAATTAACCGAGCTAAAGAGATTCATTAATGATTTTCTAAATCCTAAGGCAGGTATGTTAGCAACATGAGCATTAATTGTCATTGTAACGTGTTACAGAGAATTAAAGAACGTAGTGACGGGGAAAGTGAAATGAAGTCAGAATTCGCTTGAAAAATATTTTGTGGAAGGCTTACACGAAATTCAAAAAAAGAGATAAATTTTCACTGATAGATTTGTATTCACTCTATGAATACTGTTCAGATATAAAAAACCTAATTGATTATTTTTGTTATTTGTGTGAAAAATTGTTATTTGTAGATTAATATTTTATAATTAAATAATATGTTTGAAATTGTCATAGTTCTTGGTATGATCTACTTTGAATTATTGATATATATAATTAATAGAGTAATTTCAGAGAGTAGCAGTAATTCTTAATAGAAATGTATTATATATATATATATATATATATATATATATATATATATATATGTAATATTTTCAAGTTTACATTAGTATAGAAGATAAATGCAAAATCATCCCTATAGTTACTCACGTTATATATGTTTTAACTTAATGCGAGTGTTCTATATTCATATTAGTACAAATAATTTGTACTTTTTTGCTATGTACTTCATTTAGGCGAGTGATATTATGCTTTGAATTTATATTTGGATTCAGAATTTAGGAATAACTTTTTATTGTACACAAATTCATCTTGGTCTATGCATTTTTGAATGCAAATAGGTAAGTTATTTTTTTATAATTTATTTAAAACTTCTACATATTAATTTCATCAGGATATAGGTCTGCATTATAAATAAAAAGAGGGAGTTGGCAATCAGCCCAATTGTTTAAAGGCAGTGCATCTCAAACTTTCAATACTGGCGACCCAATTTTCAATCATAATTTTTATCGTTCTCCCTTTATATATTAGTAATAATATATTGAATGAAATAATGTACTTTGACGCTAAAGCTAAAATATGATCTTAATTGTAAACCGTACAAATTAATAAGATAAGTATTAAATTTTTTCTTATATGTTACTCTTAAGTAATATATATTTTAAGTAAATTATTTTTAAGTAATAGGTTAATTATGTTATTTTTCTTTATCTAATTTTTAAATTGAAACAGATTGAGAAATAGTATTTAATTAAATATTTATTTCCTTCATGATTCATTTCTGAAAGTACAAATGCCATTAAAAATAGTCTAATCTATGTTGGTCTTTATCATATTCATTACATCTGGCATTCTCGCAAGCGTTCACGTGAGTCTAGGCAACCTAACGGACGTCTGCACAAAATATGTAAAAATGCTGTACCTCGTACAATTCCAGTCAGTCTCGGCTGAGTCGATTAGCTACCGAATATGTATTGAATGTACACATAATTTACGCGTTAATTGTAATCCACGGTATTAAGTATTTATATGCTAGTCGAGTAAAACAAAATCATAGATATATTTTTATCGCAGCGAGCATTCGAAGATAAAAAAGCATCAAAAAGTACACAAACGAGGGCAAATTAATAGAAATTTACAAATTGGTTAGGGATCCATTTCAAAATATTTCAGAAGTGCTCTCAACTGCCGAAAAAGAGATCTTCATAGATTTCACATACCGTGTCGAAACTAAAGGGTAATTTTGTAATAAATCACTCTTTGAATTTTGGATAGAGGTGGATGCTGAATTTTCTGTTCTGAAAACAAAAGCATTTCGTATACTGTTACCATGTTCACATCATGGCTACTTTGTAGACAAAATATAGATGTGAGCTAAATACCAAAAAATAACTCAGAGTGTCAGTTTCTAATATTTAGCCTTCCTTTGAAAAACTTTCCTCTGCAAGACAAATCCATGGAAGTCTCGAATAATTATTAAACTTGTTCTTATACTGGCAGAAGTACCCACGAGTTTTAACACGAGTTTTTCTTAAAAAAAGGATAATATATTATTCTTGATATAATAGCTTAATTATAAGGAGAGTAAAATCAAGTACATGACAATGTATACAAAATTGTAAAATGATTTTTTGAAATGAATTCTCATATTATAAGCGGTTTTGAACGAACTGTAATTTAAAGCCTCGCAGAATTAGCATTTAGAATAAATGTTAAGTATTAAAAAAGTATATAAAATTCCAATGAAGAACAAATGTGTTATTTTTAATATTTAAAGCGAGAAAACTTCAAAATATTTTAGCCCGGGATCAGGTGTGTACTCGATACTTACGTTAATGATCGCGGGGAGTGACTCAACCCAATTCAATGTGTTATAATTGATTTCAATATACACGATAAAATCACAATTTCAGTGAATAATGTAACAAAGAGAAAATATACTTATCTATTTCAAGGATTTTTCAATTTTTCTTTGATAATTTGAGAAAAAAAAAAAAAATCCCCCCCAAAAAAACTGAACTAAATTGTTCCAAATGTGCGTGACCTTAATAAAGGACACATAACACAGACGCTTTTCGCTAACCTTATAGGAAAGTTATTTGCAAGCAAAACTGTCACATTTTGTTCACGTTATAGTAGTTTTAATGTTCGTTTATGAACGACAAACATCCTGTTGAACTTTTTCTTGCTTGTGTCTTTTTGACAGGTCGAAGTGCATTTTGCGGTACACTTATGGCTTCATATTTTTCTTGATAGAATTCTTAATGTAGCTATTGAAAATTTTCCTTTCGCTTAATGTTCATTGCTTTTCTCAAATTTATTTTCACTAACATAATTAATATGCATTATTTCAGCAAGTGTTCCCATTGTTTAATCATTTTCCATTTCCTTTTTGTGAGATCACAGATGTCCATTTCTTTTTTTTTATTCTGTCAATTTACATTTATAAACCATAATCAGTCGTACAAAATCACAATTAAAACCCCTAAGTTATTCATAGGGGAAAATTCAGCATGTTCAAGAAAATATTTTTGAACAAAAATGGTCGCGCCGGAAACTCTGTCAAAACAAGTACCTAAGATTCTAAAAAAAACGTTTGCCACTCCCAAAAAAGAAGGAGATATGTGATCTCGTGATCCTGGGGTGATTATCGGCATTGCTTCCGTGTTAAAAGCCTATTCAATAAAAAAAAATGGAAAAACGTGCAAAAAAGAATTTTGTAAACGGTTTTTCATTACTTATTATGTGTTTCAGAATACTTATATAAATAAATATTGGCCAATTAATCCTTTAAAGTGTTCAATATGCTTATCCATATATCATAAAACTCTTTCGCATTGAAAAAAGCAACATAATTATATAATTTACATTTTCCCTAAAAAAAGGGACAAAGATAACCATACCCGTAAGTTCGAAAGTCCGCAAAAAGTAATATTTTAGGCTAAAAGAAACGTAATAACAAAATCTCTCATCGTAGGATTACAGCAAAGCAAACAAAATATATTTTTTTTATTTAGTTATGGGATCAAAGATATCACCAATGAGCGTTTAAATTAGAATATTTTATTTTTGATTACCTTTTTCACCGCATGATTATATAAATCATATCAATGTAAATATGTATTTTTTTATTATATCAGAGAGTATATTGTTTTACTTCATTTCAGTAAATTGATATTCTTAAGATTTTTTTATATGCTTGCGCCCCCTTGAAGTGTTATCTCGCCTCCCTAAGGGGACGTGCCCCACAGTTTGAGAAACACTGGGTTAAAGACCCTTTCTATATAAATTATATAATTTTTGAAAGCTATCCTTAGCATTGTTTCTAATACTGCAAATCCATAACATAGAGTTTCAATATCAGTTCATTTCCTTTATCACTGGTTTTTAAATTAATCTGTCTTTCAAGTAGAGATTTGTATTGTATGATAACTTAAATTAACACTTACTCCAAATTCGAATCGTCTTTATTTATAACATCTGATTTATAAATACGATCACCTAACTTTAAAACACGTCTCAGTTTATTTTTTTTCTAAAACATTAAAAATTATGTTGGTATGTATATCACTTATTCTTTAGAGATTTATTTTTTGATAAATTTACAGTCAATTCCAAAAATACAGTATCCGTAATTGCTGTCAGGGGTGTTATTAACCGGGTTTCAATATTCCCTAATTATTTATGTCACTTCAATAAATAACTAATTAGTCCCTTTGCTTAAACACGTTACTGCATTTTTATTAAGTCTTCCTTGTTCTTCTCTCTATATAAAAACTTGATATTTGAATGATTCTTTATCTTGTATTTTGACACACTTGTACGGGGTGCATGATCGAATAAATAGCCAGATCTTCAACAAAAATAAATTATGTGATTAAAATTAAGCATCTTTATTTTTCCAGCCATGACTATGTCACTATGATGAAGTAATACAATTAAGACAATAAAATCGTGCTACTCATATATGTGTTTTAACAAAATTAAAAGTTTTGGTTCCTTCAATAGAACCTCTTTATTCCTTTAAATTGGACAAGTAACCAACGCTTAAAGAGAGACCACCCAATTAATTACATGTGTAAACATGGTTTTATTGATTTCAATGTGGACACATCTACATCTTTTAGCTGCATCATGCCTATTGATTATTTTAATTCTGTTGAATTCCAGGAGGAATTATTGAGCAGTACTCCAACCACAGCAGCCATCCGGAATTCTCAGACAACTGACTCTTGCAGTAATAAATGACATACCCGATCAAGCCTTGATTATTTACACATATGGTAGTTGCTCAGATGCAATTAAAGCGGGGAGTGGTGTTTTGAGTAACACTCCGGTAAATGATGTTAAAATCAGCATCAGGAATCCTGACCACTGTTCCGCCTTTAGAACGGAACTCATTGCTATTAGTGGGACTCTTAATCATGTTTCCAACTCTTATAAGGACAGTATCAGGATCCTGACAGACAGCAGAAGCTCCATCCAACATTTAAAGAATTGACCAAAAATTATGGATAGTACTGGTCTAGATATTTTATCCAAGTTAGCTAATCTTGGTCAGAGGAAACAAGTATGTCTCCATTGGATACCATCGCATGTGTGTGTGTCCGGGAACGAAGCAGCTGATGAGCTGGCTGGTAGGGGTTGTGATCTCTCTAACCTCAGTTCCACTGCCTTAACCCATTCGGAAATTCATTCCCTCCTAAGAACTAAAATGAGTTTGACTTGGCGAAACTCTCCTGCTTACCACTGATACACAGCTAGGAGTCCTGACCTATCTATGCTGTGCAGGAGTTCCAGGGGTCATCAAACGGCCTTGGCGCGCGTAATAAGCGCTCACTTGCGTGTGTGTGCAAGGGGTAAAGTATTTCTTTACCTGTCCCTTCCCTGCTTCTCCTGCTTCCCTTCTATATTGCTGGGGCATTTCCCAGCGACAGTTGTATGAAGAGCAAGACCTGGTGTGTGACACTATTACTCGGAAAGGTAAAATGGACTTGTGGTGCAGGCTTTCTTGTTCCAAGGATATTAGAAACAACAGCAACAACATATATCAGTGCTTATCAAACTTTTACCATTAGCGACCCAATATTCAATCATAATTTTCATCGCACCCCTTTTCCTTCAATAACAATGATTTTAATTCAATAATAACATACTTTGACACCAAAGCTGCAACACGACTTTAACCTCTTAAGTACCACCGGCGTGTATAAGCGTTTCACTCAGCTAGTGAATTAATTGCTTCCAACGTATATATACGTTTTTCAAAAATACGACCTTTTCTGTGCACTGTTATTCATAAAATTATTTCAAAAGATTTGGAATTGAATAAAATGACTGTGACATTGCTGAGAATTTACTTATTTCAGAGAATTTGCTTATTTTTCCCTCCCTACCCCTCCCCAAGACACCACATACACACGTTTACGTGGAGTACGAAGGATTAAAGAGCGAATCGCATAGCTTTTAATCTACAATTAAGGGATTAATTATAAACATTACAAATTATATAGATCCATGTTCAAGTTTTTTTTTATAATTTTACTAATGATAAGCTCATAGAGTCACTGGTATTTATTAAACTTGTTCTTAATTTAGATTGTTAAATTAGTTATCAAATACATTGTGCAGTGTATTATACTTGTACAGTGCAGTGTATTATACTTGTACAGTGCAGTGTATTATATTTGGCATATATTATACATTGTACAAGTGCATTATATCAGTGTAAATATGTACACTTTATTTTTTATTACGTCGCAATGTATTTTGTTCATTTACTTTCAGTGAATTAAAAATTCTTTGTATAAAACAATCGTTTGTTTTCGAATTTCCAATGCGCTCTTGGCCCCCTTCTAGGGTTATCACGCTTCCTCTAGGGGGGACATGCCCCATATATATATACAAAGTTTGTATTTTGTTGAATATTTGATAAATATTCATTATTTACAGCTGGAATAATATATCCAAATAATAAGGCAAATCATCTCCAATTTTATTTGTTCGGATGTCTTTTAAAAATAAATCACTGTATTGTGTAGAACATTTTAAAAAGTACAAAATATTTAAATATTTTTAGAAATTGATGTCATATTCATTGTAATTTATATAATATTTTCAGTTCAGAGAACTACTTTCTTCTTATAGCTTCGTATATAACTTAAATTTATTTTCCCCATGGAAAACTTGATTCTTTTAGGATGAAAACTGTTTTCGTTTCTTCGAACTTCCTGTAATTTCTTATGAAATCAAATAAGAACTTTTATTGTGAGAAAATAATAGAAAGTACACACACAGTTTCTAAATTGATTTATTTGATCTGTAAAGATATATATATGTTGTACGTCTATTTTTCTAAAATTTCTTCAGTTAGTATACATTGTGCTATGTTTGCTGTAGGTAAAAATAAGGTGAACAATCGTACTCGTTTAGGGAGAACAGTCATTTTTTCATAGGTTGTGTTCTTACTCGAAAAGTGTCCTCCCACTTTTCCTTTTTTTAATTCATTAAAAGTAATCTTTTAATTTCTGTGTTCAGAGATGCCAGGCCGACCTGTTACGTGTCATGCGCCGGTACAATATGGAGATACTAAGATATTTTTTGCACATAATCAGACATCTATTTTCCACAAAATTATTCAAAAGACTGATGAAAAACTTATTTCAGCTCCATCAGTCGGTCTTATTTTGAATTATTTTGTCCTTCAATAAAAATAAAGATTTGAAGAAAAATTGATTACTTTAGTAATAAAAAGAAAATTGTCAAACTTTAAAGAATAAAACCCCAGCGTTAAGTGCAGAGTTTTCACCAATCATGTTTCTAATATGTCGAAGAATTGTTTGAAATAAATATTACAGGAAGTAATTGTTTTCAATGATGTGTTTTGCCTCCATCGCAAATAAATTGGGTGGCTATAGAAAACTGTTTGAATTTTGTATCGAAAGAAATGCCTAGTTTTAAATAAACGACAGTTGCCCGTTTAAAGAAATTAGAACCTGAATGTATATTCAAATTCTGAAAAAGTAGAACAATCGGAAAATTAGCATGTGAAGTTGATAAAAAATGGATCGAAATATGTAACACACTCCATATGAAAATTTAGTCATTCTTGTTGAATTAACGTTGTACTGCCCTGGAATTAATGCAGGAGTTAAAAGAGTTTTTCCAATTGGTAATGATTTTTGGACAAGGGAGAAATCAAGATTGAATGTTGAGTCGAATGTTATGCCGAAAAGTCTAAAATGAAACATGTTTATAGCTCCGAAATTCCTAATGTATTAGAAAATGTATCATTGAAAAAAATTATCCAATGGAAAAATATGTTTTTAAGTAAATAATTAAAAAAGATGTAAGCGCAATTATATTGGATTGTGGTCTGGATTAATACATTTTCTCATATATTTACATTGCGATTTTTTCTTAAATATTTCATCCTCCTTTTCATAATAAAACAATGATGACCTTAGTGAAAAGTAGTTTTGTTTATTAAAATGAATTTTATAGACTTATTGGAAAATTTCATACACTACCACTACTCTGAAATGATGTCAAATGCATTTTTCTCGAAACTATGTTTCAAAAAATACCTTTCTTTTTCTCATTTTTCTGCACAGGAATTTCCAGAATTCTTATGTTGTAATTAAAAAGGCTTGAACTGTAAACAGTGTTCTACACAACAGCATAATAATTTGTAACGGAATATTATATTACTTGGACACAATTAATTGGTAGAAAATTCTTTTGTTATATTGGACCGTTCGATGAATAACATTTAACACTACAGACTTAATCCATGCATCATTTTTTAAAATCAATTACTGTTTTCTTTGGACGAAAAATTATTTTTGAAACTTATATTATTCATAATTATTTACAGCATTTCACTTATTTAATTATCAAAACTGTGAAAAATTAAAAAAGTTTAAAAATTTATATAAGTTATTGTTTAGAACAATGATTATAATATTGATTTTCTTTATAAATGCACTCAATTTTATTAGATTACTATAAGTATCTCTTGAGTATCTTAGTGTTACTGCTATGCTATATATTTTTCTTCCCACTATTTACAATGTAACAATAAACTAACGAAAAATCTGGCGTATAACGCAAAAGATAACTTTGAAATTTACGAATGCGCGTTATTCGCCGGGTATAGAAATGGTAACTTCGAAAAAAATAATAAAATAGATAAACATAAAAGAATTAAGACTTTTATACAGATCAAAATATTGTTCGTTTAAAATAAATGTCATTCTTAATGAACTTAAAGAGGACTGTATATAGTTCAAGAATTATACCATTTTTTAAAAATCCTGGAATGATATATCGAATGAATGACTTCAAAACATGATAAAATTTCATGACATTAATCAGTCAATATTTCCATCAAAAAATTATAATACACATCATATAATTTTTGTAAATCAATGTATATATATAATGATCTTTAAACACGTTCGATGTCATACCGTGGCTTGACCACGGTATATAGGAATTTTTTAAAAAGACTGGATACCGTCGCGGGGCCACGGTATGACAGTGAATAATATAAAATTATACAGTGCAAAATTATTTTCAATTATTAGGACTCTCGCCGTGTAATTTCAGGTTCAATGGAAGTGCACTTTTTACGGTGAATATACATAATTTTTTTTAAAACAAATTCATCTTGAAAGTATAGGGGCACGGTGTACGCCAGAGTTTATTGTAGATTATTAAAAATAGTGAAAAGCTGAATAATGTGAAAAATTGCATGAGTTATTGTTTGAATTATGACTATCTGTTCAGTGTACGTATGTAAATGTAGAGCGCCCTCTAGCGCTCAGAGTGTCTAACGAATCTGTGTAACCTCTGACTCCATCGAGTAAGGAGTCAAATCGAGCGAGCTGAGCAACAAGTAATAAAAACTACAGTCCACTTACTGAGAGAGACCTTTTTCTTGAGTTTTATGCATTTGTAATGGGTTCTATGTTATTCATTTGATATATGTTTCAAGATGTGAATGTATTCTATTTTCTTATAAACATTCTGATTTAGGTTAGTTGACACCATTAGATACCATGAACTTAGAACATGATAGCATGAATTTTGAACTTAGTTTTTCTTTTTAGATTATATAAATCCACCCATTTTATTTTCTTATATGTATTAGATTTATCACTAACTATTACATTATTACGATAAATGTATTATTGTGATAAATTTTTTGTATATACTCCCAAACGTATGTTCTGTTAACGTTAGTATTCCTCGATATTTTTTAAAAAAATCTTAAGTTACTGTTTTAAAATCTTTCGTGGGTTTTTTTTCATATTTTTCTATAAAAATAATTATTAAAATTTAACAACAGAATAAATTTTTAAATCCATACTAACTTTTGTCCGCAATAATGCAAAAAAACATAAATAACTTAAAATGACTACACATATTAAAAGTGCGCACTTTATGAGTTTGGAAAAATTTCAAAAATTGTTATTTTTTTTAAATTGTAAAACAATGTCTGGTCAAACTGATTTTTATTTTTCAGATTCAACTTAATAATATAATCTGAATATAAAACATAAATAATTTTACTGTTATATATATATATGGTCTGCAAAAAACAAAAAAAAATTGAAAACGGGTACTGTGTAGCCTTAATTTATATTTATCCTGATTCATCAAATATGTCGCATTATTTCTTATTTACTCTTATTAATTTCTTTAGTAATCGTAGCCTTATTTCTAAAATAGTTCTAAACTATGAAATTTTTACAGGGAGCTGACACATTATTGTATCGTCCACTTGATACGACCAATTAGTCCCGTAAGTAATAAATTATGTGATACATCCCAGAACATTGTAAATTATTTTGTGGGTTTGAATATTTTGCGTGTTGTATAGGATTACTCTTCTCTTCGAGAATATTCATAGACATGTCAGGTCTAATTACGAAATCAGGTTTTCAAAAGTAGTTTATTCAGGATCAAAAACATTTGTTATCTATTGTAGTAAACTTAAAAATATACTTCAATTTAAAAGAATTTAAATAAAGAAATTATTCGGACTCGATCTTATAGTTACGCGTGTCACTCGAACACTAACTCATATATATCTCTTCGTCATCTGAAGTTGTTTATTAATCGCCCATTACCACTTGCATTTAAGGATTTACCAACTAAAGATGACTAAATGTCTACGGATCGGATTCAAATCGGATTCGAAATTCTAATCCGAGATCACAGCACGTAAATTGGAAAAACATTAACTAGCTTTTATAAACTATCTAACAATTACAAAGAAAACATTTGTGTTCCTTTTAATCTTCATTATGATTTCGTATTTTAATTACTATATTATGTTTTACAACAGTCCCACTGTTTCCAAATTACGTCTTCAATATATATATATATATATATATATATATATATATATATATATATATCATGGACATTAAATATAACTCTGGTCAGCAAACCTTCTTAAACCATTTTTCAGTTGCGACTATAACCAAAATGACACAATCCTACAGTGTCATCATAAACAAGGTGGGGAAAATACAAGTGAAGCGGCGAACTGTTACAGGTTTAAAAACGGTTTTAACAGGTTTTAATACGCCAAAGGAAAGGAAGTAATTCGTTAACTTGCATATAAGCAGATGTTGAAAATAACCTTTATTTCTCCCTTTGCACATCTGATCCTTGGTCAGCAAGTTGTGAAAGGCAGATTGAAGCTGGGTTGCTGGAATTGTTGCATGATCAACAGAAATGTTCTGCTGTGTAGTTCTTAAGCACAATGGTGGTTGTTTTGATGCACTTTAGACATGAGAGCTTGTGATATCCCCCCCTTTGGAGAAAATCTCTCGGAGTATCAGCGTGAACTAGAGGCGAAGGATTAACGAAAAACTAGAGGGAAACATATAATCTTAACATATCTTTATTAAGATTTTGAACTTAAATTTCTAACAAATTAAATTATAATAATTTATGTGAGAGATTCTACGATGGCAAAATACGCAACACACAGTATATATCGTTAAAAACGACTTAACCTAACTCGGACCATTATCAATAACTGAATAGCCTAATCTCAATTCTAATACAATCACTGATTCTAATAATAAATAGTTAATCCTACCTTTTTGCAGTCTGAAAAATCAATCACTAATATTCTTAATGCAATCTTGTATTTACTTGTGTGCACTGGCATGCACCTTGGTTCTCTATATATTTATCAATTATAACTTCTAATCACCTCCACGTATCTTTATCCAAACGTGAACCACGAACTAAATTAACATTTCTCTACTTGCCATCAACTGCCATCAATTGCCATACATTGTCCTCTCGCTTATTCTAAGTTTCGATATTTAAAACCTTGTTAATTTGCATCCTTCATTCACTCTTCACTTCTAGGATTTGTTTGGAAAAAAGTTGCCATGAATTCTGGCACAAAAACCAAAGAACACGTTAAAGAAAAGACGCGTGAACCCGTCAAAAAGCTCCCCACAAAAAGTAATTGCACATTTACATGTTAACTATACGAATTCTACTCTAATATCTCCACGTATGAATTAACACTGATTAATTCATACTCAGACAGATAACACTAAAATCTCAATCGGTTTCGAGCCCTTGATGAGAGCACCGCATTAACGTCCAGTAGTATCCACTCGGCCTGGCCATTTTTATTTGCCCCACACAGTGTATTTATATAAATGTGTGTGATAGATATATAAGATGTTTTTTAGAGGTATAGAACTTTAAATTGCAATAAAACAACGATGTATTATTCGATTGACATGAATTTCTTTTATTCGAAAGATAATCTTGTGGCATTCCATTTTAAATATGATTTCTGGCATAGGACTGCCACAGCTGGCTCGGATGTAGTCCAATCTGGACGTCCAATTTTCGATGACTTTTTTCAACATTTGTGGCCGTATATCGGCAATAACACGGCGAATGTTGTCTTCCAAATGGTCAAGCGTTTGTGGCTTATCCACATAGACCAATGACTTTACATAGCCCCACAGAAAATAGTCTAGCGGTGTTAAATCACAAGATCATGGAGGTCAATTCACAGGTCCAAAACGTGAAATTAGGCGGTCACCAAACATGTCTTTCAAAAAATCGATTGTGGCACGAGCTGTGTGACATGTTGCGCCGTCTTGTTGGAACCACAGCTCCTGTACATCATGATTGTTCCATTCAGGAATGAAAAAGTTAGTAATCATGGCTCTATACCGATCACCATTGACTGTAACGTTGTGGCCTTCATCGTTTTTGAAGAAGGATTCCACCAGCCCATAAAGCGCACCAAACAGTCAGTTTTTCTGGATGTAACCGTGTTTCGACATACACTTGTGGATTAGCTTCACTCCAAATGCGGCAGTTTTGTTTGTTGACGTAGCCATTCTACCAGAAGTGCGCTTCATTGCTAAACAAAATTCGCTAAACAAAATTCGACGTCCAGATTGGACTACATACAAGCCAGCCGTGGCAGTTATATGCCAGAAATCATATTTAAAATGTAATGCCACAAGATTATCTTTCGAAAAAAAATCATGATAATCGAATAATATATCGTTGTTTTATTACAATTTAATGTTCTATACCTGTAAAAAAACACCCTATATATACAAATCTTAACACGCGTGTGTTCAGTATATATATATTTATGTATGTAGGTGTTTGTGTGTGTGTTATGCTGTGTGTGTGTGATGCTAAGTTGTCTTTCAGAACAATCAAAACGTCTTCAGTTAACTTTGAATTTAATTACTCATTAATATTAACAATGCATTTATATCTTAAAAATCGCTATTGAGAAGGTATCGTTGCTTAATATTACATTTACGCCTTTCATATTTGTCTCGAAACTGTTCTCAATATACATAATTATCCGTCCTTCCATGTGTCATGGCGTCTTCTTCTAACGTTTATATCCAGTATGGCTCCGTCGACAAGGTGCAGGGCCGTTTTTAACCTACCTGGTTCCCTAGGCACTTCAAATTGGGACGCCTATCCACTATTTCTAGAGGGCCCTCTCTCTGGAAACCCCACTAATTCCAGAGGAAGTCCCTTTTGAAAGGGATTACCAAGAGGTAATTTCCAAGAGGAGCTTGTCAGTTTTGGTTCGAGAGAGTTCCCCTTAACTATCTTACTATTTTTCCTTTCTTCGTTTTTGCTCTTTGCATAGTCTATTTATCCACAAAATATGCACCAACCGTCTTCCGGATAGGCAATTCGCAGCAAGAGGGAAATGCAATGATATGGTTTGACCTGTCTTTTTCATTTCTTAACTTGCGTCATCACGGACCATCCACCCTTTCGTGAATTATTACAGTAACTTTATGAAATTGATTTCAATTATAATATGGAGTGTACAATTATGGCGTTTGCTTTTGCTAAGACACATGTAGTTTTTGTTCTAGTGAATGGGAAAAAAACTTGTTATTTTTATAATGTTAATAATATGACCTATAAAACAAAGTTATAAAAATTGTAAATTTTTTAAAAAATATCATACGAAAACGTCAATTTTTAGAAAAAACAACAACATGATTTTAGGGTATTCGGATAACTTCAGTAAATGACGCTGGAATTTAAAAATAACTATAAAAAGAGAACTACAGCTAAAGTGAAATTAAGGAATGAAAAAAACAG
Organism: Trichonephila clavipes; assembly: GCA_019973935.1. Taxonomy (NCBI): domain Eukaryota; kingdom Metazoa; phylum Arthropoda; class Arachnida; order Araneae; family Nephilidae; genus Trichonephila; species Trichonephila clavipes. Next base: position 370,427 of record BMAU01015561.1, read on the forward strand.
GGTCTAATTCTCAACTCTAGACTATCAAATCTACGTTCCTTATTAAAGATCAGGATTCTTTGCCTAACTTTTTTTATGCTTCTAGGTATTCTTTAAGAAAAGTTTGGTCTGGAAAACCAATTTGCTGGGTCTTTTCCAAAACAATAGCTATCAGTTGGATTTCTTCCTTTTTTACCTTTGTTATTATCTGTTTCCGATTTTCTGAAGTATAAGTGTTGGGACACTCACGCTTCAATAAGTATAGACTTTTCACTTATTAAAGCGATATATTTACTTTTGCTCTCAGCAGAGGAGTCTCACCTTAGTCCTTATAAGAACTTCTTTTATACGAACTAATTTCTTCGTCTTTTTCTAGAATAAGGATTTGATATAATGAAAAGACGTATTTAGTAATTTGCTAAAATATTCGTTATGTTTGAATTTAAATATTAAAGAAATTAAATTTTACAGTTTGCTATTAGTTGCAAATATATGCTTAAGTTTTGCGAAAATATTTTGTGTATGTTTATACCAATAATATAATTTATATTTCGATTTCCTTTACATATAGACATTATTTTTTAAAGAGTAATTACCAATATCTTGAAAAACACTTGTGTTACTTAATTTTTAAGCAACTGACAGTAATATATATATGTCTGTATCTTTACCAACAACACAATATTTTCTCATTAGTTTTTAAGGGAATAAAATTTGAAGGGAACTTTATTTTGAAAATTGAAATGCAGTATGTTTGAGTTTATAAAATTACTTAGTTGTTTTGAATGTAGTCACATTTAATTTAAAGTCGGTAAATTGTATTAATTTCATAAAGATGCTTCACATCATGGATACTTTTAATTTATAAAAAACGACATGATAGCAAAAACTCATGAAATAATGGTCAGTATTTTCTCTCTTGAAATGTATTTACTAAACCAGTGTGCATGAAAACCGTGTCAAAAAGTGGTAAGGTTTTTTGTCGTAGTTATGGAGCATATTTGATTAATGCGCAGTAAAATTGGATTAGCAATTTTTAACGCTTCTCATATCGAAGTATGCAAGCATACATATCAGCTTAGAGGTGCACCAATTACTTATTTACCATCTGATGTATATTTAAAGCATATAATGAGACTTGCGGGTCGATGTGTTTAATGTCTTCATCATCTAGGTACACATTTTACATGTTTTGGATACAAATAGCAGAATCTTTTTTTATTCCTTGTTCCCGTTTTCCCGTGAAAGATTTTGAATTAACTACCCAGGATATTTTGTGATTTTGTCTGTACATATATTGCTTTTAAGTAATTGAAAATAAATCATTGAATGGACATTTTAAATGTTATACCCGGGGTTCTCTAGCGAATGTCGCTAGTATTCCAAATGACATGCCGCAGTATTAAGCGAGATAATTTTTTGGGTAATTTACTACGTGTGTTGTAGGTCACCATGATTAAAAAATAGTCCTTCATCCGATAATCCGAAAACGCCAGAAAAAATACTGAAAAAAATATTTTTTTCATTTACTAGACGTATAACGCTGGAACTAACTTTAGCTACATAAAAATAAAGTTAGAAAATGTATTGAACATTTACAATCTCGAATTCAAGTTGTAGAAGGTCTTTTTACATAAATATGACGATGCAGCTTCTGGACTAAAGGATAATCGAAGACCGCCTACCGTAGATACACAGTCCGTCTTACTGATCGACATTTTTTCCTACATATTTTTACAGCTGCGAAACGTTAGCTTACATCAATTTTTATCTAGTAAGTATATTTTATTTTGTACTAAACGTTTGAATTTTACAATAAAAAATCTAACAATCTGTGTACGCAAATCATCAAAATAACTTAACAGTTAAATGATTAAGTTTTTTTAATTGAAATTCGATTGTAATCAAAAACATTGTTATAGTCTTAAGCACTTTATTTAAAACGTATTAGTAATTTAATTGTAAACTGGAAACATATTCACCTTTTAATTCACAATAACCCTTTTTTGGAGACGATTTCTGCCACAAAAACATACCTTTCAATTTTCAAGTCTGTAGGTCTATCAGATAATGTGATTAAGGATATTTTCAAAGAAAACATGGGGGTATCATTAGTCTAGTGGTCATCGTCATTTACTCCTTGGCATCGTGTTTTGTGAGTTCAAACCCTAGTACCACTGAAGACTCCCAATATAGAGTGACTGATACAAGTTAAATCTGCCATGACTCATGAAAGAGATAGACATAGATAGAGTTTGTGTCGTGACTCAAAGTCATGTGGTTCTTTATAGAGGAATTCAGGTGTCACACTCGTTATGAGACCTTCATTCAAAGTATGAGTTCCATCATGAATAGACTATGTGCTGCTTTACAGTGTGACGTTAGAGAACACTCATTAACTCAAACAAAACATATTTCGTACTAGTATTTAGAGTGAGTGTGAGAAAGTGAGGGCTATATTTCCTACGCACGATGTTAAAGCTGCACGATGGCTATCTAGTTTATATTAACAAATGATAAAATGACATTGTAAAACTCAACAATTTTTAATAAAATCTTAATGTCTTAATATTTCAAAAGCAAATATTCAACAAGATGGAAATAACCTCAAATTCCTTAACTAAAAATGTGAAATATTCACTTTACTTTGATTGGAAGATTCTTATTAATAGTCAAGTATGCTCGAACTTTAGAATAAGTCTAAATATCAGCCACGCGAAAATTCTTGATTTACAATCTCGCTTCCTAATTTTAAATACAAATACTCTAAAGGTCAGACTTAACAGTTGTAAGAGCGAATATATTTCCTTACAACTACAATTTAAGCATCTTCTACATTTCAGTTAAATATTAGCAATCCTTATAGCTACATACATATCAAAAATTCTTTAAAAGGCGTGGTTATTAAATCAATAAATAATTCCATAAAGCAAACTTAAAGCACGTTAAGAACCATCTGCGAAATGATTGATTATATTTAGTTTGTGCTTTCGTATATTATGTAACGTGTCTTTTTTATTTATGCATGAAATAAAAACAATCATTTTTTTCGTGAGAGTCAATGAGTTTTTATATTTTGAGGATTAATGAAGGATTACATAAATATTGTAAAAAAAAAGTTTATTAAAATTACCAATTCTTGCTCTGCAGTTTATTAAAATAACAAAGTTATGTAGCTCAACAGGAAACTGAAGCTTTAACTTTTGATAGAAAATATTAATGAGATGGTAAAAATGCAGAAAAGAGGCAGTAATTATTTAGTTACAAGGCTTGCGTTCTAGTATTTTAAGAAAACCGTGGTTTATTTTTCTCTATGAAAGAAGAAAAATTCAAATGCCCTAACACAACAGAATAGCCTTTCCCTTGTAAACAAGAATACCAGCAAAGCAAAACTAAAGTTTAAAATATCTTAAAGGAATAGCAATTTTATGTAAACACGATTCTTAACTAAAGGATATAACAGTCAACTCTAATCCGGTTCCTTAAGTGCAAAAGACATGTATTTTAAAGATTCAGATAAGTTTCTTCACTATATCCAATATAAACATGAACTTGCAGGATTTGGGAATTTGACACACGTAAGAGGAGAGGTCTTAAAAACAGCACGTTGGGAATTCTCAAGCAAAAGTAAACACTCATTTGAAATTCTGAAGGAGTACTGAATATGTATAAGTAAGGTTCTTTGCATGATGCACGAAATATCATCAGAAGAGGTAGAAAAGGGTAAAAAATATTATCTAAGAAAGCGAGACGAGTAGATGCAAAATTCAAGATGTTTCAACATAGCAGTTGTTTGGTTTCTTTATTTGGTTTATTGGTACAGAGAGATGTACATAAACAAATTCAAATAAACACGCGCAAGTAAAAAGTCTTGTAATGCAAATTTTTCATTTAAGGCTACTTATTTTTAAGTCTTTCATGATATCTACATATTCTAACGTGATTATTTTCTATATTTTATGTGAGCATAATAAAAAAATTGCATTTAAAAGAAAATTTATGTAATACCTATCTAGGAAATTAGGCTGATAGTTTTAAAATTGATTACAATGAGATTTCAATGTGAAATTAATGCTATAGTTTTTGGAGCTACAATATGCAAGATAAAAAAGAATTTCCGTTGGTAATATAATGAGAAGATATAAATCAGTTGGATTACGATTATTATAGTCCTAATAAACATAAGATAAAAATAAAGAAACAATGTGAAAAATTGCCTACAATATTCAAAGAAGATGATTTGAAAATGGTATAAATTTCGGAAGGACTTTTGTAAAGTTAACGATATTTAATATTCGCGGATATAGGTTAAAACTTGTTAAAAAATATACCATTTAGTACATTCATGATAATATTATTATTTTCTTGAAAACTTTTAAAAACTGATATTATTTCCTATGCATTTATGTTCCAAATATTCTGAATGCATCTGAAGTAACTTTTTGAGGAAAATAACGTATTTCTTATGAAATAGTTCAGTTGAAATGCTTATTACATTAATGGTGTAAGAATGCACAATACTTTTATAAATTTTTCCTTTTAATTTGATTCTGCCCTAAGAACATTTTTATATACAATGACTTCAGTTCCCCGTATTCATAAATGCTTACTTTCTATCAATTATAAAGGGGAAAAAAACCTTTCACGCCATAGATATTTATTTCATTGATGTTTGTTTGCATGCGAGTGCCATATTTAAAGGATGGAACAACGTGTTTCAGATTAACAGTATAAAATGACTTCGAAACAATGACTTCTACAAGGAGAGATACGAAAAAAAGCGATACGTATTTATTGCATTGAGCGAGTTAAATCTTCTCTGTATCAATTTCAATGATCTACACGTTGTTTTTGCACTATTACACAAGAAGGAAAAGTTTAAAACGCATCATAACATGGTTCATATAATAATCGGTATACCCATTCTTCAAACGGGGAATTGAAAGGATTTCAACAATCCAGATAGAAGATAAAAAAATTATGACGTTAAATTTTAAATGGTATTAAGTAAAATGCACTACTAAATGCTGGTAAAGAACACAACATAGTAATATTGGATTAGTTTACAAAAAACATAAATATAATAGACATATATAAATTTATAGAATTTATTTCTGGAAAATCATTCTTCGTTTAGTACACTTATGTGCATAAATTAAGGATAATGGAGTTCACAGGCAAAGAAAGAGACAGAAGCAAAACAAATTTGACTTATTTGTTAAGTCTATTTATTAAACAAAAGGTAAAGAGCAAAAAATATGCTATATGTTTGACATAATCAATAAAAATTAAGATTTTTACTCCCTGGAGCAAATTTCAACAAAAAATATATTTATAAAAAACAGTTTAACATTGTTAGTATGATGGTTAATACGGAGTATGTCTCCCGAACGATGCAATACAGGCTTTACAACGCCTAGGCATGCTGAGTATCAAATTATCAACCTGATCTTGGGGAATATTACACCACTCATCAAGTAATGCTTCCAAAGTTCCGGTAGACAGGTGAGAGGGGTTGACGGGATCAAATTCGTCGGCCAAATATATACCATACATGCTCTATTGGATTTAAGTCCGGTGAGTATGCTGGCCAATCCATACGGTGCTACATTGAACCACAATATATGCACGGTGAGGACGGGCATTGTCATCCATAAACAGAAATTCAGCACACATGACGCCCCAAAACAAACATACATGTTGTTCCAGAATGACATCCCGATAGATGTGGTCTGTCATCGTTACACTCTGAAGATTCAGGTCAGTTCTGGAACCAAGAATAATTTCTCCCCAAACGAGCCATCCTGCACCACCGTAACGGTGTCGTTCAATGTTGTTCTCTTGGTGGTAACGGGTACCTGTCACTCTCCATACTAAAGTCTGGAGAGAATACGATTGCAAACTAAATCTGCAATCGTCGATAAACATCACACAAGACCACTGTTGTGGTGTCCACAATGCATGCTCTCTACTCCAGGTTAATCGCAGGTACAGTTAAATGAGATAAGTTGAACACTTCTGACAGGTCTAGGAGCATATAGATCAATGTGCCCTAAGCGTCTGTACACGTTCTACCTTAAAACTGTCGTACCGGTAGCAGAAGAGAGCTGACGAGTTAGGTCTGATGATGTGTTCCATCTGTTTCTTTTGGCAGTAACGGCCAAATATATACCGGTCCTCATTCGGTGTAGTAACACGGGAGCGACCTGTACTATAACATGTACTCACATTACCATCATCTTGGAATAGTTGCCAAAGCCTGGAGATGACACTCTGGGCGATTCCAAATTCCTCGGATACTTCCATATGGCTACGTTCACATTCCAGTCGTCCAATAATTCTACCGCGTAAAAAATTATCCAAATGCTTCCTTTGTGACATAACTATGCGGTTATTGCACTGTAAGGCTTTTAAAGCGCTTGTGAACAATTTTAGTAATTTGCCACCATTCCTTATATACCCCTCTCTTACACTCTCGTCATTGTGACGTACTATCCGCGTGATCTGGTGGTTTCCTGTAATTTGAATATTCTTTTTCAAGATGTGTGTGATAATTCTATAGGTGAATTTTTTATTTTAGAGTTCACTTTCTATGTGTTTCTGAATTATCCTTAATTTATGGACATGAGTGTAAACCACAGCATAAAAAAAATTCTAAACAAAACGCCTGTTGTCAAAGCGACAAAGCAAAAATTCAGTTGGTGAAAGAGTAATTTGTTAAAAATTATTTATACGAATAATAATTGTAATTCGCTCTTACAGAAAAAGAAATGTAAATCATATCAAATTTCGACGGAATTATTTGAAATGCGGAACATCATGACGCATAATTTCCAAAAGTCAAATCACACGCACCCGAATCGTTTTGCTTTATAATGCAATGCACGTTTACTCATAAAAATATTCTTTCATAACAATAGTTTCCTACGAAAACTTAAGCATTGCGAAATCAAAAGATGCCAACAAATGCAGTTATCAGATTTTAAACGTGAGTGGGCATGGCTTTGAAATATTGGCTGCATATCGAAGCGTATGGTGATTCTAAACATACACCAAAACACTTCCTAAACACAAGGAAATCTTAGACAAAATTCACGAAACTAAATATGATTTCTTAAATATCCTTACGACTCCTTAGAAACATCAGCAAAGAATTTCTTATTAAAAAATAAATAAATAAACATAAAAATAATCATTTTTCTGAGTAAGATTATGGCAATTGAATCATATAAGTGTGTAATTACGTAATTATAATTAAATTTGCTGCTGATAAACTATTATTTATCTATATTTTTGAATGAAAAGGACGCCCAATCATATACAGAAATTCTAACAACTCTAATATAAAATTAAATATTCTCGCGTATGTAATAATGGTAATTCGATACTCAAATAAAAGGACAGCAACTCTTACTAGACACAACTCAGAACTTTATTCTCGAAACTGAATGTTTCCTTTCTTTATAAAGGGTGTTTTTTAGAGGTATAGAACTTTAAATAGCAATAAAACAACGATGCATTATTCGATTGACAGGATTTTTTTTATTCGAAAGATAATCTTGTGGCATTACATTTTAAATAGGATTTCTGGCATAGGACTGCCACGGCTGGCTCGGAAGTAGTCCAATCTGGACGTCCAATTTTCGATGACTTTTTCCAACATTTGTGGCCGTATATCGGCAATAACACGGCGAATGTTGTCTTCCAAAGAGTCAAGCGTTTGTGGTTTATCCGCATAGACCAATGACTTTACATAGCCCCACAGAAAATAGTCTAGCGTTGTTAAATTACAAGATCTTGGAGGCCTATTCACAGGTTTAAAACGTGAAATTAGGCGGTCACCAAACATGTCTTTCAATAAATCGATTGTGGCACGAGCTGTGTGACATGTTGCGCAGTCTTGTTGGAACCACAGCTCCTGGACATAATGATTGATCAATTCAGGAATGAAAACGTTAGTAATCATGGCTCTATACCGATCACCATTGACTGTAACGTTGTGGCCTTCATCAGTTTTGAAGAAGTACGGACCAATGATTCCACCAGCCAATAAAGCGCACCAAACAGTCAGTCTTTCTGGATGTAACGGTGTTTTGACATACACATATGGATTAGCTTCACTCCAAATGCGGCAGTTTTGTTTGTTGGCGTAGCTATTGAACCAGAAGTGCGCTTCATCACTAAACAAAATTCGCTTATGAAAATCGGGAACAGCGGTAATCTCGTTTTGGGCCCATTTGAAAGCGTTGTTCAGGCGTGAGTCTATACATGATGAATTGCCAAACTAAACTGAGAATAAATCACTTGATAGCTGTTAAATCGGTCGCCATCTTTGAAAGTAATGCCAACTTAAACTTCTATACCTGAAAAAAACACTCTTTATAATGCCATCGAATGTTTCAAAAATTTCCATAAATTTATAATTGCAGTTAACATTAGGTAAAACACACACAAGAAAAATAAAAACACGAGAGAAGAGAAAAAAAAAGTACAATTAATTAAAAAAAAATAAACGTGTGCCACAAAAATTAAAGTTAATACAGATAAAACAAAACAAGTTTCTTTGCGGGAAATCGTGAGTCCATGTCTGTGGCAACCGAAGTTAACTATTTTTTGTCGCTACAATATATGTAATTTTATAAAAAAAATGAAGTGTCTCATTGTGACTATATGAATAAAATCGAGTTACATTATAGTTGTTAAATAATACGATGAATAAATAGTAAAAATAAAACCTAACGCACAAATATAATAAAAATTTGTCTTTAAACTTAAGTCCATTAAAAATGCAATTGTAAAGAAAATTAATTGTTTATTCAAGTTTAATTCAACTAATAAAATTATTAAGATTTAACTTAATGCTATATTTTTAGGACTAACCTGTTATATATCACACACTGTTATATATTATCGCTCACTATATATATACATATATATATATATTGTTACGATTAATATAGTTAAAAATAATATTTCTATATGCATAAATTGATATTCCATTGAAATATTGCATTCTGTTAACATACAAATAAAATAATCTATTTTATTATAAATATTAGTATGTAAGTTACTATCCATAATATCACGATACACCTAATGAATTATTTTGGTTAAAAATATTAATAAATATATTAATATTGAGCTCCAATTTTTATTTTTACCAAGAACATTTAAATCATCAATATATATTTATATAAAATTATATATATATATATATATTAACCTATATACATATATATATATATCTATATACGGATAGCATGGAAAATATATCATTATAAAATTGTAATGCTATTATTAACTCACTGCACGGAAAATTCCGTTTTTGCTTCGAAAAAAAACTGCGCGTTTTTTTTCAAAAAAGCGGATTAGCCGCACTTTTCTGAAATCCTTTCCCCTTTTAAAGGTTTAACATCTTGAAAGATAATGAGTGACGGTGGAAGCAACACAGCAGGACACTGATAGGAAGTTTTATGGCTCGCAGGAAACCCCGTGTTTTGACCCGGGGCAATCGTAAAAAAAATTAGGGGGGAAATTTCTTTAGACCCCAGGAAGTGTTTGTTTGTTACTTCGTATTTTAAAAGTTTTGAAAAGTCCCAACACATAAGTAAAATATGTTACAATTCCCTTTTGGTTTCATATTAATTTGAAACTGTAACAAGTTGGAGCGTGTCAGTGCAATCTGCTATTTTATATAGTTAGACAAATTATATATCTTTTTTTAAGTATATTCTTTCGCTTCATTTTTCTTATTTTAATAAAAGCTTTCAGTTTTTGAAACATGATTATTTTATTATAAGATGCCAAAAAATTAATAAAACAACAAACTCTTTAAAATTTGAAACCTTTTCAATTTTCCAACCGCTAAAAATGAATAAATTTAAACTTTATCAAATCATTGAAACATTTTCTTACACTTTGATAAAAATAATAACGAAAAAAAAACAAATTAAGATTTATTACTTTTTTTTTAGATTTCAAAGCCCAAGTGTTCATTGAAGTTTATGTACAGTGCCTAGTTATATATTGTTAAAATACACCGATTTATATTTGAATTTTAAGTGCTTGAACTTCAGTTTACATCAAAGATAACATGAATGAAAATTTTCACACATTTTTTTTTTATAACTTGAATGTTTGAATAAATGGTAATCAAAAATATATGGAAACATTTACAGTAGACATTTATGCATATAAATAAACATAAAAATCAATTTTAAATTCGAGCTATTCAAAAACATTCGAATTGTTGTTCAAAAATATCTATTTATACAAAATACCTCAACATTTATCTTTTTTTAAAGGCTAACTGAATAAGTAATTAAAATCAGGATATTTTTTAAATCTCGACCGTATAAAGCAAAAAATTTTATGTTAGAAATTTCATTTGAAATTTCGAAAAAAAATGCTTCGCGCAGTTTGGACTTCCTCATTCATTAGGGATTTATATAAGATTCTAACATTAAATTTTATTTTTCACCGGATAGGATCAAGTGGTAGTGTATCGTGCTTCCACACCACAGGTCTGGGGTTCTATTAACGGGCTGCGCAATGTCGACTCTGCCTTTCATCCCCGCTACATTGGGTCGATAAATGAGTACCAAGCTTGCTTCGGGTCTTAAACACTGAAGGTCTCTCTTCAGACCGACCATTAAATCGGGACATCTGTTCATGCACCTCAGCGTCCAATTGCCAAGTGTATTATGATGGGCACAGTAGTTCCTGGCCCTCATGGATTGTTGTGTTTCTGAGTTTGAGTCTTAAGTTTGAGGGTTACCAACACTTTGGGGATACCCCTTAGATAAACATGTATTTCCACTCATTTGCAAATAAACATTTTTCTTTCAATTACGTTTATTTCAGAAGGAAGTTTGATTTTTCAAATGTATTTGCTTAATAACATGTATATTTGTGTATTATATTAAACATTTTATCAATCCAAAATTACATGTTTTTAGCTCCTCTAAAAGCTTTTAAGATTTTGACTGATCTTACAATCCATATAAGTTTTATAGTAGTGTATTTAAAAATGATAAAGACATTTTTACGACTGTGTGAGCTTTTATGCATCGTTTATAAATATAAAAAATTGCATTCAGCAACAGTTTTTCAAATGTACTGAAATAAGTGGAGGAATAGGATATTTACATATTATGAATATTTTTGACTGCAGTAAGATATATTTATATTTCAGTTTCTTTACAATTTGAATAGAAGTTGTAAGCCATTTTGCGAATAGTTTGATGTTATTATAAACCCATAGGCTGTTTAATATTGTAAAGTGTTTTACTTTGATACCAGCACACACTAAAATAAGGCTCATTTGCAGTTATATGATCAGCTTCAGTGATATTTAAATTTTCAAAAATAGTCTACACGTACGAAAACATTCTTTCACAACCGCACTCCACATCTCATACTGTATCTTACCTACAGCAGGAAATATTTGTGTATACTGAAAAATTTAATACAGGATATATTTCAGAATGGTAAAATTGTTTTTAAAATTTGGTATGGGTACATTGTGGAACTGTCGTTTAACTTCACTGATAAATTTGCTTTAAGTGTACTGTTTTGAAAGACAAAATTAATTAGGGAGAACTTTTCTCACAATAGAATTTGTAATGCCTGAATTGTGTGAAAATGTAGTTATCGATGTGTGACATTTTTCCTTGTAATAAAAGAAACAGATAGATAATAAATTTAACTTGAGTAGAAAATTGTTAGATGTACTGTTATGCGCATTTGAGAAGAAGTATATCCCTCATTAAAATTAAAAATTGTTGACTGAATGTGTGTTATGTCCATCACAAATGCCGATGTAGAAAAGGAATTTTTATTTAATACAAGAAGTTCGAAAAGGAGAACACTAGGAAGGAAAATTTAGATTTTTTTGCGAAAATTATTCAGTTAACATAAAAATATCATTTATATGATTTTAATTAAAATAAATTAAAAAGTATTGAAATCCTTTTTTTATGCTATTTTAAATTAAAAATATAATTGAATAGAGAAAGATCGGTTTTATTTCATAAATCTAATCATAGTATGTATATCACCGTATGCACCATTTATTGGCTTTTTGTTTGAAAAATGAGATAGGGCCTTTGCTCTTTTTACCTCATTACTTTTTTTTAAAAAAACAGGAAAGTGAGCGCGATTTCTTACTCTATATTCAAAAATGAATACAGGATGCTTTTTTCTGGTTGAAATCGCAATACCAAAAAAATATATATTTTTTTAATTTTTAAAAAATGACAAAAAATAAATTTTGTTTGAAGAAAATATTATTATTTTTCAACTTCTAACATACTATTTATTTTATTTTTTCCCCTTTTTTACCCTTCATTTTGTTTTAAATGTACTGTGACTGAACATATAGGAGAAAGAAACACCGAATTCCACTACAGCTTTCATACAAGATTGCTCAAGGCTACTTAACAGCTAGCTGTAAACGATTGATCTCTTGGTTCTTACTTGACAAAGGAACCGAACTTTGGTCATAATTTTGACCCGTTCGACCTCCCAAGTTTTAAAAGGGGGAAAGGAAAGACGTCTGCTGCATTTTTAAAGCGAACTTCAAAATAAGAGTAAACGCTTTCGGAATAACTTTTCAGGAGGAAGGTATCCACTTAGAGGGTTAATAATAAATTCATGTTATATTAATAATGCAAATATATGTTAGCCGAACAAATTCTTTTTATTCCACCTTGAGGCAAACATTTAATTTGTTTATACGGAGTACTATTAAAATTAATACAATTTTCTTTTAAAACTAAGTCTATGAAAATTTAAAATGTGAGGAAATTAATATTTTATTATAACTACTGGTTTTTTTTAAAATTACCTTAATTATATCATTTATATCTATAGAATTGAAGAGAAGCTTAAACTCAAAAATATACACTAAATAAATATTTTTATAAACTTTTTTTTTTTTTTGTTTTTGCTGCATATCTTACGGTTTGATGAAATTATGTAGAACATTACACAGTATTTTAACTGCAGTATTGAAATTTGTTTTAAGACCATTTGTATATGTGCGGAGAGAGTTTAACAGAATTTATATGAAACTTAAGTAGACATAATTGGGAAATTTAATGTATGGAATGCGTAAACTTGGTTTTTTATATATATAGCAATAAAATATGGTCATTAATTTTTCTGTGAGTCAAGTCCATTTCCATAAAAGACTCATATAGATCATTTTCTTTAAACTTTAAGAAGTGAGGAGCAGCTCAGCAGCTCATATCTTGTTTATTGAAGCGATTCATTTACTAATAAACTATTGTTTTCATCTTTGCTTTGTGACGAGGTGCTGAATCATGTTGAAATCCATTTAGTGCATTTTTGATAAATATATTTTTAATAGCGGTTTTGCTTCCATGTTTGTGACTGAATACTTTCTCTTTCTTTCTATCTTTATATATATATATATATATATATATATATATATATATATATCTTTATATATATATATATATATATTATCAGTCAATTTACACTAAGTGTTAAAGAATGTGCTTTTATCTTGAAGTACACGTTCTCAAGTAGGATTTAATAATTTAAATCATCAACAAATCTCGTTAATAGTATGAAATGTATTTAAATTAATTATTTTTTTCTTTGTACGTTCAAAAACTGAATTTACAATGTTGTATTTCTCGGACGTATATTTTCAATGCATTTAATTGCAACATGAGTCATATGCGAATATTTTGATTCAAGTGCTCTTTTTTTAGATTAAAAAATGTTCTTTTACATTATTAATAATACGTGGGACGTGAATTTTCGTCACAAATTTTGGTACTTCTGAAAAATGTCTAAATAAAAGACAATTAGTAAACGTATAGTAGAACATTTAGATATATGTTATTAAAGTCATTGGAATTTTTTTCGATTTCGGTTTCGGTTTATCTCAAGTTACATAATATCTGATCAAGGTTCTGTGGATGAATCAGAGTCATTATTAACGGAATGTTCAGATGGATCCCTGGGGCTACTGCTGATAAATCTATTTGTTTTAATTCCACGAGAGAGTAATTGCTTTTGGTTTATAATAGCAACTAAATGTTGACTGTATTTTTATTTAAAATCGAAATGTTATCCTTCGTGTCTTAAGTCAAATTAATAATGTTTGTATCCTTAACTATTTAATAATTGATAGTTTATTAATACAAAATTTAAAAAAGAAAAAAAAAATCTGAACTTACTGAGTAAATCTTGTTTCTTTTACTTACAAGCATTTGATATTTTAAAATATCAGAATGTAACAACTACATTTAAACTCGCGACAGCCAGGTGGCGCTACTTGTTCTTCTGAGAAAGGGAAACTCGTTTTCCTTCTACTCTGCCCATTATGTTCCCCGGAGAAATACGCACACACGTAGAGGCAGAAAGTGCCTTTCCCTCCTTTAGTCTTTAAGATTATTTCTGCAACTACTGTAATAGATGTGTTTTTTTTTAATTGACCCCTTGTGTTGGGGAATCCAAGAATATTTAAATAAGATTTGTTTCTGTACTTCAAGGCCTTCATTATTTATTTATCACAACGAAGTCATGACATGAGGGATTCTCATAATAATTGTTTGTTTTTTCAAAAGGCACTGCAAATTTTAATTTTGTACCAGCATATTTGAATATTTAAGAAAACATATTTTTGTACTATATTTTAAAACGCATTGTTTTTTACAAAGAATATATTAGCAAAATATATTTTTAATAAAAATGTGCAAAAAAAAAATGTTAAATTTTTAATACGTAAATCCCTTGTAAACGTCATTTAATTAACTGCATTATTTATAATATACTAAAATAATCAGGCATCTATCAAAAATTCTATAAAAATTTATTTGCATCTAAGGTGTTAAGCTCGCAGCCTGGGGGCCATATGTGACCCCTGCAATGTATCGCCATTCAATAATGTATGAAAAATATCAAAATTTCTCCTGAAATAGAAAATATAGTAGCAGAGAAGAGACGTCAAAACTGTTAAGTTTTTTCTGTTTTTTTATTTATGTTTATTATAATGTATTATTTGAAATAAAACATTTTAAGGAATGTTGGCTATTTTTGTGGCTCATCTAAAGTTAAACCTTGTTTAGTTGGCCCAAGTTAAACTTTGAGTTTGACATCTTAAAGTTACATCAACAGAGGTATTTCCAGAACTTATTTTCATTATTGAAGTTATTGCGCCCTACTCATTATGTAATTATTATATTTTTTTAAGTTGCTACAACATTTAAATTAAAATTAACAGACATAAGCTGAGTCAGATTTTGATTTAATTTGGCAAAATAACACATTAAGTTACATCTCTGTTTTAATGGGTGATGAATTCTGTAGTTATTTATTAACAATTATAAGGTATTTTTTATACAATTTTACAAAGATCATTACCGTTTATAGTTATCGCTGGTTGTTTCAAATGTTTAATGATGTTTTCTTTTACTTACTAGCATCGTAATTGCACCTACAAATAATTAAGAAAAACTACGGATATACTTGGAACTTTGGGAATTATTAATGTTATATATTTAAACATAATAAAATTCAAAATCAGGTTTTGATATGTACCTAAAAATGAAACTCTATAAAATAATAATATTTTTGGGATAGTGGGATATTACTTTAAAAGCAATATCAAAATTTTACAAAAAATAATTCTTCCTCATTTTATATAATATTTATAATATATAATATATATTTAATGGAATAATAATATAAAAAGGAAAAATATTGAGCTCTTTTTGTTTGTTGTAATAAAGGTTGAAGTTTATGTGCAAGCATTTGTTCCATGTACTTTAAATAAACTATTTGGTTTCATTGATATACTTTACCAGGCTAATGAATTTGATGTTTATAAAAATGCATGCGCTTATTTTAAATCCATTAACACGGAGAAGAAACGTAGATGCAAATTATTGTTAGGTGAAACATTGGGTTTTCAAGATTCAAGTAACATTGAATAATGCAAATGATTCCACAAAAAATGTATTATAAACATAATAAGATCTGAACAGCCTCGTGATGGCAACGTGAAAATATTTTATTTACTTTTTTTAAGTTTATATTTTAAACATTTTTTCCCCTTTCGTTGCAGAATTTTATAAATAAGAGTATTCCGTTTACACATGTAATGAGCACTTTTATAACCCCTCCCCCTTCCGGAAAAAATAAGATTTTATGACATGAAAGTGTTTGCAATATTCCAATTGGTGAAAAAAGAAGTGTTTTTGTATGTTTGACTGTTATAAAATTTTAATTTTATTTTCCGGAAGTTTTCCAAATGAAATCCCATTGATCCTTTATTTTAAAATCAATGGCATTTGCACCGTCGATTTCAGTGCATAAAACTTAATTCTAAATTTCTTAAATACTATTTAAGACTTAAAATACCTTCCAATTCACTATATAAGCGGTATTCAATAAAAAAGTTGTAGCAGAATAGATAGCCAGTGTAACGACGGCACATTAACGCAATTCACACCCCTCCTTACATATCAAGTTGACATATGGAGAGCAGGTGGCTCACCGTATGGGTTGGAGATAGGCATCTCGACTTTGTCTCCAGTGTGACTGAGGGCACAATGGATTGGACATAGACCCATTGTGTATCCATTAACGGAATTCATATGTCTTAGGAGATTGGCGAATTGGAAGATGGTGACAGGTTTCTTCAAAGAGAAAATGGTGACGTGTTGGATCAAAGACCAAATGTCCGGAGAAGCCTTTTATCATTGAACCGTTTGAGAGGAACCAGAACCATTGTTGGATCCACACCAGTGGGGTGCTAAAGAGACAGAGGGCAATACACAAACTTTTCGGGACCTGCCAATTAGAAATGACGAGTGAAGTGTATTTGACCCATTTCTGGAGTTTAAAAGGGTCAATTCGAGAAGAGATAAAAAGAGAGGAAAGAGACTCAACTAAAGAGAGCTGATTATTTGGTGTGAGACGACAGAAAAAAAAGGTCTCAGGTGCAAAAGGACAAAAAGTGCAGGTCAAAAAGTGTGGGATAAAATACCAGATGTTCAGACAAGCCTTTTGTCTCTGAAGCGTTCGAGAGGAACCATAACCATTGTTAAATCCGCACCAGTCGGGTGCTTGTGAGACTGAGGGCAGGGCGCAAACCTTTCGGGACGTGTCAATTAGAAATGACGGGTGGCGTGTAGTTGATCCACCCCTGGAGTTTAAAAGGGTCGATTCGAAAAAGAAATAAAAAAGTGGGAAAGAGACTCGACTGAGGAGAGCTGATTGTTTTTAGTAAGAGGACGGAAGAAGATGTCCCTTCACGTGTTGGCCGGGTCACGATTGGCAGAGACGCACGCGGGCGGAGTTCTCTAACGGATCTTCTGATACTGAAGATGATTATAGGGCAAGCACCCTCCAAGATATAGAGATAATTGTCGGAGAAATAAGACGGATAACTGCACAACTGCTAGGCAACCGTGCAGCTGATTCAACACAAAACATTAGTTTATCATTCTTACCAAAACACAATGGGATGATTAGATTACGATTGTAATTTTACTGCTTATATGCCTAGACTGACTTAGTCTGGAAATAAAATATTTTTTTTAATGAACTGATGTGTGACTGTAAACCCTACCCTGTCACGACGTCACACCGGGAAAATTATTTTAACGTAATAAACCAACAGTCAACTAAGAAGGAAGATAACAATTAGACGAATGAGAACAAATCATTCAAGTTACCCGAATACGTTGGAATGACTATATTCGACTAAACTGCATAGATTTGTATTTTTTTAAATTTATTGAATATACAGAAAGAACATTATTTTGGTTTACAAAAAATATATTTGTTTTTATGCTAAGTTGCATAGATGCCAAGTTACAAAAAATTTCTTAACAGTAGCGATACCAAAAGTGGAATCTGTAAGTTGTTTAAAATCTATCATGAGTAGTATAATTCAAACTGTACATGTATTTCTGTTAAACATTTAGAACCTTTTATTTATATTATTTTCTAGGAAATGTAATGCAATAATTCTTACTGTATGGATACTTTAATGTTATAATAGCCTATTATATACGTCACATTTCTTATAATATTAATTCATACAACTCTAATTTTTTTATATTTTATAATATAATTAAATTTTTGTGCAACATCTAGATACATGAATGTAGTTTATTTTAAAATTACATGTATTGAGATATATTACGTTTTCATATAGCAGCTTTAAATAAATTTTGAAAAATTGCTGGAATTTCAACTGTAATTTTTGTAAAATTTAAAAAAAAAATATTTTAAATATTGCTTTTAAGCATTGACATTTATAGGTTTATCAAATGAACGTTATCAATAAAGAAGTATTTTTAGTATTTTAGTATTCATTTTTCAGAAGTAATCTGAACGTCTTCGGACACCTTAATTTGAAAGCAAAATTAACAAATAATATGTAAAAAGGGACTTTTTATTTTCTATGTAGCAAAATATTTAACTGAAACAGCTTGAATATACCATTATTCCAAATATAGTGCTGCTCGTATGAAAGAAAGTAGACACTGTTGAAGTTAAATTCAAAATTTTCTTTTGAAAAAGTAAACAAAATAGCTTTCACTATTCAACTCACGTAAAGGGATGAGTTTAAAAAAATTGCTTTGAAAGGTGCACATGAAAGTAAACATCATTTCGAATTCCTTCTGAGAACTGAATATTTTTAAGGTAGAAAAAACATTTCACATTATTTGAGGATTTAGGAAAATAGTAATATCTTTCTTTAAGGAAGGATACATCCTGAAAATTTGATACTTTTCGATCTAAACTAAAATGATATTTTTACATTTTATTTTGAATATAAGGATGAAATAAATTCCAAAATGAAAATTTTACGAATTATTCTTGTATGTGTGTTAAGTAAAATTTTGGCGTGTAAAATAAATTAATTGCGTTACATCTGATGCGTTTTGAAAGCATTTTTAAAATCAATATTAATTATAAGATTCACGGAAACTATTTTGCTATAGTTCGGATTATTCATATATCATCGTAATAAAAAAAAACGCTGTGAAAGTGATTTTAAGAACATAATTCGAATAATATAGGATTTTGCAATAAAATATGATGAAAATAAATTTGTGGTACTTGCATGTTTTTATGATGTTAAATGCTAATTAATAGATCGCATGCCACTTACAATATTAAGTCATTTATAACCTATTTTTGACATCTACGATACAACGTAATTTAACGTCAATTAGATCTCAATCATAATATTGGGGTCGAAAAAACATGGCGAAATTATACGATAATAGTATATAAATGGGCGTTCAATATAGTGGTGGTGGAGGGGGATATAAGGTTGTAGTGGTGATAACAGAGAATGGGGTGGACGCGGTAGATAAGGGAGAGCTAAGTATTTGAAGTACTTTCCTAAAAAACTTACCTAAAAAGCTAATAAAGACATTCATTTAATAAGTACACATAAAAATGACTTTTTAAAAAATTTTAGGATTACGCCCACCACACACACACACACATCCACCCGGCGCATTATTTAAATACCACCTCAATTCAACTTTTTTTTCCAAATCATCTTATTTTCTACTATTTTTTAAAGAATATAAAGCGCGCAATATTTTTTTTCTTTTCTCTTGTTGAGTTTTACTTAATAATATTTGAATATTTCAGCAAATAAATTTATATTGTTTATTTATAATAGTATGAAATTCCCATTACTTTTTGAAATTTCTTAATAGATTATAGTCAATCATTTAATAATTACATATCAAACATTATTTTTTTAATATTAGGATTGAGCCCACCAACCACCCGAGATTGTTTAAATGTCACCTCAATCCAATTTCACTGCTTCATATTGCTTTTAAAATTAGATTGGATTGTCATCAATTTTGTAGTGTCCGTAGGCAAACGCTCCAATGTTATCCTCTAAAATGTACCTTCTGTCATAGGAATGATGACAAATCAGTTCTATTTTGTCTTACAGAATAAATGTCGTGTGGTTTTCACTCTTTTAACGAGAATCATATTTTCTTTCATGTGTTTGATTTCTTTTAAACATTGAAGAAAATTGGAATGTTTTGATTTTTTTTGAATGATTTCTGTGAATACTCCTTGGGCAGTCTTTTTTCCGAATCTGGAGTTAGCATGGAATACATTTTAGCTCGAAGACCTACAAACTGAATAACAGGCTTTGAGCTCATTTCATCCTTAAAACAACAAATTAGTTTTTCTTTTTCGATATATAATATATATAATACATTATCATGTGGATAGTCAGAGGTATCATCTATGTTTTAATTTTCTCCCATATCTTTATAGATATCTTCTTTTTCAATTTCATACGTTAAGGAATCCATATCGGTCGATAGAAGATTTGATTTATCTATGTATCGTTTTTTACGTAGTTATAGTGAAAGTTATACATTAAAACTTTACTTAGCTCTAAAATAACAAATCATATGTATATAGGACGATTAAGGGTAATACTTGATTTTAATTTTTCCAAAGCTACTAAGCTATCTGTGATAATTTTGAAACGTTTGAAAGTGGGAGCTGCAACTAACTTTTTGGCTTGTTTTTCAGAAGTGACTAATTGTACATTTGAATGTTTTCTAACATTATCCATTGTCTTACCATACACTGAGTTATTTAACAATTTGAAAAAAAAGTCTTTCTCAAAGGAAGAAGAGGCTAATTTTCTTTGATTGGTATTGAACTCAATGTATGGTTTTAACCAAGGTTTTTGCTTAAAACTTCAAACTTTGTGAACTTTTGTTAGTTTTAAACCTAAAGATAGGTATAGTTGTAAATTTTAATAGTATACGATATAATTATTCTTATTCATCAAATTTGGTACTAATTTGACACTTTCTTGAAAGTTTTCAAAATTGAATGTTTGTAAAATATTTCAAAAAAAAAAGTGGGTGAAATCATATATTTTTAATCAATAATTTTTCGGGGGCCAAGGGATAATCAGTATGTAAAATATGAAGTTCTGTAGGATTGTTTAAGTCTACCTCAAAAATGTAACCAACTTCACTATTTTCAGGTATTGATAAAACCTGATCTTTATTAAATGTATCGGGAGAAATCCACTTAAAATCACCATAGGGAAAGATTTGAGACATTGCCCTGCCATATAAAATATCCCCATCTAAATAAATTTTAGTATCAAATAAAACTCAAAAAGAAAAGAAAAAAAAGAAAATATTGCGTACTTTATATTCTCTAAAAAATTTTAGAAAAGAAGATGATTGGGGAAGAAAAAAAAAAAGTTGGACTGAGGTGTCATTTTACACACACACACACATATATATATATATATATATATATATATATATATATATATATATAATATATATAAAAATGCTGGGTGGATGGTGGGCTCAATCCTAAAAATAAAAAAATCATTTTTATGGGTACTTATTAAATAAATGTCTTTGTTAAGTTTCATGTAAGTTCTTCAAATATTTCCTTCTCCCTTATCTAACGCGTCCACCCCACACATTCCCTGTTATCATCACCTCAACCTTATCTCCACCACCACTATGTTGAATGTCCATTTATATACTACTTACGATCAAGAAATATTGTATTGTAAATTAAATTTTTGTACGTACACAAATAAATTAGATATAAGGAAATATGACTTTAAGAGTAATTTTTGTATGTTCAGATCAACGAAAAATACGAAGCAAACAATTTTAAATGTATTCATTTCACAAAATTTAAAATATCTTTCAGAAAAAAAAATATAATTTATTAGATTTAAAATATTAAATTTTTTTTATGAATTAAGATTTTTTATAAAATTTGAGGTTAAAGAAATGTAATATTTTAGGATCTAATACTTTGCATGCATTGTAAGGAAACGCATCTCATCATAACTAAAAAGCATAATTAATATAAATTACAGATAAATTATCTTAAGGATTTCCTGGAATTTCTATGATATATTTCACAAGGCATAAAAGATATTTTAAAATAATTATGCAATTTATAGAACACAAATTCAAATCCTTTTTTTCATCGTTTTAAAAATAATGAAATGTGAAATCATGAAATTAAGAAATATTTAATGATTTTATATAACATTTAATATTATCTGATTTTAATTTATCATTGAAAAAAATATTATTTTGAATTATGCTAAGTATTATTTCAAAAAATATTTATTATTATATCCACTATCAGGAAATTTTACTGTAATCGAAAAGATCTGTCGTTTATTTGTTCAGTGAATATTTTGGATGTCAAATTTCAACCACGCTAAAAATTGCTCTCTTTCTATAACTTATATTTAGGAATATTTCATGAACAAAAATAATTTTAAAATCAATTCACATATAATTCTGAAAGAAATATCCTTGACAATTGGTTAAAATTTTTACTTATATTTAACCATTGGGTATTATACACATATACACTTCTGTATCCGACTGACATTCTTTCAAAACTTTTAAAGATAAAAACTTCACCTGTCAAAGTTTTAGAAGAACAAGACATATTACTTACCTCATTACAAGAACGTTTCAAAAGTGAGTTTCAGAGAATTGAAAAAATGTAGAATTTATAATGCATAATTTACTTGGAATTCCTATTATATTCCCGTTATTCTGATTGTAAGCAATTACTCAGCTTTTCAATTTATAAAATAGTAATAAAATATTAAGATATACTGAAATCTAACAGAAAAAGGCAAGAAATAAAGGAGCTTTTTCAATTCTTTTTCCAAAGCTTAGAAACAGAGCTAGTATCCAGAGCTGAATGACGTGTAGTATACAACACTTCTAGACACACGTATTACTGGTTTTTCCTCGATGTCATTTGAGTGTAGTAGACGGTTCAAGATGGCAGTTCCATTGTCGATCAGCACCAAGGGGGTGGGCAGATAGCAGAAATTCGATATGTGTTCATGGAATTTGTGAAACCTGAGCTGAAACCTATAGCCATACCTTCCATTACTATACCCGCAATAACTTACACATTTTTCTCAGTGTTTGACGTCGATGAGAACTGCCTGATCTTTCCTCTCGTCACATAAAGAAATTATCTCTTGTTTGAAGCTCTCTATACATTTCGTAGATCTTGCTTCGCGATAAACAGTTGTCACCATACTGCATCTGTGAAACATTTCTGCAGGTTTCAGATACTTCGCAAACACAAAGCAAGAGAGAATCGCTGTCCTTTAATATTATCAATCATATATACATTTTATCATTTTTGAAAAATGGAAATTAGTGATATTTATGTAATGAAACCCAGTAAAGTGCAATTTGTAGTTAAAAAAGACTGATTTATTTTTAATCAGTGTATTATTTGTAAAATTATCTGTAGGAATGATTGGTTTATACTTATAGAGAAATACAGTTCAAGAAACAAGGGACTGGAAGAAATTGACAACATTCTTTCCAATATTTCATTGATATGTAGAACTTGTATCTCGTAAAATTAAAGATTTAAAAAAAAATAGAAAAAAAGGAAATATTTGAAAAAAGAAAAATTCAATAAATAAAAGGAACCGCAACATACAAAAAAGTAGTTATATAAATGCGATGGAATTTGGAAAATGTGATGTACACTAAGGAACATTAAAAATAGCGACCCAAGAAGAAAGCATCGGATAGAAATGAAATTTAATACACATAATGACACAGATGAGAGATTCACTTGATCTCAAAAACAAGACAATTAAACAAAAACAGGGTGTGCAACGACACAAATACTGGGCAACTCCTATAGCGCGTTGGACCACCTCCAGCTGCAATACAAGCCGCCACACGTTCCGGCATTGAGTTGATTAGACACCTTTTGTTGTCCTGAGGCAGATGGGCCCACAAATCTTGAACAGCCAACTCTAAATCATGTACAGAGTGACACGATGGCATCTGCCGTTTTAGCTCATCTCACACGTGCTCTACAGGAGACAAATCGGGGAAGCGGGTTGGCCATGGAAGAGTCTGAAAATTACGTAGGAAGTATTGAGCAACTCTTGCTGTATGCGGACGAGCATTATCTTGCTGGAAAATTGCCCCTGGGAGACCATTTAGGAATAGTTGAAGAATATCATCAACGTAACGTTGGCCCGTTAAGGTTCCACGCATCACAATTAAAGTGGACCGGCTATCATAGGTTATGGCCCCCCAGACCATTACACCAGTTGTGCGGGCAGTGTGACGTAGAACAGTGCGGGGGGAATTGTACCGCTGACCAGGGTGCCTCCACACCCATACATGGTTATCATCTGTCCCCAAAACAAACCGGGATTCATCACTAAACACAACATTTTGCCAACCTGTGACATTCCACATTGATCTCGCTTAGCACCACTGTAGACGCAGTTGCCGATGTTCCGGTGTTACAGGGAGTGCACGAAAAGGGCGCCTGGATTTAAGATTTGCTTCTGCAAGGTGTTTGGAAATTGTTTGTGGAACAATTGCTACGCCTACGTCTGCTCGTATCGTTGAACGAGTCACTGTGGGGTCCACAAGTTCTTGCCGCACGATCCCTCGATCTTCTCTCCTCGTGGTCTTCCTGGTCGCTCCAGACCCGGTTTTCCGCTCGTGGGTACCTTCTCGTGTCCACTGCTCCCTACAATTTCTAACGGCACACTCCGAACGATCCACCTGGCCCGCAACACGGCGCATTGACCAGCCTGCAGTTTTCATCCCGATGATCAGACCACACTAAAGCTCGCGCAACTGTGAGAAATGTCTTCTAGCACGTTTACCTGGCATGTTTCGCTTACCAGTGTCTTCCTACAATCGGCGGGTAATCGTCACGTTTATGTATCTTCGAATTTGCGCTGGCTTATATAGTACCCTCTTCCTGATTGTAAAGCCTTTTCGGCATGTATGAGCATGTGTATTGGCACAAAATTTGGATCATTTGCATATCACATTACGCTGTTCTTATTTGCAAAGTTTCACGATTGTACTTAGCTTCCTTCGTGGGTTGCTATTTTCAATGTTCTGGAGTGTATATGTATTGAAATCTAAATGCTAAAACAATACCACTAGAATTGAATATTTTT
This sequence comes from Trichonephila clavipes, assembly GCA_019973935.1. Taxonomy (NCBI): domain Eukaryota; kingdom Metazoa; phylum Arthropoda; class Arachnida; order Araneae; family Nephilidae; genus Trichonephila; species Trichonephila clavipes. Next base: position 395,430 of record BMAU01015561.1, read on the forward strand.
CTTTATGAAATGCAGCAATAAAGGTAAAAATAAAGTAGGGGGTTTAGTAAGTGTTAATGTAAGCCTTTTTTCAAGGGGGTATCGACTCGTACAGTTAGCTTAAGTAGTCATTTTGCGGGATTGGTTGCCCTGTTTTAATTAGTGAGTTAGATAGGAGAGGCCTAAGGTTGGTGGGGGTCAATAAACCAATGAGATTGGAGAGACAGGCTTGTGGACCACCGGGATGAGTACCATGCATACATGATACAACTGATGGTCTGATAAAGTATTAAGCCCTTTATTAAAATATAAACATTTAATATAAGATTATCATTCCATAAAAATCAAAGGGATTGCCGGAACTAAGATGACTCCCACAAAATCTCTTTTTACCCAATTAGTCGGTAGCCTTGCTGCGCGTAGCGTTTCCTTCAGATGGAATTTGTTTTAGGTAATATCTTGGGAGAGAACGCATACCATTCGCTTACTTATATAAAATATGAACTCCTGTTTCCTCCAATATTTTGCACCTAATATATAAGTACTGAAAAGATATTTGGCTCTTAGTTAAAATTCGTATGACACTCTTCTCTGGATGTTGAAATGGGTCCTTCACCAACAACATGAATTCGTTATAAAAAACATAGCTTCAAGTGTTATTCCCTTCATGGATCTATTAGGAATTATTTGACATAAATTATTCTTCCAGAATGATCTATTTCATAATTTTCTTCATCCATGTAAATATAAGCTGTATTCATCGGAATATAACTAATTTTTTCAGCATGTTGATCTAAGTATTCCAAATGATCAGACTTTCTTTTTTCAATTGAAGGAAAAATTTTAGTAGCAGTACAGTTATGGAATAGCGGTGTATCATTGCACGGGCTAAATCATGCATCTCCTCAAAATTAAAAATCATATTTTGGTAATTTCCAGAATGAACGGAATAATTTTTCTTTACCAAATAGCAACTGTGTCAATCCTTAAATTGGATTTTAAATACCATAAATGCAATGGCTTTTAAAATATTTTAAAATATTAGAGCTTTTATGTACATGATGGAAGAGTAGAAGAATAATTCAGCTCTCTATATCTATATTTGAAAATCAATTTCAATTTTTTTAGCGCTCTTATCATTACATAAATTCAGAACATGATGACAATGAAAATTAAGGCGTTTGTCTGAGATATTAGTATTTGATATTAGAGTTAAAAAAATGACAGTTAGGAGACAGTGAATTAATCTTAAATCTCTAGTAAATTCTAGTTATTTACAAAAACTTTTAGTTAAAAACTTTCTTTGGTACTAATTTTTATTAATAAAAATGTAAGAAAAATAATGTATGCAATATGAAAAAATCTTTGCTAGTTATTGAAAATATATACTGAGAGAAATTTGAAAATGTTTAACAAAATACATTTTTCTACTCTACTCAGATTTTCTCAATACTCAATTTTTTTCTCAAATACTACTTAAAATCAGTTGTTTAATAATTGTATTATAAAAAAACATATTAATCATTTTAATCATAAAATTTAATTTTAAATAATGAGTAAAACTTTTGAGTTTTGAAAGGGAAATAAATCGCACGCGCGCGTACCCTTCGCCCCCTTCTTCTAGATATAAACTTGCTTTAAAGAGAACTGGAGAGTAAGTTTTAAATTTAAAATTTCTTGAGGAATTATCTTAATTAAAATAAAGTTAAGATGCGTTATATACATTTTATGTTTATGAGTTTTAACTTAGAAATCAGTTATGGAAGAAAGCGTTTCAAGAGACTAATTCAAATTGATATTTTGTTTAAAAAAACTAATATTCCCTGACGTGAACTATGGCTTTAGAATTTTTTTTTTTTTGCGTGTGAAAAATATATTTTTATTAATTGTTATTAATAATAGGCAAATCATTATAAGCTGTATTATAAGATAAATTACTCTTATAAAAGTATGGCAGTTTCTTAAATTATAAAATTAATATTCGAAGAAAAATAGTATGTGGGCTGATATATTTGCCTGTATATCTATCTCTCAGTCTATCCATTTATTTATATATTTAAAATGATGCAAATTTCGTAAAAGTTGTCCTGTCTGAAAAAAAATTATTAAGGCATGGCGAAGACCTATTCCTTTTTTTTCTGTTTAAATGAGGCTATGGATGAAAATTTACCACAAAAAGACCTAGTACATATTTCGGAGGCTGGAGTTACTTTTTAGTGTGGTGGATACGCTTTATATGTGGATACAAATTGCTACAGTGTAATTTTGACGCCTAGTTTTCTCTCCTCACGGAGGCACCTTAGCTCTGACAATACGAAATTTTACTTGGAATTAATTTTTTCTGAAAGCACGCGCGCAGTTGGTGACCTATTATTTTACAAAGGATAATTTATGCAGTGTTTGAAGAAGATAATTGATACATAGCAAGAAAGCGAAACATAAATACATCAGAGTTTATATGAAAAATAAGTAATGTTTTTCATGTATTAGTTTAAATACGGTTGCGTGCGAATTGCAAAGTTTAATATTGGTTATGATAATGCCTTAGTACGATTGAATTGACCAAAATCGGTCAAAAAATCATATTTAATTTTTTTAGCCTAAATTATTTTTGTATAATTTTCTGTAAACTCACAAAATTTGAAAGCTCTAAACTTAAAAAATGCAGAATTATGATAACTTTTACGTTCGTTTATATTCGCATCCCTATGGCAAATCAAAACTTTAAACGTACTTATCTTAGAAACATAAAATAAGTAGTTTGTCTTCATTTTAAATGATAAGGCTGTTTTCTTTTCTGTCTAATGCTTTGAATTTTTTTACTCGTTGTCAATAGTACATGTAACAAAAGCTGGTATGCGTTTTTGAATCAAAGCAATACTTATTTTTTAAAAAATATTTGGACACAAAATTTTTATACATTTTTTAAGGAATTTTCAATAAGCATTCATTCAAAGAGGTATTGTACAAATACCAATCATGCTATAGCAAAACTCAAACCAACATTTGTTACACATAATTTGACGTACTTGTAAATCAAATTTAATGTGTGTACATAACTTTTTGTAGGAGGAGTAGCGTTTTAAAATCACTTCACAAATTTTAAGCTTTTTCCTAAAAAAATTATATGGCTAGCTTTTTATGAAATTTTGAGCACAAAATCAGTTTTAGATAGTATGAACACATAGGAGGCAATCAAAAAAAATTAAATCCTTAAATTAAAAATGTTTGCGCAAATCGTACCATGTCCCCTTAATGATGAATTCAAACTGCTAGGTGTATATGCTACCATTAAATCTGAAGAAAAAATCAGGGTTTTGAATCCAAACTGAACTGAAAAACAGAAAAAAACGTTATTTTTTCGGAACTAAAACCAGAACTGAACTGAAAAAAATATCTGTTTATTTCAGTTCCATATCAGTCATTTTGTTAATGTAACCAAATTATCAATATTTTGTACTATAACTTCAACCGTATAATAATCCACATTGCATGTATATTGCTTCTCGATACCTTGTTTTGATGTTCACTAGCACTTTTCTGTTTCAGTTTCGCATGGAAATACTTGTAAAAGACATATTTAATTCAGTTAAATAAACTAGAAGTGCAGATTTTTTTAAAAGAAAAACATGTGTCTAAGTCATATTTTTCGTTTCTTAGCATGCAATCATCTACGGATCAGCTTAAGTTGAAGTGTTTGTTTTACAGTCATTTTTAGTTCATAATTTTACATTTCCAAATACATTATAAAATGTGTGATTTTAAATCGTACTGTCATCTGTATGGTACTCAAAGCTACGTCTAACGACATGCATAAAAATCTAGCCCCTTTCCACGATGAATTTAACGGACTTAATCTGATCTTACTATCGATGATATGGCATTAGTAACAGCATGGAGATGTGATTGTGATTTGTTAAAAGAAATGCCCATGCTTGAAAAAAAGGGCAACCACAATCATTCTGCAAAATGCATTGTAATTTTATAAATCATGTTTCGTTTGTCAGTTTGAAATTTTTGTCAAAATACGTCTTAGACATTTACATGGATTGTTATGTACCGTTTAATTATGTATTATAGTTGTTCAAAATATATTTAATTAATTGATTTTCCTGATCTTTCTTTGTCCAGGTTAGAAAGTATTTCCAACTGCATAAGTTATTAGTTATATGATTAGGCTTTAGTTACTTAGGGGGATCAATGCTTAATAATATTTATGAAAGCTCATTTAATAATTAGAAAGTTTTTCTACTATTATAGTTTTTAATCCCAAATGGCATAGCTAACTTACATCGTCTCCATGATACCAATGATACCAAATACCTTAGAAATTTCCTGACTGGAAAAGGAGCAGCTTCAATGGTTCCGAGAACAAGGTGGACAAACTGTAGAACACTAACATGATGGTAACATGCACGCTTTCACTGAGAATATAGTCACTACAAGGAGTAGTATACTTTACTAATTTCGACCAAACATATCCTTCCACTACTCTTAGGAAGTAAGCAAAACTGGGGAAGGCCAGTACTTAATTTTTTTTTTTTAAAAAATGAAAAAAAAATGAAATACACAGTGAAAATTGCTTAATACTAAACCAAAGGAACAGAAATATTTTTTCGTGTTAAAAGAATTTCATGTTAAATGATATTGAAAAGAAAACATATATCAATAAAGATTAGGTTTATTACATTTTTTTTTATTTAAATAGATATGTAAACATGCATACATTTCATTAAAATCATTGAAACGAAAATATTTAAAATAACTTTAAACAATATTTAAAACAGAATTTGAAATTTTTTTGAAAACAAAAACATTTACCGAATCTTTAGAAAATAATCTAACAATTTTCATTACATTATGTATTGTAGTATTGAATTGTCAACAAATTATTTGATATTATACATTTTGTTATTCATTTCACCAATGGAATGTGTGTCTAAATAATTGCGAATAATTTCCATGATGTTTCCCATTTCGAATAACGTGGGAACAGAGGAAGTGCATTATTCAGTTCATTTTCACCTTCGCATTCTTCATCAATGATATGTTCTGAGCTTTGAACAAACTCCAAAATATTTTTGTGTGCCATAATTCAGTATGCACACTCATTATCTCGATCTGCTGCAATGAATTGGTATTTTCCGTATATTGTTCATTCCAGAAAGGAAAATTTTTTCATGTTAAGCGATTTTCGTTTCGTATTAAACGAAAAAAATTCTTGATAATGCATAGTAGTATATTGGGACCGTTGTATTTTTTTTCGTGTTAACTGATTGTTCATCTTAATCGTTTTCGAGTTAAACATAGTTCACTGTAATTCGTTAAGAATTATATTTTTATTAAATTACGTACAATTAAAGATAAAAATTTTTAGTGAACAAATTGTACAGCATGTACACACATTTAATAAGATATACTGTAATACATCCTACAATGTAGTGGAAATCACGTTTCACCAAAAATATGTTACGAACTAAGTATACCCAATCTTTGAAAGATTGGAGATATATTCTTCCGACAGAAAAAAACAAATATTTTAATATAAGAATAAAAATTTCTCATACATTGATAATCTCATCAGCTCCATTTAAGTTGTTGAAAAGCGTGAAAATGAACAAAGAGCCTAATCTCTACGGTCGAGCTGTAGGATTGTGTTCCTATTTACCGATTTTTCTTTTATGTTGTGAATCGTTTTATCTGAAGAAATTTTTTCGATGCTTTTGTGTATTTCGAAAAAGAAGGGAGTAAGGAGGGGGTTGGGGAAAAACCAATTTATGTGTGGTGTTTTTTAAAGTTAATACTACCACTTGGGAAAATTCACCTTGTTATTATATACTTTTTTTCCCTTTTTTTATTATCTGCTTTGACACTCTGAAGCAAGTGTTGGTGCGCTTATGCTTCAGTTGGTGCAAACTTTGACTTATTAAAATTTCAGAGAACAGCTTTTCTTTAGTTGAAGTTTATGAAGTTTATTCTTAAGAGATCAAGGAGATTTGTTTCTCCATTTAAGATTTTACTTCGTTATATATATATATATATATATATATATATATATATATATATATATATATATATATATATATAAATAAATATATATATATATATATATATATATATAACATATTTCAATATCGGGCTACGAGAAGGTTATTGATGTTTTGATACAAATTTAATAATTTCAAATTCACAAGTAGGCGAAATTTTTAAATTTTTTTTAAAAATGTTTTATTTTTTATGTTTTTCTTAGATTATTTTTAAAATTTTTTTTGAAATATTAAAAAAAATATAATGATAATTCACAATTATATTTTAACTTAACTTAGTGGCGTGACAGTCCATGAGGTCCAGGGCTTACTGTGCCCAAGTCAGTATACGCAACCTTTGGCTCTGAGGCGCATGAGCAGATGTTCCACTCAGGTGGTCAGTCTAACATGAAACCCCCAGTGTTAAGTTCCCAATCAAGTTTAGTACTTAATTTATCGACCCACTGAGATGATAGAAGGCTGAATCAAATTTGCTCAAGCCTGGGGTTTGAACCTCGACCTGTGGTGTGGAAGCGCGATGCACTAACCACTCATCCATTTGGCTTCAATTAAATTATTTTACTAATAGTTTTTAAGTTAATGTTATCGAAAATATTTTCAAAAAGTTATTCGGATAGTGTTTTTTCATTAAATGTTGCACAGTATTTTTTCTTTACAAAGATTTTTTTTTTAAATTTCTTTTTTACATACACTTATTTACTTTTAGTGAAAGAAGGATAGGCACAGAAATAATTTGAAACTTATTTATTTCTTATCAATACACAAATTTATGTAAGACTTTCCGATATGTTAGTCAACTTTTAAAATATTTTCATGGTAGTAAACTGTAGAGAATTTTTTACAAAAAATATAAGTGTCAGTGAAGTGTGAAAATAAATTAAGAATAAAGAAAAATGACACACATCTTGCTCAATAAATTATACATCAGTTATGAATTATCCATGAATTTTTCCAAAATTTATCCGAAATTTCAATTTCTATTCTGTTTGGTTTAATTAATATTCAATTTCGATGTGTAAGAGTTATCTACTTTGTAAATAACCAAGAAAAAAAAAACGTTCACAACGCTGCCTTAGAAGCTAGACAAATTTTAAATTAAATAAAATACATTCTTGAGCATATAGATGTATGCAAATACATATCTTAAGTGAATTCGATATCTATATAGAAAATACTAAGTATTTTATACTATTTTACAGTGTTCTAGAACGATGTTAAAGGGATGGGTCAGCATTTAATGCATCCGACTACATTCGGAATCATGATTTTAAAAAAGAGCATAAATGGACAATTTTCATGATATTTAGTGTCACTCAGATTAGAACACATGCATAAAATTGTTTTAAGGACATTTTGACAAAACAGACTATTTAAATACAATTTTCGGCAAACAATAAGCTTAGAATAACTTTCTTTCAAAATGTTCTCCTTTTGTGAAAAATGCTTCTATTATAATAATATTTTGCCTGTATATAGATCAGGCATCTCTACAGAGGCTCAAATAGAATTTTTGAAAGAATCACATTATTTTCAGAGCCACCAGGAAATAATTATTGGCATTTTCTTAAAATTGCTTCCCTCTGTTGTCGTAAAATATGAATAAACCCACTTCTTAGTTATATATTTCAAAAATTCTAGTTGAGCCTCTGTAGAGAGGTCTAAGCTATAATTCTAGTTGAGCCTCTGTAAAGAGGTCTGAGCTATATACAGGCAAAATATTATTCTAATAGAAGCATTTTTCACAAAGGAGAATGTTTTTAAAAAAATATTATTCTAAATTGATTTATATTCTAATCTAAGTGACACTAAATATCATGTAAATTATGCATTTATGCGCTTTTGCAAAATCACGGTTCCGGATCGTAGTCGGATACCTTAAATACACCATGTGAGAATAATTTTTTATTTAAATATAAATTTATATTTCCCAATATCCCTTAATTGCTGATTAAAAGCTACGTTATTCAGTGCCCAGTGCACCATTTTTCACATAGGCATGCGTATTTGGTGTATGAGGGGGCAGATAAATGTTAGAAGTTTTTCTCTGAAGTAAGCAAGTCCTTCCCAATCACTATGATTGCTATTTTATTGCATTCCAATCCCTAACGAATAGTTTTAATGATAGCAGCGCAAAGAAAACATTCGTATTTCAGAAGAACGAATATATCCGTCTGTATCACATAATGCACCGGTTGAACAAGATGGATATTTACGCCAGTGGCACTTAAGGAATTAATTAAGTGTCATTTCTAACAGCTAAATCATTTATATATTTTTAAAAATAAATGCATGAAATATAATACACGTTTTTAACGTTTTTATTTCAATGCATATTTTGTTTATTGAAATTAATGTGTTTTTATTTATTTGTAATTTTTAAAATAATGTGTTTTTATTTATTGCAATTCTGCAAAATGATTCACTTTTACTTAAATCACACTTTAAAAGCAGCAACACGAAGTCTATTAAGGATGTGCTAAAAGACATTTTTTAACCCTTCAACTACCGCATTATGATTTACTGCAGTTTCTTTCAAGCAATATTTTTTTTGAATCACTACATTGGTAACAAAGGAATATACATGCACAAAATGCTCAACTTTGAAAAATTAAATCCGTTACAGCAAATTAATTAATTAAAGATATTCAACTGAAAAATTAATTATATACACTGTTTACTTTAAAGAAACAGACAAATCGTTTTCTAAGGTCTTCATTAACATATAAAATATAAGACACTTATCTTTTAACATTAGCTACTTTTTCGAAACAAAAATGTCAATGTTCGTAATCCTCTGAAACCGCCGTCAGATGAAAAGGCAATTTCTGCTATAACACTTAAAATACTCATCATAGAACCCGTGTTGGCATATATCTTGGAAGTGTGGATTTCAAAGCATATTCTTGCTAACTATCGTCAGAGTATTCGTAAAAATGGTTGTTCTACGTAATTTTAAAGTGAGTGGTACTTACTTATAAGTACCATCGGTAGATAAGGGTTAAAGTGGGTTTAGGACATACATCTCTGAGCCAGCAGTCACTCTTCAAATTGCCCTACCATTTTGAGGTGATAAATTTGAGACTCTGCATATTTAATTTTTATTAGCTTTTCAACAAATATATGGTGATTTTGGGCCATGCTTGAAAAACAATAACAATTTCATGAAGATTAACACCCGTCTCTACCTAGACCTATGTAATTAAAATTACTTAGAGTGACATTAAAAATTGTCGAGCTATTACAACTTATATTTCATTCTATTATCTGTTTAATATATACAAATTGAGCTCATTAAAATAGTTTTTATTCTTAAGAAAAATTAAAGAATGCGAGATTTTAGGAAATTGCATTTTAAAAGGTATTGTCTAAGGCTCTGCACACTACGTTACAGGATAAGAAAATAACTCTGAAAAATAAAAAAGAATACTAAATGATACTTTATCGATCAAAGCCAAGCGCAAGTCTCTGACATGCTCCCTGACGATGAAATGATGAAAACCGACATTATGCAAAAGTGGAAAGGAAAACTTTTCCCAAGAATTCGTGAAGTGGCAATGACATCCGATACAGATCCGGAGAACCGATGTGTTCGAGGCTATAATGAATGACACAGAAATGGATACAGAAAAACGTTTTTGGAGTAAAACGGTCGTCGACACCTGCCCCG